>JAVANC010000007.1:27264663-27477643 GCA_033319125.1 Parnassius glacialis
TACATTTATCCTCGTTTGCGAATCAAAATGCAGATGCGTTGTCACCCGTGAGGACTAAGATGCAATGTCTCTTTTCCAGTAAAAAGGGTCTCCAGTTCTCTACACTCACCATACGAAACACAGCAATGGCTGCTATTTTACGCTGGTATTCTGTGAGAGCATGGTCCTTCCCCAGTCGAGCCGACCCATTCGGGCTACGACTACAATAAATTATATAGCTACAGCATGGCTCTACCACGTAAACCATATTGACTACATAATATAGCTGCAGCATGGCTCTACGTTAACAAAATTTTTAACACCTATTTTAAAATTTTGTCGCGTGAAAATTTAATTCAATCGCAATTTCCTAGTGGTATTGAAACATTACTCGGATTAAATATATATATATATATATATATATATATATATATATATATATATATATATATATATATATATATATATATATATATATATATATATATATATATATATATTATGGGTGATACTGTCTCTATATCTAATTTTTCCCAGCTTTCCTTTGTTTCCAGATTCAGTTACACAAATTTAAATCAAAATTGTACATAATAAGGCAAAAAAATGTCTAACATATTACTTCTTTCACAATTTGCCATCTAAACCCATATTTCATATCATTCATCTCTTTCAACTTTGCCTACCCCCTCGGAGATTTCATTGGGGTTTGCTATGTATTTTACAAATCGTTTGCTCGCTTACTGTGAAATTTACAGTTAGTATATAGCCTCTAAGCTACCACGGCTTATGTCCGGTAACTTGATACCAAATCACAAGCTTTAGCTTGAAATTACCAAAAAACAATCCAATGTTTGTACAAACACACAAGTAACAGTTTTAATGTCCAATACTATGACTGTCCCATGTGTGAAGCTGTGCAATTTTCCCACAAACAGAATAATATAAGGAAGCGAGATGGAATAATATCCATATCCCTCGCACGTTTCCTTGTCTTGCCAGCAAAGAAATATTATTTTAAATGACACTAATAAGTTTATCAATAATAATATACTACGAAAGAAACTTCGTTTCAATCGATTGTTCCACGACACGTGCTAAGGGCCGCGGGTTACAATCCCGCACAGAACAAGTATTTGTGTGGCCTACAAATAAAAGTACCGGGTCTCAATACTTTCCCTTGTAAAATTTATGTATATATAAACTGCCTCCACGATACAGGAGAAAATCGAAGTGTGGAAATTACATTTAAAAAAATCACATATGTTCGAAATACTTTTAATCTTCAGGAATTACGTCACGAAGTCTTTCTTTATTGCTGACCACGTTTTATGTACATTATAAAATATATTAAAAAAGCTGTAATATAAAAATCTCACTTACTAATTTAAGGTAAAAGGGAAAGCTACATTTTGTAACATAATTCAGTAGTTTGCGTAGGCTGTAGAGTAAGTAGCTGCTTTCCCTATTTGCGGTTTAGGATACCAAACGAAGTAAGATGTTATCTGCAAGGAGGTTTATTTTTCCGATATCTTCGTCAATGTCGATTCAATATTTATGATATCTTTTTTATGAAATAGGTTTAATTTTTTTTTTGTTAATGTAGGGGCTATAGAAGCATATTTTCTACACTTGCCTCGTTTGGCAGATGGGTTGGCCACCGCAGTTTTTGTGAGATTCAAGTGAGATGTGATTACGTAGGATGCTTAGAATAAAGTTTTTTACGAGGAGCCATGCTGCAGCTATATTAATGGTATAGTTGTAGCACGAATGGGTCGGCTCGACCGCAGTAGAGCCACTCTCTCACAGAATACCAGCGTAAAATAGAAGCTTACCGCTGCTGTTTCGTATACTGAGTATAGAGAACCGCAGAGAGTCTTTTTACTGAAAACAAGGCATTCTATCTTAGTCCTCAAGGGTGGTAATGCGTAGACATTTTGATTCTTAGTCGTAGATAGATAGATCTCTATGGGCCACATCATCTACTTACCATCACGTAGACTGTGTGTTTGTTTATCACCCTTATTATATAAAAAAACTAGGTGGAAACTCTGCCTTTCTGCGTAGAAAACCGCCTGGGTAGGTTACATACCTACTTTTCTTACCTATTGCTGAGTCTAAATAGCAGTGCTTGTACTTTTGTATTATGGTGTGAAATGTATAGAGAGGTGTAATTACTGGTTTTGAGGCAACCCACCTTAGTTTTCAAATGTGATGACGTATCTGTACCTAGCCTTCTTTGTTTGAAGTTGCTGGTGTCAATTGCCTGCAGTAGCTACTTACCATAACGTGGAAATAAGTTAGTTTATGACTAAGAGTTTATAAAATAAATAATGCTGTTGGCTTCTATAGGCGCCGTAGAAATATTTTTTTTTAGAATTAAATTTTATAAATAAAAAGGACATTAGTAATTTTCACCTATTGACGTGACAACGTCTTATAAATCGATGAAGCTCGCTGCACACACGAAAAAAACATGACTCATGCGGCGTTACCTAGGCGTTCCATTTAAAGTGCAAGCGAGAGCGCGGAACGAGCGACTGTGCGAGCGAATGTGGTGTCAATTGTTTATAGCAACGATAATTGCGGCGATAAAGGTAATTATTCTTTCGATATGAAATATTTCTTATGACGTTGTCACGTTCAACTATCGTCAGTAAACCGACTTTACAGACAACCGATTTTTTATTTTTCTAAATTTTTCCTCTATTTTTATGGCAAAGTTTATTTAATAATTATGTCTTCCACACCAAGTATTTCACGGGACAAGCTTAAAACTGTTGCGTTTGGAGTGATATACTACTGCAGTCGAATGGCGGATTCGAACTCACGACTGCCCTAGTTTTCATGCCACACTGTTAACCATTAGGCTACCGTCGCTTTAATGTTATATGGCCTCATAATTTATTATAATGCTTATGAAAATCTTAAGCAATCAAATATTTGTCGCAACTTAAACAGTCGAACGCCAATCATTTATTCAGTGAGATCCTTTGTAAGCAAATCCAACACATATTAAATTTTCCAATAAAGGGACGTGTCTCTTTGATGTTTAATGAACTGTAGAACCAAATCGGGTTTTAATATCGCAAATTCCGCTTTGAGTAGAATTTGATATAAGTTGTGTACGATGTAAGGGGATAAACGTAGCAGATAACCGTAAAGTGTAACAGTGTAAGCACCGTATAGACGTGCTGACCATATTTTTTAAAGAATAAGTGGATCAAATGAGTAGACAGTCCACCTGATGGTATGCTGGATGCCGTGGCCTATGAACATCTACATTTATCCTTAATTATGAATCAAAATGGAAGCGCGTTGTCAGCCCTGTGGTTAGATTTCGTGGTTAAAACCGTGGTGACGGTGTAAGATTAACCAACACCGCATATCATCCCGTGGGTGCCGCAAGAGGCAAAAGACGGAAAAAATCAGGAGATGAGTACCATCGTCTCCCTAATAACTACTTAAAATAAAAACCTGCCAACTATAGCAAATGTCCTCTATAAGGAGGGAGGCCTATGTTCAAGCACTGGACTTTGATAGGCTGTAACGGAACGGATCTAACATATATAATAATTATAAAATTCTAACCAAATACAAAGACAACATCGTGGGGAAAGATATTCACAGACCATGCGAAGTTTGTAAACTTGCACTGAAGCAGCACGGCAGAGTAATTGCTCCATCACCAATATCAAAAAAATCGGAGGTATGACTTTAAAAATCTGATCTCTTGTAAGAGAAAAAATTAAAAATAATTTTCCCGGTCGAGCCGATCCATTTGATCCTCAGTTTTAAAAAAAATATTAAAATCTTACACCAAGTACAGCCATCTGTAAGCTATGTTATATGTTTTTCAGAGTACAAATGACTGTCTCATTGATCTAGTAGCCGTAAACGCGAAATCTGATCAACTGGTACCTGGTGCAAAGCCCGGGTCGGGCCAAAATCAGTTTTTAGATTTTTCTGTCATGAATTTCTCAGTTTCTCTTCTCGGACGTGTCGGATTGCCGTCTTATGGGACTCAGCAAGCTTGTCAACAATGGCAAATACCTATGCAATCCATGAAGAATATAGTGGTTATAAATGTATGGTGGATATCTCTCACACCACCTTTACACACTACACTTTAATATTTACGTATTTATAATTAAATTTTGAGATCAGCATCGGTTTTGTTTCAATATTACGTAACGTAACAATTACTTTTATTATACCGTTTAGAAGGCATAGGCATAAATAATTTAAATTGTTATGTAAGTTGATTTAGTGTCCTTAGATAATTAAGCTCCTCGGTAAACAGTTGACTTAATTTTGTGGCTCACAAAATAAAGGAATATAATTAATTTTATCCCCAGGGAAACGGGAATCAGTAATTCAAGCACTTAGAACAATGTTTGTTGTAAGAATATAAAAAAAAAATCAATTTAATGATATTTACCAGTATAATGTCCCATGTTGATCTGGAACTTATTGGTTCCATGTTATGAAAGACTTATTACAAAAAAAGAGACTTGGTCAAGTCGTCGTACACGCGACTCTTATCTGGGTTTGAATCCCGGGTTAGGTTAAAAGTAAGTTATTCGGTTTTCTGTTAAAAAAAAATCAAGAATAATTCTCATTAGCAGATTGGAGTTAGAAAGTTGGTGGTAATTCACGTAAAGCCGTTTTACCAGCGCCTGACCTCTTTCCGATCGTGTCAGATTGCCATCCTATCGGACTATGGGCGTGAATGTGTTAAAAGAACACATGTGCATGCGCATACACTTAGGCTTTATAAACATGTCATGCACAGATGGCTAGTCTCTGTTGATATTGGTCGCCTAGACCGAAATTCGGTCTGAAAGACATTAAAGGAAAAAATAATGTGCCAACTGTGTTACTTGCCGAGCATGTCGTAAAAAGCAACTAATAGTAAATTAAGTTTCAGTACCTGGAAACAATGGGCTAGCCACCTATACGTGGTGCAAACATTGACAGTTTCCTATTATTACTGACAAGAATTAGCATCGAGTTTGACATAATAGTCCTTACCGAGTGTTGGTTACAGTACAATTATTGTATTCCTCCCTTGGAGGGATTTAAACACATGGCGTCTACAAATCCAAAAAAATGATGGTGTAATAGTTTTCATAAAAAATAACATACAGAGGATTTCAGTGGAAGAACCACAGCTCTTAGAATCAAGCTCTGTTTTAATTAAGATAGGTAAGGATACTGCGGTATTAGCAATTTATCGACCTGATGCCTTACGTAAACAGAATGACTCATTTTTTCAATCGTTGGATACACTACTTAGTAGTCTAAGTTCATTTAGAAGTTTGATTTTGCTGGGTGATATTAACATTGATATATCTCCTACTAATACTGATGTAAACTCTCCTACATATCTAAATTTGACAGCTGAACATGGTCTTCTCCCTACCCACTTAATACCTACACATAACCGTACGTGCCTTGACCATGTTCTACTCAAAACCACTTACCCAGCCCTCACTATTGTTTTTGAAGCCACTGTAACTGATTACTTTGCGGCGATATTCTCACTTTCAAAGAAAGTACAGTACATGCCACCCAAAAGTGTTAGCAAGATAGCGAAGAAAAATCGAGTCAACGTCTCTTAGGTGTAGATTTTGAAAACTTGTTTAATTTAGATGATCCAAATTCTGCAATGGAATATTTTATAAATGCTATACGTAACTCAATTCCCTATGCCACTATAACTTTTATCCAATCTAGGAGGCGTAGAATTATTAAACCATGGATGACCCCAGGACTCCTAAAGTGTCTTAGAAATAGGGACAACTTACACAACAAACTGAAGAAGTCACCCGATAATGTGGTTCTCAAAGTAACCTACAAGCGCTACAGAAATTATTGCAAAGCTTTGCTTAAGAGAGTCAAATGCGATTACGAAAGAAGTAAATTTGCTGAGGCTGGAAAAGACACAAAACGTATTTGGGATACAATAAAAGACGTTACCAATACTAGCTCTAGAACAACACCAGCCCACGACTTGTTACAGTTGTGTCCATCCCCAAGTAAGTCGGCCGATAACGTTAACTCTTTCTTTATTAGTGCTGGCAAGCTTCTTGCTGAAAAATGAAAAAAGTACAAAAGTATCCTTGTGCGTCCTCTGAACTTTAATATCAACTTGTGTTTGACAGCGGGTGTTTTCCCGCGGGTTCTGAAAAGAGCTGTGGTACATCAAGTTTATAAAAATGGCGACCGAAGCCTACCCAATAACTATCGCCCTATATCAATTCTGCCATCGATATCTAAGGTTTTTGAAAAAATCATAAATTCTAGACTGGTGAACTACCTTGAGCAAAAGAATTTGTTATCAAATTCCCAGTTTGGTTTTCGTGCAAAAAAATCAACATCAGATGCATTACTTTCGGTTACTAACTTTATAACGACAAACTTAGATAGGGGTAGAAAGAGCTCAGCCATTTTTCTAGATCAAGAGAAAGCTTTTGACACCGTTTCAATTCCACTATTGCTACAAAAGCTTGAGAATATTGGCGTGCGAAGCCATCAACTTGCATTATTTTCCTCCTATCTCAGTAGCCGATCTCAGTGTGTCAAATTGCATAATAATATTATCAGCTCCGATTCTCACATCTCTTTTGGTGTTCCTCAGGGCAACATTATTGGCCCGACCCTGTTTCTCATTTTCATCAATGATTTGTGTAACCTTAATCTTCATGATGTCAAGATTATAGAATTACATTTGCTGACGAAACAGCTCTTCTTTTCTCTGGAAACACCTGGGAGGATGTTTTTCAGAAATCTCAGGCTGGTTTTAATATTGCATGTGCTTGGCTTAGTGCGAACTTACTAACTCTAAATTGTAAGAAAACTAAGTATATGCCTTTTGCTATCGTACCTCATTTTTACCTGGAAACATGCACAAAATTATTGCTCACTGTTGTAGTAACCACTTTCCAATATTCATGTCCAGTTTTGGAGAAGACTAACAGTATCAAATATCTTGGTATATTATTTAACAACATCTTGACATTCCACACTCATATTAAAACACTATGTGGTAGAGTGCGCAAATTAATCTTTATATTTAAAAAAACTGAGACATGTTGCTAATAGAGAAGTCCTAAAATTGGCTTATTATGCCTTGTGTCAATATTTATTGACATACGGAATTGAAGTCTGGGGCGGAGCCGCCAAAACACATGTTATTGAGCTAGAACGTGCGCAAAGGTCACTTTTAAAAGCTATACATTTTAAACCGTACCTATATCCAACTTTAGATCTGTATAAAATTAGCGAAGTTCTTACAGTTCGACAGTTATTCGTACTCCATATAGTCTTAAGAGAACACACAATTACAAAAGTAGCTCAAAAAGAATATCGCCATAATCATCTTGTAGCTCGATCACTGCCATGCAACACGTATTTTTCATGGAAATTCTTCACGTTTTTGGGACCGTATTTGTATAATAAATTACACCAAAAATTGTTTATTTATGAAATCAACAAATGGTCATTTAAAAATAGACTCGTGGGATATCTTCAGACTCTATCATACACAGACACTGAACAATTACTCCATATAATATTATAAATAAACACAAACATATACACGGATATACTAACAGTCACACGCCCACATACATACGTCCATATTTACATAATTTTTATTTTATTTATTTCTATATAGCCAAACTGTTAATTCGCTCTAAATAATATAATTTCTAATCATAAGTTATCTCTGTATATTATACTAAGTGCCTAGTAAATTCGGGAGGGGGGGGGGGGGACTGGTGACCTGTAATACGGGTCTTTAAACCTACACGGGCACCAGTCTCACACGAATGACATAATATTGTAAAATAGAGATATAACACTAATGTATCCAATGCCCATGTCGTTTTTGGTGAGAAATAAATAAATAATTATTAAAATAATTTAAAAAAAATATTATTATTACTCTCCTCGTTGACTCAGTCAGTATTGGAATCATAGGCGTTGGTATATCGAGTGACATGCAGCTATATTATGGTTGTAGCACAAATGGGTCGGCTCGACCGGGGAAGGACCACGCTCTCACAGAATAGCAGCGTAAAATAGCAGCTTAACAATGCTGTGTTTCGTATGGTGAGTGTAGAGAATCGGTGACCCTTTTTACTGGAAAAGAGGCTGTTGGCGACGCGCCTATAAAAATATTTCAATTTATTAGTTACCCGATTACAAATAGCTTCTAAAGTTAAATTATCAAGCAATAATTGTCTAATAAGAAAACGCTGAGTTAAATCTTAAGGAAATATCGAATTAATAATTTGAAGGTCTTGGGTTCGATTCCCAGGTCGGACTAGTTTTTCGTTTTCTTGGTAATATTTTCTTAATAAATTCATATAGAGAATTTTTAAGATATAATTCATGTTTCCGGGTTTAGTTTCCCTGTTGAATTAACTGTCCAATTTTATTTTCAATTTAAATAAATATTAAAATAAAGTATAACAAGACCAGGATTTGTTCCCCGGTCGAAATGATCACTTTGTGTATAAGTGGAATTAATGTAAAATAATATAACATAATATTGCCATATATAAGTTGAGTACATTTTGTATAAAAAATAAAAAGTCTATTTTCAATGTTTGATTCATAAAATATTTTATTTGTGTTATCTGATAAAAACACGATAACTGATAAGAACCTTGATAACTGATAAGAGTCTTGTTGGATATTATTTGCCGACAATTGAATATCGTCTAAAAATTGGTTGTTCACCTAGTATTTGTTGATATTAGCGCATGCTAAATTTGCAACCTACTTTACCGACAACAGAGTCGTGCAGGGAGTAGTTGTTCACATAGTTCCGGAAAAGAGCAGCGCGCTAATTTGTAGAACTAAAAGTCAAAATAAGTGGAAATTTAAATGTTTGTAAATTTCAGCAATTTATATAAAATTGACTTGTAAAATGTTTCAGGTTGACTGTATGAGCAAAATAGGTGGATTCTGTGTTGTTCTTACGTGTAAATTCTCTTATCATTGTGAAATATTGATAGTTTTGTATAAAAAATTTAAAAGTGTTTTAAATAGTGTGTGAAAAAATGTAAATAAAACTATTGTATTAGTTAAGATATTTGTATTTTCAAATAAGGAACATTGTTCCAACCTTATATGTTAGATATTTAAGAATTATAACTTAGTACATATGTTGTAAAATAGGCATATTTTGTTAAATAAATAAAAGGTTTTTTGTGATATTAAAATGTAATGTATATCATAGTATAGATATTTTGTTGTGCTATCTTTATAAACAAAATGTATAAATGTATGTCTTATACAAATAAAAATATTGGGCAAACCGTGGGAGAGTGATAGTACAAATTGATGTAATTGAGTTGCGAAATCGCTGAGAGCGCGCGGCTCTCTTTCGAGTAAAGCATTTTTGATACCCCATTAGACTGGTTTTCATACAAATCGTTCGTGGCCAGCTACCAGTAATATATATATATATATATATATATATATATATATATTCAAGAAAGAAAACATAAAGGGAAGTGATAGGGAAAGTAATTACTCTCTCACGGAGCGGTTTGAAGATAATTGCTGTTTTATTCCCAATGGGATCCTTCACCTTTAAATATTCATACAGTCCACCTTGTGCTGCCAACGTAGCACATATTGAAGAATTACGGCGCTGGGACCGGGCGACCTCGGAAGACCCGTAATCCCCGTCTGAACCTTTTTTAAGAAAAGGAAGCGGCAGACACTCTCGTGTGATACTCCTTCACAGGGTTCACATACGCTACGTAGACCTCCGGAACCGAACGTATTTGACTTAACGTATACGATTCAGGATCAAGAAATCCGCTGTTGACCGCTGAGCCGTGTCCTTTTCAGAGGCATTCCATCGTAGTCCTCACTGGTGACATCACATCTGCATTTCAATTCTTTATTGAGGATAGATGTGGATATCTATGGGTCACAGCAACCACTTACTATCAAGTGGACTGTGTGCTCGTTTGACATCCTATCCTATATAAAAAAAAGATGTTGAATGCCTTTGCATTTTCATTTGCATCTACCACGGGGAGTGCTCTAAGGAATTGTTCGGATTAAACCCACTTACTATCAGGTGGACTGTGTGCTCGTTTGTCACCCTATCCTATATAAAAAAAGATGTTGAATCCCTTTGCATTTTCATTTGCATCTACCACGAAGAGTGCTCTAAGGAATTGTTCGGATTAATCCCAGCCGCCAAATTTCACGAACGCACACACATCTGGATGCTTGGCGGTCCACCACTGTACGTTTCAGTAGGAGTTTTTTTCCGCGTACGACCTCTCTGTGGAATAACTTATCACCGGCGATTTTTCCGGACCAATATGACTTAGGAACCTTTAAGAAAAGAGCTTACTCCTTTCTAAAAGGCCGGCAACGTTCCTGCAATTCCCCTGGTGTTGCAGTTTTTCATGTTCGACGGTAGTATGTAGTCGCTTGCCATCAGGTGAATGTTTGCCCCCTTTCCAATAAAAATAAATGTATCATGCATACACGGACTTTTTTTATTAATGTGATAAATCCTTTTTTTTTCTTAAGGGACGCAATAAAGTTTTTAAATAAATAAATAAATCTAATCTAGATATTAGCTCAGCACTATCGTTTGATGGTAGCGTAAGAGAATCAATTACACAAATTTTCTCCCGTGGGTTTATTTTTGTTTTGTTAATTTTAATTATTTTAGAGAAATATTTTCTTTTAGAAATATACATAATCCCCTTGCGGTTTGTGTGCAAATCTGAATTCGTTGCTCATGCATGCCTTATACAAAGGACATTACGTCGAATTATTTGGCAAGGTACTCTGGCTAAGCTTAAGGGATGCCGATAGTAAAAGGCCGAAAATTTCGTGTGGCTTCCGATATCTATCTGACATTTACATATAATAAAAATGTAATAAGCAGATGTCTGTACATTTTATATTTTTGTAATAAAAGTTATTGAGAGGTATTAAAAATAATTAACTAAATGCATTTCTACCATTTTTAGAATTGTCTGTCTGTCTGTCTGTTTGTTTGTTAACGTATCACGTATAAAATACTAATTTATATCATAATAATCGTTAACGAAATAATTAAGTGTATCTTCGGGTTACATTTAGTCTTTATTTCAACTGACAAATATTCTGAAGTATGGGTAATAAGGTATAGGTACGAATTTGTTCAATAATGGCGTGGGATGAGTCGTAAAGTACATTTTAAATTAATATCATATTATAAATCATAATTAAATGATGTAAAATAATGTTCTATAATGATATAATTATATCTAAAAAGCTGTAAACAAAAGTATTACATAAAGAACGTAATAAATAGATACAAAAATATATTAACCTTATTATCTAAATCTAAAATACAATAGTTAACCAATTTCATCGATAGATGGTGGTGTTGCACAAATGTGATACAAAAAGGCAGGTTAAGGTTTTTTCCTGTAGATGAGTTTCATATTTGCTTCTAATCTTTATATTACATGCTGCCCTTCTGCGTGTTGACAATCTTTATATATTTTTTACCGCCGAGTACTCTATGTGGTAAATCGAATTTTAAAAGAGCTATTAACAATTTCGTTTTTTGGCGAGGATCAAACTTTCTTTTTTGGTTACTATGCAGGCACTGATTTAGAATTTCTTTTATGTTTTTTATTGTATCAATCGCGTCAATTAATTTCTTATTTTTAGAATTGATTTTAACAGCGCCATCTGTCTTTAAATCTATACATATAATAAAAATGGTGACAACATGTGTGTTTCTGTACATTGTATAGTATAGCATATTAATTATTGTGACTAAAATCATTATGGGTACTGAAAATCATTAAATAAGTACATTTTTATATTTTTTAGAATTGTACTGTCTGACGGTCTGTCTGTTTGTTTATGGACGCATGACGTTTTGAGTAAACCATCTTTTTTTCAATGAAATCCTTAAGAAAATCATAAAACATATTATCGAGTTTATTTAATCTTTGTTTTGTTAAAATTGGTTATTTCTATCGAAAGTAATGATTATTATTTTGAAATGTAAGTTCGAATTTGTTTAATGGCGCCATAATATCTCAGAAAAAGTAATAAAAAGATTCGTGTGTAAAAAAAAAGGTTCAATTATAATACATGTTTGATGTTTTATCACAAAGAACGTTATAGATGGCGTTGTACAAATTATAACCTTTTCTGAATTGCGGTGTTAAAATTTTTCGCCGGTGAATCGTATTGAGACTCACGGAAGAAATTTATGTCCATGAACGCAATAAAGCTGTAAGAGCCGTGGGGGTTAACATCACAAACATCATCAGAAAAAAGATACGTACTCCAAAGTTATGCAACAAAACTCGAGCATGACTAAAGTAGCAAAATTGCAATAAAATGTCGTGATATTGTTTTATACCCAGAATCCCTCTAATAGCAAATAACTTTAATTTCAGTTTTAAGATAGGGTGATCGATATTACAGAAAAATCGATGTTTGATGTTTAGCCTACTCAAAACATCGATATTTTTTGTGTGTATATATATATATATATATATATATATATATATATATATATATATATATATATATATATATATATATATATATAGATACTTACACATTGTTTCAAAATTATGTGGGTATACACAGCAAGGGAAAAGTAGCAATTAATTTGAATATCAATTTACGTAGAATAGTTATTATGCGACAACCGACAACGACACTACAAAATAAAGCGAAAGCAGTGACCATTGTGACATTACAGGTGACACTTGACAATTAAGTTTGACACACCATAATGACATTTTTTAGGGTAAAGATGCGTTCAGGAATTCTGAATTATTCAAAATTTTTAATATTCATATCAGATGCAGGATTTAGTTGATATTGATTTCGCGGGTTCGTATTGTTTGCAAATTCCCAATTATCGATTATGGGTTCATTGACGTCGATGTTTCGATGTTTGACATGTGTCAACATCAATGTTAAAACATCGAAGTTTTAATTTTTAACATCGATGATCATCGAACATCCCTATTTTAAGCGTATTTCCCACTCAGCGTGTGTTATGCGACGATCGTAAATAAAGCGCAAGGTCAAACTTCACGCGTTGCAGGAGAGGACCTCAGTACTGATTGTTTTGCACATGGCCAACTATATGTTGTTTTTTCCCGCGTTAGTAGTCCCCGTAACCTTTTTCTGTACGCCCCGGTTAAGTCTACTTCTAACGTCGTTTACACAGAAGCTTTATCATAAACGACTTAGAACTTTGAGCATATCGATTTATTTTGTTACCACTTATTCATACAGTAATAATATAAATCGTTTAATATTCTCTTACCCTAAACGTCAAATTCTTAAAGTAAAACGCGAGCTACGCCGCGGGCACAGCTAGTTTGGGAATATTATCTTCTAATGTAAGCGAAATGCAAGGTATTATGGCAAATCATTACAAAAGACTCATATTCCGGATGTTCTAGAATAAAGAAGAAGAGGAAGAAGAAAGAAATATAATAAGAAAATAATTATTTTTTTATTCCATCATTCGTTTGTTGTTATTGTCCTAAACCGCTAATGGCTTTTTTATGTAAAAGTAGGAAATTTGATAGCTCATTCCCGACCGTTAGGATTCATTGTTGTGAGGATTTATATCACGTTTTTGCACGCTTTATAATTCACTGGTATTGTACGTCTATGCCTTTATAATTCTAAAATCTGTTACAAGTTACTGTTTTATTCAATAATTCAATATAACTTTTCAAAATTCCAATTCTGAACATAAGTCATCTCAAAATGCCACAAAACACCATCCTGAGTCACCTCCAAGCATCATCCGAGCATTCATCGACTTTCTGTATGACTAACCAAGTGGTCACTCCGTCTATTTTTTTTTATAGAATAAAGGTGACAAGCGAGCACACACCTGATATTAAGTGTTTGCTGTGGGCCAAAGACATATACATTTATCCTCGATTACGAATCAAAATGTAGATGCGTTGTCACCCGTGAGGACTAAGATAGAATGTCTCCTTTCCAGTAAAAAGGGTCTCCAGTTCTCTACACTCACCATTCGAAACACAGCAGCGTTAAGCTGCTATTTTACGCTGGTATTCTGTGAGAGCGTGGTCGTTCCTCGGTCGAGCCGACCCATTCATGTTACAACTATACAACGAAGATAGCAGCAGCATGGCTCCACAACGAACAAAATTTTATACGAGAGCAAACTAGAATGTGGCTCACCTGATAGGTACTAGGTGAGCACTCATTAACTTTGAAGCGGGCAACCTTTTTCCAACGACACCCGTAACAACCACTAGTAACCACTACTAACTGGTATTCCTAGTATTACTAATCCAGCAATTTTATGCTATATAATTTATTTTATGCTTGATTTATTTATTAAAATGACGTAAATAGGAACGGAAGAACTATGGAGAGGGTTATGTTCTGAAATTTTCTGCACGTTAGAATTTGCGTTGAAGCAGTAGATCCAGCGTTACTGGCATAGCCCAACGGTTCAATAAACTGAAGTGGCAATGGGCCAGCCATATAGCCTCAAGAATTGATTGCCGATTAGGAAGAAAGGGTCTTGAGCGGCAGCGTCTTATCAACAAGCGAAGAGAAAGATGCCTCTTCAAGAATTCTTTTTCCTGCCAAATTTTTCCGGACCGATACGATTTAGGAGCCTCTAAGGAAACAGCCTTCTATTTCTATAAGGCTGGCAACACATCTGCAATCCCCCTGGTGTAGTAGTATGGTAGTTGTATGGGCGGCGGTAGTCACCTTCAGGTGAACCGCATGCCAGTTTTCCCTCTCTCGTATGAAATAAAACTAGATGGAGTGACCACTAGGTAAGTCAGTCAGGAAGTCAATGAATGCTCGAGTGATGCTCGGAGGTGGCTCGGGATGGTGTTTTGCCGCCTTCTTTGTGATCACTCATGTTCAGCAGTGGACTTTTAAAGATCTATATTGAATTATTGAATGAAACAGTAACTAATAAGTAATACGAGATTTTAGAATTATAAAGGGATATAAATTACGCGTTAGAATTTTAAATCACCACTCATATTAAAATTATGTAAGCAACTTGTTACAAATAATAAATACATTTTTACCGCGTCCGCAAAACATTGTAGAAAACAATATTCCTACAGCGATCATCCATTAAGTATATATACTCCTTTGTGAGCATTCAGTTTGCGAATAATATGAGAATGTGCCTCTTTGAAGTTTAATGAGCCTGAGGCTCAAATCCCAGAAACTTTACCCTAATATTTTTTGTTCTGCGGCTTAAAAGAATTTACAATTCAGTGTGTGCTATGGATATCGCGAGTGGTGGCAAAGAGAAGTGAATAAAAGGGATTGAAACAATATTGGAACGGCCAATCGATAACTCATAAACTCGTCTTCTTTTTAATAAGGGTCACAAACGAGAACATATTCTTCCAGATGGTAAGTGGATGCTGAGGGCCATAGACATCTACACTTATCCTCGATTAAGTATTAAAATACGGACTGACTGAACGCCTCGTTTCCACTAAAAAGTGTCCCCGGTTCCCTACGCCCATCACGTATACAGTAGCATTAATCTGCAATTATATGCTGGTATTCTGTAAATAACCCTTCCCCGGTCGAGCCAACCCATTCGTGCTACTACCATAACATAGCTGCAGCTGTAGCTAGGTCGAATTTCAGTCAAGGCGGCTAGTATTAACAGGGACTAGACATTTTTTCAGGATAGGATTATGGTTTAGGAATGTTTGCGGAATTACTGGTGCATTCTCTATTCCCTCACTTTCTTATTCCGATGGAACGGACCGGAGAAAGATCCAGCACAGGACATTTTTGGCCCGAGTCGGGATTCCTTAATATACAAGTTATAAAAAATAATATAGAAAAATAAAATGGTGTATTTTCTTTTGTGTACTATCACTGCCACCACTGCATCATATTTTTAATAAGCTTTCTTATTATTTTTACATCTTGTTATTACACGTCATTTTAATTAGTCTGAATAGTTGATATTACGTAACATAGAGTAGGCTAGAGAAAAAGAAAAAAATATATTCCTTGGATAAATGTCACACAAATAGTAATTCCAGCAAACTTTATTACGTACGCAAGATTCTATGTGATATCAACTTGAGTTACGTCACCATTTCGTCGTGGATTTCTTTATTTACGTTTAGTGACCGAATTGCTTCGATTGTATCTTTCAACTTACTATAGGAGTATTATAATTTTATAAGAAAATCAAAGATAATGTCTTGTTATTTATATATTTTTTACAAATGAACTTACAATCAACCTGGACTTAAGTGGCTACTGCCATTGACACTTGCAGCCAACTTTAATCAAAGAAGGTCACAGATGTTTTCAAATAAAATAAGTGTAACAAACGAGCACAGAGTCAACCTGATAGTAAGTGGATGCTATAGTCCATAGACATCTGCATTTATCTTCGATTAAGAATCAAAATATGGTTGCGTCGTCATCCCAGAGTATTTATATGGAATACTGCCCAATACAAAGGGTCTCTGCTTCTCCACACTCATCATATGATACTCAGCAGCATTAAGCTTCTATTATATTTTGGTATTTTTTGAGTGCGTGGTCCTTCTATTTTCGAGCCAACCTATTCGTTCTTTAATCGTAATGTAGCTGCTGCATGGCAAAAATATATAAAAAACATGCATCGTAACTTTTAAGGAATAAGTTAAAGTTAAGGAGGAGCCTATATACGTCCCACTGCTGGTCACAGGACTCCTCGCATTTCTGAGAGGGTTTTAGGGCAAAGAACTGTCCGCTGCGCTGCCCCAATGCGTATTCACAGACTTCACGTGTCTTGGAAATATTTTTTTTCACTTATTTTTCAGACTTGCAGGTATTTTTCCGCCAATGATTACACCACCATTGACGGGAGAGTATTTTCAATTTCAACACAGATGCTGTTTTGTACACAATGTATTTTTTAATTTAGTTACTGTTCAAAGAAGACATACTTTACTACAACGATTTGATGCAGAGTAAAGTGTTCCTCTTAATTTATAGTTAACATAGAATTAAATATATATATATATATATATAACTCGGTGCCAAGTTGACTGTCAGTATATCGAAGTGCTGAAGTGTTTGTACAGTAGAGCTACGATGGCTATCCGAGTACAGAACCAGAGTACGAAACCTATCCAATTACAGAGAGGTGTAAGACAGGGTGATATTATATCCCCGAAACTCTTCACCGCTGCATTGGAAGACGTGTTCAAGCTTCTGGACTGGAAAGGATACGGTATTAACATCAATGGCGAGTACATCACTCACCTTCGATTTGCCTGCGATATAGTCCTTATGGCAGAGTCGCTGAAGTAACTAAGCATCATGCTCAATGACCTCAATAGTGTCTCCCAACGAATAGTTCTTAGAAAACAAAGATCATGTTTAATGTCCATATCACACCTATACCGGTAGTTGTTGGGAGCACTAAGCTCGAAGTTGTTGACGAGTATGTTTACCTGGGACAAATAGTCCGACTAGGTAAGTCCAACTTCGACCGAGAGGTCAATCGACGGATTCAACTCAGCTGGGCAGCGTTCGGGAAACTACGACGCATCTTCTCGTTAGACATACCTCAAAATCTGAAAACAAAATTGTACAATCAGTGCGTGTTGACAGTAATGACTTACGGATCTGAGACGTGGTCCTTCACTGCTGGCCGTATGAGGAAGCTCAAGGTCGCTCAGCGAGCTATGGAGAGGGTTATGCTCGGGGTTTCTCTGCGTGATAAACTTAGAAATGAGTATATTCGCAGTAGAACTAGAGTAACCGACATAGCCCAACGGATTAGTAAGCTAAAGTGGCAGTGGGCCGGCTATATAGCTCGAAGAACCGACAACCGATGGGGAAGAAAGGTTCTTGAGTGGCAGCCTCGTACCGGTAGGCGGAGTGTAGGGCGACCCCCCACGAGATGGAGTGACTACCTTGTAAGACATGCAGGAAGTCGATGGATGCAGGTGGCTCAGGACCGTACATTGTGAAATTCCATGGGGGAGGCCTATGTTCAGCAGTGGACTTATGAAAGGCTGTAATGATGATGAATGATGATATATAACTAATACACATTCATATTTAAAACTAAACTAATAATCTCTTGCGTCTCTGTTCATAACTTTTGTAAAATTTTACTAATAACCTTAAAAGTAAATACAACATATTATTATTTAAACTAAGACTTTTTATTACAACTAACAAATATCATATACTACTTTCATTATTTGTTTTATGCATGGAGGTTATAATATAAGTTTAATAAAGTGATTAAGACTATTTACAATTATTTTGATAAATTTATTAAACGATTCCAAATTTGCTTCCTTTTCCATCAATTCTAATAAGATATAGGGTGACACTGTGAGGTTGTTGCAAATTGTCTCGTGATTAAACTTATGTTTAGAGAAAGCAGGACAATTTTCTAAAAGATGGGCCAGCGATTGAGACGAGGAGCCATCGCATGGGCACTTGTCGTCGTCTGTGATTTTAAATCTGTATAAATAAGATTTATGAAATCCTTGATTTGTAAGAAACAGAGGCATATGAAAATTGGTCGTGATTAGGATCTACTTACTTACTTACTTACACAATCCCTGACGGGGTAGCCAGAGAGAACAGATCGCCAAGTGTCACGATCCTTACATACCTCTTTCGTTTCTTTCAGATTTATTAACTTCTTCATACATGCACGTCTAGGTATCCGAGTACTCTTGACCCTCCCCTCTTCGAGCAATTTGCTCACATGGTCTTCGAAAGTTAGTCTCGGTCTACCTCGACACCTTTTAATATTAACTTTCGCGCTATATATTTTCTTCACCATTCGGCCTTCACTCATTCGCTCAACGTGCCCAAACCACCGAAGCACGCCCTTATCAATTTTTGTGATAAGGTCATCTTTCAAACCTGCCATATTGCGAATCTCTTCGTTGCGCTTTCAGTCGGCCATGGTAACGCCGCACATTTTACGAAGAGATCGTCCTGCATTCAACTTGCTTTTATGCTTCTTCTAGCATACCCAGGTTTCGCTGCCATATAATAAATTCGGTACCAACACTGCGTTATGTATTGCAAGGCGTGCACTCTTCACTACACCTTGCCTTTTGACTAACGCAGTCAGGGCACCATTGACTTTGTTCCCGGCAGAGACACGCCTGTCCACATCTAAATCACATCTTCCATCCCCGCTAAAAGCACTCCCCAAATATACAATTTCCTTTACCTGTTATAAACATTCCTGATTTATCCATATTTCACACTTCGTTCTCTCTTCGTCCCTTTCAAATACCAGAACCTTAGTTTTATTAGCATTCAAACGGAGACCTTTAATTTTACATTCCTCTTTCATACACACGACTAATGCCTGCAGTTCTGCCTCTGATGGTGCAGTAAGCACTGCATCATCAGCATACAGCAGACAATTTACTTTTATGTCACCCAATTTCACACCCAAACAGCTTTCATCATCTTCATCATCATCCTATCATCTTTCAGCTTCTGTAAACAGCTGTCGAGATACAGTATGAACAGTCAGGAAGACATGACACAACCCTGTTTTACGCCCGTTTGGACGCTAATCATGAGTGGCAGGTCATGCTCTACCCGCACACAGACTTTAAAGTCACAGTAAAGTGACTGCACAGCCCTTAGCAATCGACCATCCACACCGTACCCCGGCAACAGTTACCACATTTTCTTCCTTACAAACTTATCAAATGCTTTCTCAAGATCCACAAAAGCACAGAAAATCTTCTGGTTAGCAGCTAGAAGCTTTTCCGTGATCATGCGAAAAGAAAACATTTGATCCGTGCATCCTATTCCAGGTCTAAATCCGCATTGTGCCTCCCATAGAAATTTTTCCGATTTCTCTTATATCCTACGTGTCAAAACCTTCGAGTAAACTTTACTTGATACGATACTTTTTTTTTACTTGATAGTTTTCTTGATTTACTTTACGTGATAAGGATCTAAGTTTTTTAATGTCTCCTTGACGGGTTGACTTGACAGACTTGCAGGTTTTCTCACGATAATTTCCTTCACTGCCAAGTACATGGTAAATCAGCACTTAATATCGCAATTAACAATTGCATTGGTGCTGACGGTTGCTCGCGTACAGAGAAAGTTACAGCGAGCGCTCAGCCTCTGAGCTACCACGGCTTAAGGACGAAGTAGTTCACTGTAATACTGGCTCTTTATACCTTACAGACTGGAACACAGAAAAACAAGTTCTGCTATTCAGCGGCAGAAATAGAAATTTCATGGCGCAGCAAAACTGTGTTTTGATTCGCAAACGAGAATAGATGTAGATGTCTATGGGCCACAGGAACCACTTACCATCAGGTGGACTGTGTGCTCGTTTATCACCCTATCCTATAAAAAAACATTAGTGCCTATCGAAAGCCCACTGTTGAACCTTTCCGATATATTGATTCATAGGGGGATATTTTTCATATTTGCCACTCATAGCAGGCGGGTCAGCAACTGCAATTATTTATAAGCACTGTCAGGAACAAGATTCTGCAAATGATAACGCACAGATACAAAGACAGATTTACTGATAGAGAGACACAGACACACAGACGTAGTGAGAAAGAGAGAGAAACGCAGATAAACAACACACACAAACAAAGAGAGAGAACAGTCGATTTTGAAATGATTTATATTGTGTCGGGGTAAAAATTATGTAATCTACATAATATCAAGATAAGGTCTTATCGTTACGAACTTAAAAATACGTAGAAGAGTAATAGCTTTGTTGTTTGTACAAACACTGAAGTTACGTATAAAATGTGCTACTTTGGTAACAGCTTAGAGAATGTTATTCCCGAAAGTCGTAAGTGAATTCTGACGCCTGATTGAAGATAAAATGTTTTTGAAATACACGCATTTTATTTGTTTTCGTATTTCGAAGCATAAAAACTTGTGATCATATTATATTTGTTTATTTTTATAGCGACTTAAAATAATTAGCTTCAATGATGAATAAATTAATAATGATTTCTTATATTTACGCGAACACTACACATTGAATAAAACTATTTTTTTACGGATTTAATCGAGTTTAATTTGCTATTTTAATTCCCGACGTTTCTGATGCTTTTCAGCAACCCATGGTCACGGGGGGGGGGGGGGCTGAGATGTTTGACGTCCCGATGTCACAGTTAGCGCGGTTACCTTCAGGTTTTAATATTAATTTTTGGTTCGATTTACGCAGAATGAACTTACAGTATCTTGAAGTCTAGCAGTGGTATGCTTGGGTTTGGATTTAATTTTGTTAATTATAGGATTCCAAGCAGATGGCAGCACCCATCCATCTTCTCTATTGACATTAGGATGTTTTTTTTAATTTCAAAAGCCTCGCGTATCATCCTTGTTAGGAATCAGTGTTCTTTTGCAAAGATTTGTGGTCTATCAAATCTGATGTAATGTCGGGGGCGATCTTGGCATATTCACAGACTACAGACTTCCCAGATCGTCAGTGCTTCACGTCAGCTATATGCTCTTTCACGCGGGTTTTAATGGATCTTTTTGTTTGTCCTATGTGAGAGAGACCACAATCGTAATCAAGTTTGTACAATCCTGCATCTTGTAGAGGGATATTACATTTGATGGATGGTAAAAATTGACAAATCTTGTTCGGCGGCTTGAAGTATGTTTTAATAGAAGCTCGCTTCGAAATGTAGCCAACCTTGTCTGTGACTCCTCTGACATAGGGTAGTACAACAGGCACACGCTCGACAGTGGTCGGCTTCACTCAGTCACTGTGACGTAGGCGCGTAACCCGAAGCTTGTTGTCTTGCAATACTTGTTCGACGTGCTGAAGCTCGGCGGCCAGATGTTTTCTGTCACAGATCCCTCGTGCTCTCTGAAATAAAGATTTTCCCACGGTAGCTAACTGTGATGGATGATGGTGCGATTCACCATTTAAATATCGGCTATTATGGGTTTTTTCATATACACAGTGTGATCAATGGTGCTAAAGAATTGTTTGCCTCAAACTCCATTGCGAATTGTATTTTAGTGTTTATCGAATTAAGGTGGTCTAAAAATGCAGTTACTTTGTCAGAGGGTAAAATTGTGAAAGTGTCGTCTACGTACCGCTTAACTTGATTTTTAGCAAGTTATACAAAAATTTTTCCCTGTTCCAGCGGCCCACGCTTTTACAATCAAATATTATAATTAAAAGCACATAGTTTACACTTCAGCCCAGAAATAGAGACTACTTGAACGATCCATGATTTATTTATTGTTTTTACGTGCATTTATAAAAGCGTGTTTTTCTAGTGTTTTTTAAACTATTAATTTATTTTATACTTTTTGGTATTTGATAACGAAATATTTTTAACATTTATACATTTATTTTAAGTAAGCGAATGATCCCGCATCCTCTCCATCTCCGCAAGTGCGTCTGTATTGTATAGTGTTTTATCTGTCAGCTTAGAACAATCTAGCTCTTCAATCTGGAGACCACTAAATGATTTTACTCTACTTAGGGCCACATACGCCTGTCCAGCCGCAGAAGTACGGAGCCATAGGGCCCTGTACTGTTGCGCAGTGGTGTACGTAGTTACACCACTGCGTAGTCTATCGTACAGCCTTGCATCTTGTGCACGGTAGATGCCCAACTTAAAATCACTGGGAGCATGCGTCTTTCCACCGTACCGTAGATATACTTGGTCGGGAACTAGATGCCTACAGGCTGAATAAGGTGCTTACCGTCGTTTCCAAAATTAACTTTGATGGACGGTATGTCGGATTTATACATTTCGTCGCGTCTAAAGTGCGGCCATACGAAGTCCAAAATGAATCCGATACTCCCATTCACTAGCCCCTTCTCCACGTCTATAATCTTAATTTTCTCGGTAGTCCACCCGTTTTATTTATATCACTGGGAATAATGGACTCCAAAGAAGTATTTCCGAGGTTTCGGGTCGCAACAATAAGTTGGTCTTGAGCCTTTATATTGTACATATGAGTACCTTTTTGTTCGTAAAAGGACAATGTCCAAAATCGCCCTGTGTAATAAAAGCATCGGACATACACAATAATTATTTTTTTATTTTATTATGTTAGTTGCAAATACTTTTATAACACGGACTAGCTGCATGCAAAAATGAACATCAAAAAGTATTTTACTCGACTAAAAACATTAACGCCGCCATCTTCGCCAAACATCATGTGCTGTCGAAAAATGATCAGGGATGCCCAATCGATTGTAATCGATTTTTGAATTTTAATGAAATACATTGAATTTATTTCGAATAAAGTTTCAAAAAGAAGCTACATAAAAAATATAAAATTACCGTTACTTTATATTCTTTAATATTATTCCCTAAAAGTATAATTTATATAATTATACTAATATATATAATATATTAAATTATACTATACCTAATGAATGAGGTAATACTCGATTTTGAATAGGTAGTTAGAATAATGCTGAAGAAAAATACTCGTAAAGATAATTATTCAGGATTTTCTAACGATCGTTTAGAAAGGATTGTATTTTACGTCTTTCTAAACGATAACTTACGAGTTTACAACAATTAATATTAAAAAAAACTTATCGTTACTGCATTAATTATAAATGTGTTTTTTAAAAAGAGCAATATTGCAAACTAGATACAGACGTTATTATTAATATTGTTACAAGTATGGAAGAAGTAGAGACGTACGTGTTATTATAAGTAAAGTAGGATATTGTCATACTTATTATGGTATTAATATTATCGTAAGACAAAAGATGATTTATGATGTGATGTGTGTTTGTAACGTATAGCTATAATAAATCTTAGGAAATATTCATAAATCGTATCGTATTTGGCGCTCCTATTTTTGATGTCACTAAAAGGTCACTTGTCAGTCTCTCATGAATAAACTACGATCTCCAATTTGATTCAAATCGAACATACTAGAATCAAATCTCGATTAAATCAAGCATTAATTAACAAATCTATTTTTGATCAATCGCGACATTTTCAAACATGCCTAAGATGGACAGAGAACATTATTGACGATAATTTACCGTAAATACAAATAATTGTATAGAAACATCATTAAATTAATAAACATAACATCAAGTTTGCATTTCTCAGAAGGAGTAGGTAGAAGTGTGTAGTACTGTTATGTTATACGTCCCATGTAATAGAGGGTGCGCGTATTGCCAAACACCGAACACAAATCCAGACTCCGTGCTACTACTGGCAACTTCAAGTTATAAAAACCCAATAATAAATTGTCGTACCCTGGGATTGAACCCACAACAGAACAGTTTTTCTGTCTGTGACAAGGAACAGATGTTCCACCTATGCAAAAGTATTTCTTAAATCGTTAGAAATATGTTTGAATAAGTCCAATTCGAGAGGTTTTTGGATCGATTCATTGAACCGATGGAGTGTTCTATGTCGATATCAGGACATCGGATAAGGATTCTTCAGATCTATGTCGATCTGGAAAATCGATTATTTTATTATAAACAATCGATTAAACGATTTCAAATCGACATGCCTACTTTATACTGTCATCTTTCACTCTGTCAAAATTACATTGGTTGGCGTCGTTTGCTCTTTGTAACTATATCGGTGTTTTGGTGACTTTCGGGACTATAATATATTGAACATTAAGACTTGGCTATTTTAACGGACTCTGATTGCTTTCAAGAACGACTTACCTTGCTGTATTTTTCGGAACTGTGTACCGCTCAAACGATAACCTAGCATTCATAAACAGACTTACGCATACGCAATGGAAAGTGTATTTTGTGTAATTTGCGGCTCTGCTGGTGGCTCAATGTTGTTGAAATATAAACAGAGAAACAATCGTGCAATATTGTTGTAATTGCATCGTTGTACGCAGAACCATCGGTTGCTGCACCCATGTTATGCCCATTATTTGATACTAGAGCTTTACGAGACATCAAAATAATATTGACATCCCTGCACAGTTTTTAGACAATATTCTAATTTCCAATTTAGAAGGTGAACAATATACATGAAATTAATCTGTTTTATTTCTAATTCAAACATAATAAATTAATGTAGCTGTAAAAACAACTTATATATATTACAATACTACCAATTAAGTGTTAAGTCGGTAAGGCTGGTTTCATAGTCACGCGTTTGAACAGTGCTGTCCAGACGCACACGCTTGCAAATGCACTAGATAGTAGTCGATAATATTCACGCTGTACACGCGCGCGCTCTTGAAACTTCGTTAAAACCGTGGTTGATACGCTCGCTGTTCGACGGCATGTCTAGCGGCGTGACTGCAACCAGCCTAAATCCTGTACATTTAGGTACTACTTTGGTACTTAGGTACTCTCACCGTACCGTATATGCTAATGACAATATATAAATGCTATTAGCCATTATATACATACATTTTTATTTATACATTAATACACAAACATTATCTCTCATTTCGAAAACAATGCTAAGAAAGCAG
The DNA here is from genome assembly GCA_033319125.1 of Parnassius glacialis. Taxonomy (NCBI): domain Eukaryota; kingdom Metazoa; phylum Arthropoda; class Insecta; order Lepidoptera; family Papilionidae; genus Parnassius; species Parnassius glacialis. The sequence goes on from JAVANC010000007.1 coordinate 27,290,128, forward strand.
GTTTATTAACTAGATTCTAGGCATTTTTACGTTGCACTTACATACACTTAGGCTTTAGAACAAAAACTGTATACCTAATTATCTAGATAGGTACTAAAAATAGCTAAATGTTTTAAGACATTACTTTTCAGTTTGTTAAAAATCACTCGGAGCTATGAAAAACCGTAATATTCGTGGTTCGATTATAACCTCAAAATCTGATACTTTTTTTGAAATATATCTATTATGCAGCTAGTCCGTTACAAAAATAAGATCATATAGGAATTTCCTAATAATCGACAATAAAACACACAATTTTCCGATGCTCTTGGTTCCAGGGCGAACAATGTATGGGAGCAGAGCAATGTCCTTTAAGAACTTCATTGTTGTGCTTCTCTTCTTGGTCGATTGTTGGATAAATACGCAGTGCTTTTTCAAGCACAAACTCGCTGGTAATATTTGAAGAGACCTTAGTCAGCAAAACTGCGAGATGCTCGCTTTTCAGCTCTCCGACCCTCAAGGCGTTCAAGATGTCGTTGAATGTCGTGCCTCCTCGCTGGCGCATATTTTGTCTTTTTTTTATATAGGAGAGGGGGAAAACGAGCATGCGGCTTACCTGAAGGTAAGTGACTACCGCCGCCCATGAACAACCGCAACACCAGGGGAATTGCAGATGCGTTACCGGCCTTTTAAAAAGGAGTAGGCCCTTTTCATGAAGGTCCCTAATTCGTATCGCATCTGTCGTGTCTGAGTTCGACTAATATGAAAAGCCGTCATAAATGAGTTGCTGGTCTCATGTGGTCCGGCTGTTGAAACACCCGTTTCCCACGCACTGGTGGAAGCTGCATGAGGTCGAGAAAGAGCATAGTTTTTGCCATATTATTCCCACGAGTAGTGAACAATTAAACGGTCGATCCGCCTAGAGGTCCATGTAGAGGGACAAGGTTATTTACAACAGGATTTCGCCCGGTGCCCTGAGGTGACGCTAGCGACATGATATTATTAACCAACCTCATGCCATTCAGTTCTCGGCACGTTTCTCACCTCGGCTTATGTGGGATCTTTAACAACTTACTACCCTATTTACACGCCAATATACATCGTATATAGATATATCAATATTATTCTATTTACACTCTCCATGTACAGGTCTACATATATTTTATACAGACACCTATGTCACCTATGTCAATATTTAAACTATTCAATATATAATAGGTTTGGTATAACCTTGAAACGTGATCGTGTTCACAGTCCATTACGTGGCCTTTCTAATAAGTCCATATACGACTATGATACGATATTCAATCATGGAATGCCAGTGCCTATCTTTCGGTTTCATCATCAGACCTCGAAACCTAATCGTGGTCAAAGTTCATTACAAGACTTTTCTAAGAAATCCAAAACAGCTACGGTTCAATTTTCCATCATGAAAATCCAGTTCATATCTTCCGACCCCAACAGATTAGTTCGACGGTATTATATTATTGTAATTTCATCAGAACTGCATACAGCTGCCAATTTTCATTACGCTACGACCCTTGGAAGATGGTTAAATTAGTTACCTTAGAGTCCATTACATAGTTACATACATGTCGACCTAATAAAAGCGTGTTGAAAAGCAATTGGTATTTGTTAATATATATTGTTTTATTTTTGTACTTGTTGATAGGACTCTTCTTTTGCCTATGTATTCTTCTGGGTATATATATATCCATCTTTTTGTATTTTATATTTCTATCGCCTTTAAATATCATTGCTTAAACTTCTATTTCCCAGTCTGAAGAGTTCTAACCCTTCAAAAAACGGCTTCGCCTCAGCTATCACCTCCTCGTTTGTGAAAAACTTACTTCCAGCCAGGTATTATTTTCAATTTAGAAATAGTCCGATGGTGCTAAATCCGGCCAATATAGGCGATGGTTTTAAATTTCGAAACGGAGTTCATGGAGCGTAGCCATTGCAATAACTGCCTTGTGCACCTGTGCATTATCCTGATGAAAAAGGTTTTGCTTTTTGACCTATCACGGCCGCTTTTCACGAAATTTGTGGGATAATTTATTATTGAGTCAGTATAGATACTGGTTGTGAGGCATACCATCTTAGTTCTCAGATTTGACTCATCTATAGCTTTCTTTGTTTGCACTCGGCTGCAGCTAGATAGCAGGTTTAAGCTGCAGTAGCCTTTTAGAACGAACTTATTTGCTGTCACTTAAATTTTATATAAAACAAAGTGCTGTAAGTTATGCAAACACTTCTTGTTTGAGCGATTTGAACCTACGGCCTTACAGTACCGTTGAAAAACATTTTAAAATCTATCAAATTATCAGAAGAGATTTTTCACAAGGTCTTCCTATACTATCTGCCGCATGGTTAATCAACCCTCTAAATAGTGCAATGGACAATTTCACTGATGCCACGAGGATCGCACTCTGCCGCGAAATAAAAATTCCACTATGTACCAAATATTTTAATCGTAATCAGAAAAAAAAACTATTTACATTAAAATTTACACAAGCAAGCGTATCCTCTTCGCCGGCAGCAGTCGAACTATTGAAAAAACATAGATTTTTTATGTCGCCAAAGGCAAACTAAAATTATCTCTGTTGAGATTTCAACAGTGAAGAACTCATTTTTAATTCTTCAAAAACACTGCGAAGAACAGAAAATACTAAAAAATACTGTGATATATTTTAGCTTATGTAAATCACTGAAGCTCCGAAAAGTCTGAAGTTTGTACCGAAGTTCAGGATCGTCCCCGCCAGAACAACGTTACCTACCAAAGATAATTTGAAAAAAGAAAATAGCTGGGTTTTTCTATTTGAATCTGTAATAGAGTGCTTAAATGTAAGGTATAACTTCTGTACAAATATTTTGCTGTGTCCGCAACTCATTAAACAGAATTTTATGGCTCCGTGGTGCAGTGGCTTAGCAATAAGTTGCAGCTCTAGGGGTTGCTGGTTTGAATACCGCATATTTTTTTATAGGAGAGGGGGCAAACGAGCATGGGGCCCACCTGATGTTAAGTGACTACCGCCACCCATGAACAAATGCAACACCAGGAGAACTGCATACCCGCTACCGGCCTTTTAAAAAGGTGTAGGCTCTTTTCTTAGATCTTTTCTTGGATTGGATCAATTCCACAAGGAAGTTGTGCGAGGGAGGAAACTTCTTCTAAATCACACAGTGGTGGACCGCTAATCATCTAGATGGTGGATTATATCGCGAGTTTTGTCGCGATGTGTGATGGTGAAATTGAGCGGCTTGAATTAGTCCGAACAATTGCTCAGAGCACTCTCCGTGACAGATGCAATAAAAGAGCAAAGAGATGCAACATCTCTACGCAGTGCCAGTGAGTCAAACCGATCGGAAAGAACTCGGTCGTCAACGACTCGAACTGCTCTGCGCTGGATGCGGTCAAGTGGAAGGAACTGGCACTGGGGAGCTCCTGCCCAGAGATGGGAACAGTATTCCATGTGAGGTCGAACCTGCGCCTAATAAATTTGCAAGCGGTGTACCGGCATGAAATACTTTCCCGCTATGCTGAGCATGCCAAGCTTTTTGGGGGCCAATTTGGCCTTCTCTTCCAAGTGACCATGAAACTGCATGTCACTCGATATGTCGACACTAAGGGTTCCGATACTAGCTGAGGCAACAAGGGGAATGCCTTGAAACTGAGGAGATAGGACAAAGGTGTGGTGGCGATGTCGTCGCGCCACAAGTAAACACATCGAAGCCTAAATCAGGATTACAAAGTTCCGAAGTTAAAGCAGCATATATAGAAAGCTCCGAACTACCAATCGGAGCGTTTGCCGCTCCCCGGGCAGAACACCTTGCCCGGCGGGAGATCTCCCCTTTTCCTTCCACCCGCCACAAAGGAATTCTTTTTAACGGTAAATGCGCAAACTTGTATGTTCTTGGGATTGAACTGGACTAGATTTAGTGGCCCCCAGTCTGGGACTTTGTTCAACAAAGTGATGGAAGAAGTAGTTTGTACGTGGTAGAGCCATGCTGCAGCTATATTAGTAGTATAGTTGTACCACGATTGGCTCGGCTCGACCAGGAAGGACCACGCTCTCACAGAATACCAGCGTAAAATGGCAGCTCGACACTGCTGTGTTTCGTATAGTGAGTGTAGAGAATCGGAGATCCATTTTAGTTTTATTTAAATGTCTTGTTCACGTAAACATAAGAAATTATATTATAAAGTAGTATGTCACTACCCAACTGCCCTTTCAGTTCAAGTCAGCTTACATAACAAATTATTAAGTGGCGAAGCTTGCGAAGACACTTATTGATTTCACGATGTCTGTCCGTCTGTCCCACGATTATCTCGAGAACGGTTTTGAATTTTCAAATTATGTTTTCAGAAATCGATTACTGATCACCCAGGCATCTGAACCTCCTATTTTAAAACTGATTGCTCAACGGCAACCGTTAGACACCGCTACAAAGCTGATTGCTTCGCCACTTTGCTATGCTGTTAGCTTGCTAGGTTTATTTTACTCCGCTATCAGTCGCATGCGGGTTTTAAAATCCTAGAGTCCAGACTCCGTCAACTTTTAATTAATTAATTTAAATATTTGTGCCTCACAGTTACTTATAAAAACAGGCTAAGTATATCTACCAGCAAACAGTTCAAGTTGCTCTTTATGTATATTTTAGGGTTCCGTACCTCAAAAGAAAAACGGACCCTTATAGGATCACTTTCTTGTCCGTCTGTCTGTCTGTCAAGACCCTTTTTCTCAGGAACGCGTGGGGGTATCAAGCTGAAATACTCAAATCTACTGTCCCTTGGAGCTGTGAAAAAATCAAACTTCTAAGCCAACGCAATCAAAAGATACAGCTGTTTATGCCGCAAATTTTCGACATTCGCAAGGGAATCGAAACCTACAGGGTACTTCCCGTGAACTCAGAATCTTAAAATTTGGTACGAAGCAACGTATTATAGATAGACAGATTAAAGAAAAATTGCGAAAAGCATAAATTTTTAGTTACATCATATAATAAAAATATTTTTAATAGTTTTAAACTTATATACCTACGGATTTGTTCGGAACACTCGGTGCGCGAGTCCAACTAGCACTTGGCCGGTTTTTTTTAAATTATTAAATTAGATTACTAACGATTGTTACACAAAATAAAAAATGTAATTGCTACAGCTTAGTAGGAACTTATATAATTTAGTGGCTCTCATACAATGTACGTCAAGGATTTTTTGATAGTCACAACATTTGTTGTGTTTTGTGCATCCTTACAACAAAAACAAGCTTGGGAAGAGTTCTGGACAACATAGGTAAGACCATACGACCAATCACGTAATTATTCACGGGATTTAATGAAACTACTTTTACGGAAGCTTTTATTTACTTTGTAATTTCCGACGTTTGGAGTGTTTTGCAGCATCCATAGTCACGGGCGGACTGGGTTGTTTGACGTCCCGATTTCATAGTTAGCGCGAAGTAGGTTCAGCTTTAATTAACAGTAGTTTTATTCAATATGAAGTGTTCACTTTAATATAAGAAATCACTATGGGCTAATAAGACAAACCTTTTTTATCTATACATTTAAATAATATTGTATAGACATTTGTTAAACCCTTTTCATAACTGCCAAAATGTTTAGGATAATTTTTTTTTATTCGCTTTAGCAACAAACGATGCTAATAAATGTAGTACTTTATTTTTTTGTAATATTAATGATTCCGCCCAAAAATAATAAAACCAAGCAAAGAAGGAATTATTAGAAATTAATCGATAAAAAGTTTTGTAATGAGTGCTAAATTGTTTGTAGTTTACAGTTCAATTAAAATAAACACAGTGTAATTAATAAACAAGTAATATTTTTATTATAGAACACGGTTGTAAGTTCAGTTATTTTATAACATAAACGTTTATCAGAATCGTTATCACGTTTACCAGTTCAGAATACCAACATGAAATAACGGCTTATTTCTGTTGTGCTTCATATGGTGAGCAAAGAGAACTGGATACCCTTTTGTTGGCAGCAAATACCTTGCTGCCATCTTAATCCTCAATTGATCACTACTGAGAATTAAACAACAAATCTCCAATCGATGACAGATGTAGATGTCTATAAATTGCAGTATTTATTTACCATCAGGTGGACTGTCTTGTGTGTATTCTCTTGTCACCTTTGTTCTATAAAAAAAAAAACATAATATCATTTTCAGAAGTGTTGAGTGCACATTTATAAACGCATTTTTGGTTGAAAAAACATCACAGAGTACCGTAGCCTGCAATAGAATCAGTACGTGACTAAGCATAAATCCATTCAAAAATCCCGCTAAATTTGAAAGTGTGTGACAGGAAAGGCTATAACAGTTCATTTTAGATTTTAAGTCCATGGCTAACAGTTTTTACATTGCAATTGAATTGGGTATTTAATAACTTTAAAAATACGTAACTTTCACCACTACAGAGCTCAAAATTCCACTGCTTTACATAGGCCTCCCTCATAGAATTCCTCAGGCACCTTACGGGACATGGACTACAGGATCGGCTACTGTGCACAGATTTTCAAATTACATAGTTAAGTTCTTAGAAACTGGTATTTAATAACTGCAACAAGTATTACATCATTAAAATTTATCTATACAAAAATGTTATTATACATGGTAGAGCCACGTTGCAACTATTTATGGTTGCAGCACGAATAATACGGTTCGACCGGGGAAGGACCACACTCTTACAGAACACCAGCGTAAAATAGCAACTTAAAGCTTCGTATGGTGAGTGTAAACCGCAGAGCCGTTTTACTAATAGCGGGGCTTTCCATTTTTCCCAATACCCGGAAAAGGCATTTGGTCATATAGACGTCATGTCATGTCGTGTGTTAGTAAAAAAGATCATGAAATATAGATCCGCAAAAGCTGGGCACAGATCTTCTATAATTTATAAGAGGAATATCCTCCTAACTATCATAAAAATCTACACAGAATTCGGAAAAGGAGGCCTAGGAATGGAACGTATGTGGATTGTTCTTTATTTCTCTTACTTTCTCTTCTTTAATAAAGACTAGCTCCACTCGAAGATATTCTCATGTATCGGAAAGGTGTTGCTCATACATAAATTGCATACAGGCAAACAACCAGACGCGGAACATTTATTTATAAGCTACACTTATTCCATGCACTCGGTATTCTATAGGATGCATTTCGGTGAGTGTGCGCAGGAATTACACGCCTAAATTCCTCCCTCTCCTTTCCACCATCGGACAACCAGACGGTCGGCGCGTCTTCATCCCTTTGTTGTTGATATTCCACGCATTAGAACCAAACGGTTTGCTTCGTCTTTTGTAATGCGTACTGCAAAGGATTGGAATAATTTACCGGCGTCTATCTTTCCGTCCGAATACAATCTAGGCGTCTTCAAGGCAAGAGTGAATAGACTTTTGTTACGATAAGACAGTGCGATTTACCATCTAAGGCTGCATCACCACTTACCACCAGGTGGGATTGTGGTCAAGCACTGGCTTATAATAAGTAAAAAAAATGCAGGATTTAAACCCGGCTCTGAAGCGTCATAGCCGAAATCTTAGCAACTGCGTCATCCAACACTCTTTTATATCGATAAGGCTCGACTTTATATGATAAAATGATAAGCTTTTCTAAATTTACACATCGAATTCTAATATTACTTCATATTATTCCATGTGTATCGTTAGAAGAAGAATAAAGAGATGGAAAAAGGCAATAGAATTCTAATATTACTTCATATTATCCTATGTGAATTATTAGAAGAAAAAGAAAGAGATGGAAAAGGCAGCATTTTCCTGATAACAACTCAAAATAATAAAAGTTGCAGTTGCCAACCAGCCTTCTAAGTGTAGCAACAATGGCAAATACCGCCAATAAACTTCTCTGTTCTTGCGAAAAACAAATAATAATGTCTTCCAGACCGAATTTCGGCCACGGCGGCCAATCTCAACGGAGACTAGCCATCTGCGCAGGACAGGATTATAGTGCCCAAGTGTATGCGCAAGCACAGGTGCACTCTCTATTCCCTCACACTCATAGCCCGATGGGACGGTAAACCGACACGACCGGAGAGAGATCAGGCGCAGGACCAACGGCTTTACGTGCTTTTCGAGGCACGGGGGTGAAACACCGCCAACTTCCTGACTTCGGCAAGCTATTGAGAATTTCTTGATGGGAAAACTCAATAACTGATTTTTTTGGCCCGACCTGGGATTCGAACCCGGGACCTTATGATTAGCAGTCGCACTACTGCAACCACTAGACCAACGAGACAGTCAGAAAATCAAATACACATATATCAAACGTGTTTCTTTTACTTATTATAAGCCAGTGCTTGACTTCAATCCCACTTTGAGGTAAGTGGTGATGAAGCCTTCGATAGTAAATCGCACTACAAAACAAAAGCCTATTTATTCTTGTCTTAAAGACACAATGACAGACACCAAAAATTATTCCACTCTTTTGGTTTAAAGGTGTAAAATGTCGACAACTCAGGAGTTAAGACTCACTGATTCCCTGGTTATCCGATGGGGGGAAGTGGAAGGAGGAATTAATGCATATAATTCTTACGTACTGCTAGCTACCCTACTCTGCTATTTTTATACCGTTATGGTGATATTATCGTATGATGGCAGAGTAAGGGAGTAAGTAAGAATCAAATGCAGATGTGTTATAACCTCTGAGGACAAAAATGGAAGCCCCGTTTCCAGTAACAAGGGACCCCAGTTCTCTATATTCACCATATAAAACACAGGTCCATTAAGCTCCTATTTTTCGCTGGTATTCTGTGAGAACATGACCCTTCTCCGGCTACAACAACCACTTATCAGGTGAACTGTTTGCTCGTTTATCAGCCTTATTCTAAAAAAGTGGTTAAATTAAAAATTTTGTACAACTGACTTCAATTTAAATAAATTGAGAACATCATCAATGTAGTCGAAGTCAATTAAATATGCATTATTAAGGATAACTCAAAAATTACTGGTCAAATTTTGATCAAATTTATAAGAAAAAAGTTTTGAGGTAACACATAAAAATATAGTCTACTTGAAAACCTCCTCCTTTTTTTAAGTCGGATAAAAATCTGATATTACAGTTATAAAATTATTGTTATAGGAAACCTTATAGCAATATCAATTTGGTATTTTTGGTAAGTTGTTTTCATTGTATACTTAATAAATTTAAAGAAAGGAAATAAGACCAGCGCTAGAATCGTTCGTAATGAAGATAAATGAGCAGCGTAAGGACCCATTGTTACTTGTTCGCTGTCGTGAATGAGATCCTTTGTTGTTAACAAGACGGAACTTTCTCGCTATGTAACTTACTGTTTACTTATAATAATACAATTTGGCTTCAATATTTTGTACACTTTCCGAGCTTCTGGCTGTATTTTCTGTGTTTTTCCTAATTATTTACTTGCCCGGCATTGCACGGATTATTTCTGGATCTTAACAACAATGCTATCTACGAGATCCACTTGTGAATCTAAATCATCTAGGGACCCACTTAAACACACACATTCACACAATTTTTTTTTATCAAAATTGATCCATCCGTTTAGATATAGTTCAGTGACAAACACAACTACAGAAAAAATATTTAAAAATATGAGCCTTTGCTTCACTACAATCCCAGCTGGTAGAAAGTGGTAATGAAGATCCGTGTGGTAAATTGCAGTTCCTTAGCGTAACAAAAGCCTACTCATAAAAATCATCATTCCAGCTCTTCACAAGTCCTTTGCTGAACATAGGCCTCCCCGAAGGAATGCTACAAAGCACAATCCTAGCCTCCTGCGTTCATTGACTTCCTGCATGTCTTACCAAGTCGTGACTCCATCAAGTGGAAGAACGATCTACACTTCGCCTACCGGTACAAGACTATCAATCGAGAACCTTTCTTCTCCATAGGTTGTTGGTTCTTCGAGCTATATTCCCTTGTACAATCTTGTTTTCAGGTTTTGATGTATGCCTGACGAGAAGATGTGTTGTAATCTCCGGAACACTGTGGACAGCCAAGTTAAATCCGTCGGTTGGCCTCTCAGCCGAAATTGGACTATTGGCCCAGGTAAACATACTTGTCAAGAACTTTGCACTTAGTGCTTCCAATAACGACCGGCATAGGTAGTAATCAATAAGACGCTGAGTTTTAAATGGATGACTGCCGTGCGGTGTCACTTATTTATCTCATGGGTATCGTCACGTGTGTCTTAACAGGCGACTATGAAAAATATTAGAAAAATGTAATGGTTTACAATAGGTATATCTATTATTTATATATTTATTTATACTTATTGAACACCTTCTTTCAAAGGCGGACTTAATGCCTTTTAGCATTCTCTCCCAGTTAAACCCGAACGCGTGTAAATAATGTGGTATAAAATCTATCTATAGTATATCATATTCTCGCTTGCAACAGACTTAAAATATTAGTTCCTTACATATGAAATTTGCGTTTTGTCGTACTGACCAATTTGATCTGAAATATCTCCTCTTTGGTTAATTATTCCAAATTCAAATTTTTAAACGCATTTAGTTGGTACATTAAAGATTTGAAAACAAATATTCATTTGTATTTTCCTCATTATTTTTTCTTTGTCGTCGCTTTTTACCGCACAATGGAAAACATGAAATATCGGTATATTTACGATTACCAGATCTACCTTGGCACCAGTGCTGCAGAAACAACTTAAAGGATTAATGATGTGTACGGCACTGGTGTCGCAAAGAAAGCACGGTAAGTTATTGGTTTCAACGTTTTCGTTCTGGAAATTTCGACCTTCAGAACCAACCCCGTGGACGGCGGGAAACCAAAGTGAAAAATGAAGAATTAAAGGCTATTGTGGAAGCGGATCCATCACAAAGCACTTCAGAGATAGCTGCAGGCTTCGAGGTATGTGATAAAACTGTATTAATCCACTTGAAGCAAATTGGGTATGTAAAAAAACTTGAACGATGGGTACCTCATGAATTGAGTGAATCGAACTTGCAAACACTTGCAGTGATACTTTGCTCAACCGACACAATAATGAAGGGATTTTAAATCGAATCATTACTTGTGATGAAAAGTGGATACTGTACAAAGATCGGAAGCGCTCGTCGTAATTACTGAACCCTAAAGACCCAGTCAAATCCTGCCCTAAAGGAAAATTGACTCACGCCGGCCAATTGCCACTTCTGCTTACTAATCCGTTGGGCTATGTCGGTTACTCTGGTTCTACTGCGGATATCCTCCTTTCTAAGTTTATCACGAAGAAAAACTCCGAGCATAGCCCTCTCCATAGCTCACTGAGTGACCTTGAGCTTCCTCGTCTGGCCAGCAGTGAAGGACCACGTCTCAGTTCCATAAGTCATCACTGGCAACACGTTGTACAGTCTCGTATTTAAGTTTTGAGGTGTATCTAACGAGAAGATGTGCCGTAATTTCCCAAACGCTGCCCAACCGAGTTGAATCCTTCTATTGACCTCTCGGTCGAAGTTGGACTTACCTAGTGAGACTATTTGCCCCAGGTAAACATACACGTCAACAACTTCGAGCTTAGTGCTCCCAACAACTACCGGCATAGGTGTGACATGGACATTAAACATGATCTTTGTTTTGTCCATGTTCATCTTAAGACCTATCCGTTGGGAGACACTAATGAGGTCATTGAGCATAGTGCTTAGGTCCTCCAGCGATTCTGACATAAGGACTATATCGTCGGCAAATCGAAGGTGAGTGATAGTCGGATAGCCATATAGCCATAACCGGCTTGTTCGGGAGGCTGGAAGTCGTCAAATCTGCGTGCGAGACGAGTAAAGACTCTTGAAAACAGCACGTAGACGCGGCTCAGAACGGAAATCGGTCTGTAGTTCTTCAAGAGAGCGTTGTCACCTTTCTTGAAGTACATAAACACCGCACTTCTGCTCCACGCCTCTGGTGTAATGCAACCATGGAAGACGGAAGTAAAGAACTTCTGAAGGACTTCAAGTACCGGTTTTCCACCCGCCTTCAGAAGCTCCGCTGTAGTTCCATCCTCGCCTGGGGCTTTGCTGTTTTTATGGTGCTGGAGAGTCATTCTAATCTCGCTCTGACTGAGGTCCTGAATATCATATAATAATAAATAACGGAACAGTGTCGGATAAGACTCGCTCTTGGATCGTTTCTTATTTACGTTGGATGAATGTGCAGCTACAACTGAAATGCCTCCTTTCCAGCAAAACGGGTTAAGGAGCAGTATAACCAGCACGACGATGAGCCATCAGTAGGGTCATATAATGTAAATAAAATTTACGTGATCGATATAATAACCATATGATGATCTTTCTCAATGATTTTTGTAAAGGTTTAGTTATAGGCCGTTTATTAATTTATTGCATCATCGTCTTAAAAAAAGTAAAGTAAAGTTGCAGCCTATTTACGTCCCACGGATGGGCACAGGCCTCCTCTCATTTCTAAAAGAGGATTTTTGGGCAAGGAAATGTCCGCCGCGCTGCCCCTGTGTTGGCGAACTTCACATGTCTTCGAAATATTTTTTTTTCTTATTTCTCAGATATGCAGGCTTCCTCACGACGTTTTCCTTCACCGCCGAGCACGTGGTAAATCAGCACTTAAAATTGCAATTAACAATTTCATTGGTGCAGGCGAGGATCGAACCCGGGTTGCTCGAGTAATGTGAAGCTTACAGCGAGCGCTAACCATCTGAGCTACCACGGCTCTCGTCTTAATTAGGACCCTTTTTTATGTTGTATTTGTTTAGTCACTTGTTTTTTTAGGTTACTTTTGGAAGAGTGAATATTCACTAGAGCAGTCGAAATGCACTGGTAGTGCATTTTAAGCTGAGGAACTCCTTTCACGAAGACAGGGCTCAAAACGGTTAAAGGTTAAGATCATTAAATCGTCACAATTCCTCTTTTATTAGATTCACATCAGTCGATTCCTTATAAATGAATCGCTTCCCGCTTGAAAACGGCTCACAATATTCATATTAAATACCAGATACAAGAGCATCGTTCGCCCACTTTTTAAAAAATGTGGTGGAGGCACACGTTTCCACACATGTTGTGTGCGGTGAGCGCCAACCAACCAACGCTAAGTTGGGAACGTTTAACGCCGGACGTTAAGTTGGGAACTGGACCGTAGTTCACAGCAAAATAACTGGCGTACCAGTAAAAGAGGGCTTGGTTCTTTGGTAGTGCGTTAGCATAAACATCGACCGAAGTCGCGCCGAAGTTGCGTTTAAACGCCAAATATAATACGATCAAATCCAGCCATAGTCAATGTACGTCATATGGTTTAGACAACACGTCGAATAATAGGCACACTGGGCATTAAAAAGCCCTCCATGAGCATCACCAGCTGCCCGACTGCCGCTTCTGCAAACGTTATGTAAGTGTAAGGCATCACCACTAATTACATGATCAACACGGCTACTAACCGCAAAGAGTGTCATGAGTCTTACTCTAGCCTTGAGTGCTTACTCAGATTCTCCCTCCAGCTATCACCCGCCTAAGGTCGACACATGTGCTCGAATCAATACAATGGAAGATATAGCCAAAAGGCAGTTCATCATCATCATCATCACCATCATCATTACAGCCCTTCACAAGTCCACTGCTGAACATAGACCTCCCCCAAAGAATGCCACAAAGCAGGGTCCTGAGCCACCTGCATCCATCGACTTCCTGCATATCTTACCAGGTCTTCACTCCATCTAGTGGGGGGACGCCCTACACTTCGCCTGCCGTTACGAGGCTGCCACTCAAGAACCTTTCTTCCCCATCGGTTGTCGGTTCATCCAGCTATATGGCCGGCCCATTGCCACTTCAGCTTACTAATCCGTTGGGCTATGTCGGTCACTCTGGTTCTACTGCGGATATCCTCATTTCTGAGTTTATCACGCAGAGAAACTCCGAGCATAGCCCTCTCCATAGCTCGCTGAGCGACCTTGAGCTTCCTCATCCAGCCAGCAGTGAAGGACCACGTCTCAGTTCCGTATGTCATCACTGGCAACACGAACTGGGTGTACAGTCTCGTTTTCAAGTTTTGAGGTATACCTGACGAGAAGATGTGTCGTAATTTCCCGAACGCTGCCCAACCGAGTTGAATCCGTCGATTGACCTCTCGGTCGAAGTTGAACTTACCTAGTCGGACTATTTGTCCCAGGTAAACATACTCGTCAACAACATCGAGCTTAGTATTCCCAACAACTACCGGCATAGGTGTGACATGGACATTAAACATGATCTTTGTTTTGTCCATGTTCATCTTAAGACCTATCCGTTAGGAAACACTATTAAGCTCATTGAGCATAGTGCTTAGGTCCTCCAGCGATTCTGCCATAAGGACTATATCGTCGGCAAATCGAAGGTGAGTGATGTACTCGCCATTGATGTTGATACCGTATCCTTTCCAGTCCAGAAGCTTGAAAACGTCTTCCAATGCAGCGGTGAAGAGAGGGGATATAACATCACCCTGTCTTACACCTCTCTGCAATTGGATAGATTTCGTACTCTGGTTCTGTACTCGGATAGCCATCGTAGCTCTACTGTACAAACACTTCAGCACTTCGATATACCGACAGACAACTTGGCACCGCTGAAGGGACTGCAGCACCGCCCAAATTTCGACGGAATCAAAGGCTTTCTCATAGTCCACATACGCCAGACATAGTGGCAAATTGTACTCTTCGGACTTCTGTACAATTTGCCGAAGGGTATGTATGTGGTCTATGGTGCTAAAGCCCTTTCGGAAACCGGCTTGTTCGGGAGGCTGGAAGTCGTCAAGTCTGCGCACGAGACGATTCGTAATGACTCTCGAAAACAGCACGTAGACGCGGCTCAGAAGGGAAATCGGTCTGTAGTTCTTCAAGAGAGCGTTGTCACCTTTCTTGAAGAACAAGACCACCGCACTGCTCCACGCCTCCGGTGTAATGCCACCATGGAGGACGGAATTAAAGAGCTTCTGAAGGACTTCAGGTACCGGTCTTCCACCCGCTTTCAGAAACTCCGCTGTAATTCCATCCTCGCCTGGGGCTTTACCGTTTTTAAGGTGCTGGAGAGCCATTCTAATCTCGCTCAGACTGACGTCCGGGATATCTTCGGAATAGTGTCGGATGAGACTCGCTCTTGGATCGTTACTCACAATTGCGTGTGGCTCCAACGATGACGTGTACAGCTGCCCATAGAGCCTCTCAATCTCACTCAAAATCTCAGGTGTCCCAGAAACGATGCTGCCACACTCACTCTTCAGCTTTGACAGTTGGCTCTTTCTGGCAGACAGATCTCTCGCAAAGACTTTGGAGCCTTGGTTTCGCTCGATTGCTTCTTCAATACGAGCTGTATTAAAGTTGCGTAAGTCCCGCCGCATGCATTTGGAGATCTGTCTGTTCAGTTGCCTGTACGCTGTCAAGTCTGAGAATGTAGCTTCATTTCCCGTCTAACAGCCATGAGATTAAGAGTGTGATCGGAGAGTTTTTGTGTTCTTCTGCGGCGGGTCTTGCAGAACTTAGCTCCGACCGCATGGACAGTTTCCACGAGCTTGTCATTCATATCGTCCACCGCATGGACAGTTTCCACGAGCTTGTCATTCATATCGTCCACTTCATTGCAGTCTTCTAGGCACTGAAAACGGTTTTGTAACTCGAGCTGAAAGGTTTCGGGACTTTGGAACAGAGCACGAGGGGGACGGAGCGTTGACTTCATTAGACGAGACCTCTCCAACTTAACGTTTAGGTTCAGTGTGCCTCTAACCATTCGGTGATCGCTACCAGTTTTCACCCTCGCGATCACGGAGACATCACTGAACAGTTGTCGTCTGGTCGTCATAATGAAGTCAATCTCATTTTTTGTCGAACCGTCGGGGCTCGACCAGGTCCACTTCCTGTGGGGCCGCTTCTTGAAGAAAGAGTTCATCATAAAGAGTCCCTCTTTCTCCATGAAGTCGGCCAGCTGCTGGCCCCTTGGATTCCGTTGCCCTATTCCAAATTTCCCTACTTTCAGCTCACCGTTCTCTCTTGTGCCTAGTTTTGCATTGAAGTCTCCCATTAACACCGTATATTGGGTTTTTGAGAAATGCATGGTTTTTAGAGATATCCTCATACATTTCCTCCACCTCCTCATCGGGCTGTGCCGAGGTTGGTGCGTAAACCTGTATGACCTTCAGCGAATACCGTTAAGTGATTCTGATTATAAGGTACGCAACCCTCGTCGACACACTCCCGATCTTTACAACGTTGTTAACGAGAGACTTGTGGACGATAAATCCGACACCTCCTTGGGAGAGATGGTCGCCCTCCCGGTGATAGAGCAAGTTGCCGAATTCGAGGATTACCGTGTCCTCCTCCTCTCTTCGGACCTCAGATAATCCTGTTATATGCCAGCGCAACTTGTCTATGTCTTCTTCCAGCTCCACGATCTTCTCGTCAGTCCTCAGGGTGCGTGCGTTGTACGTTGCCAGGTCGAGTCGTCTAAGAGAGGAGATTCTTAGCACCCCCTGCCTCGCCGTTACGATGGTAGCCACCGTAGCCAGGAATAGCGCGGCCGCCGGGGACTGGGGGCCGTCTGTTTGTTGCTTTAGTCATTGGAGGGTATTTGCCATAGTTGCCACGCTTGGCGAGCGGGTTGGCAACCGCAGTTTTTTTATTGAAATTTGGCTATTATCAGGAAGATGCTGCTGCCCATCTCCTAACTGTTTCCCTTTGTCGCCTTTTACGACACCCACGGGAGGATATGGGGTAGTGGATATTCTTGACCGCCACTACACGGCAATAGAGGCAGTTCAATCAGAAAGAATTTGTGTCACTGACGTTGAGTATATGCATATTTCGATCATGCTTGTCTCACCCACCAACAAGTTGCCTTTGATCATTCAAAAGTGGGAAATTTACAGAGATATATTATTATGTTTTAATGTAAAACATCATGGAGGTCAGACAGTCTGCAGCTCCGTAATGTTATGGAGGGACCCAACTTGGGCAAAAAAAGATCTGGGACGCTGCGAAGTAATATAAATGCCACTATAATAATCCTTTCCAAGTCCCATTTCTATCAATATAATGCTTTTACATATTTGAGACCTTCTACAAATTTTCTTTATTTCATGGAGCTATTATATATGCGACTTCAAGTCATAACTCTCTTATCATAATGCTTATGCATCATAAAGACTTAATGCTTTTGTATCATATATCTTACTATCATAACTCCCTAATACAGGACTAAACATTGTGCAACAGTAGTACTATAGTAGTCAGTCATTCGACCACTCCATATAATATGTACAACCTTGGGTATGCTTCTCCGGCAACTCCCTCTATAAGTAATCATTACATTAACACATATATAATATAATCGACTTGTATTTCTACTATATAAATTTGAATATATTAAGAAGTTTAAATAAATCTAAATGTTTTTAAAATCTATTTTTTTTTATAGGAATAGGGAGCAAACGATCATGCGGCTCACCTGATGGTAAGTGACTACCGCCGCCCATGAACAACCGCAACACCTGGTGAATTGCAGATGCGTTGCTGGCCTTTTAGAAAGGTGTAAGCTCTTTTCTTGAAGGTTTCTAAGTCGTATCGGTCCGGAAAATTCACTGGTGGTAATTGATTCCTCAAGGAAGATGTGCGAGGAAGAAAATTTCTTCTAAATCGCACAGTGGTATTATATCAAATAGTATTACTGAGTACCGAGAGTAACTCGAGCAAACTTTGTTACGTACGCAATCAAAATGTGATATCAGTGTGAGTTACGTAATTATTTTACTGTGATATTCCTTATTTACGTTTCTTATAGAATAATGGTGAGCAAACAAGCACACAGTCCATCTGATGGTAAGTAGATGCTGTGGCCGATAGACATCTACCATTACACTCAATTGAGAATCAAAATGAAGATACAACCCTGAAGACTAAGATGGGTAAAAAGAGTCTCCAGTTCTTTACACCCAACATTCGAAACACAGTAGCATTAAGCTTTTTAACAGTGGAAGAGCCAAGCGGCAGCTTTTGCTGTCGCACGGATGGGCCAGCTCGAACCGGGGTGGTACCACGACCTCACAGAATACCAGCGTGAAGTAGAGGCTTACCTCTGCGCTTGGTTTTTTTTTATAGGAGAAAGTGAAAGTGAAAACTGAACTTGTGAAACTGAAAGTGACTACCGCCGCCCATGAACAACTGCAACAACAGGGAGGGAATTGCAGATGCGTTGCCGGCCTTTTAAAAAGGAGTACGTTCTATTCTTGAAGGTCCCTAAGTCGTATCGGTCAGGAAAAATCGCTGATGGTAAACGATTCAACAAGGAATTCGTGCGAGAAAGAAAACATCTTCTAAATCGCACAGTGGTGGACCGCCAATCATCCAGATGGTATGGATGGTAACGCGAGTTTTGTCGCGATGTGCGATGGTGAAATTAAGCGGCTGGAATAAGTCCGAACAATTCCTAAGCGCACTCCCCGTGATAGATGCCATAAAATACGCAAAGAGATGCAACATCTCTACGCAGTGCCAGTGTATCGAGCCGATCAGAAAGAAAGTGGAAGGAACTGGCACTGGGGTGCCCCGGCCCGGAGATGAGAACAGTAATCCATGTGGGGCCGAACTTGCGCTTTGTAAAGTTGCAAACGATGTGCCGGCATGAAATACTGTCTCGCTCTGCTGAGCACGCAAAGCTTTTTAGAGGCCAATTTGGCCTGTCCTTCCAAGTGACCACGAAGCTGCACACTATTCGATATGTCGACGCCAAGAATTCCGATACTGGCTGAGGCAGCAAGGGGAGTGCCTTGAAACTGAGGAGATACGATAAAGGGATTCTTTTTAACGGTAAACGCGCAAACATGTGTCTTCTGGGGACTGAACTGGACTAGATTTAGTCGGCCCCAATCCGAGACTTTGTTAACCAAAGACTCGACTTCAGACACAAGTTTGTCCCGGTACTCGGCGACGTTTCCCCGAGAAATATTGGCACGGCCGGTATATAAGGCATCACCAGTGCTGTCGTCTGCATAGCAATGAATGCTACCAGTTAGCAACATATCATTGATATTCAGGAGAAACAGCGTTGGTGATATCACGCAGCCTTGTGGAACACCAGCGTTGATAGGCTTGAGATCAGAGCATGCACCGTCTACTACGACCTTGATGCTCCGATCAGCAAGGAAACTGGTGATCCATTTGCACAATTTCTCGGGAAGCCCATAGGAAGGAAGCTTAGAAAGAAGCGCTTTGTGCCAAACCCGATCGAAGGACTTAGCTATGTCCAAACTAACGGCCATTGCCTCCCACTTGGACTCTACTACCTCCTCCTATCTATGAGTTAAGTAGACTTGAAGATTACCAGCTGATCGACCCCTACGAAAACCGTACTCACGGTACGGTCACTAATCAGCTGGTGAATTTCAAGGTACCGGATGAGCTGGCAGTTAATAATGGATTCCATTATTTTGGAGAACAAGAAGGTGTTCGCGATAGGCCTATAGTTGGACGGGCCTGAGCCGTCGCCTTTTTTAGGGATCGGGTGGACAAAAGCTGTCTTCCATGAATTTGGGACTACGCCTTGGGAGTAGGAATACCGGAAAAGACGCGTTAGGACCGGTGCCAACTCCGGAGCACACGTCTTTAGCACAATTGGTGGGATTCCGTCAGGCCCACTCGACTTCTGGATGTCCAGGGAGAGAAGTGCTTTGCGAACCGAGTGCTGTGAGAACAGCACATCCGGCATGGAGCACTCATACCGTGGGATGGTCGGCGGTGTGTTTCCCCCGTCATCTAGAGTCGAGTTGGACGCAAAAAGAGAGCTCAACAGATCGGCTTTCTCCTTTGCGGCATGAGCCAGTGAGTCGTCCTCTCTGTGCAGAGATGGAAGAGATAGCTGACAGAAGTTCCCTTGGACAGCCTTGGCGAGAGACCAGATTGCACGGGTTCCCGAAGGAAGGCGAACTAGCTTTTCGCCAATTCCGCCGATGTGCTCAGACCTAGCCCTGGCAATGACGTTTTGAAGGACCTGGAGGCGGATTTATACTTCTTTTTAAGTGCGCTGGTGTTTACATCCCGAGACTTTGATGCGTCAGCCCAGGCCCGGTAGCACTACTGCTTATAGCGTGATGGTATTTTACAGGAGCGACCAAACCATGGCTGGGATCTGCCTCCGATGGGCACCACAGAGGATGGAATAAAAAGCTCCATACCCTAAAGTACCACATGAGAAACAGAATCGGCAACAACGCTGGGATCTTCCGGCGAGAAGCACACCCGCCCCCAAGGGTAGGATGCAAAAAAAGACCGCATCCCGCCCCAATCAGCTGACCTATAGTGCCAATCACGGCGGCAAGCTGCAGATCGCAACTGCGATTGGAGCGTGAGTGGCACCGTACTCCGGATCAGACAATGGTCCGAAGAGCCCAGAGGGGCATCGACGGAGACCTGATATCCGTCCAGATGAGAAGTCAGCAGAAGGATCAACAGGGAAGGTACATGGTCTTCCACATCCACGCGTAGGCCAAGTAATCAGTTGTGTTAGACCATATGCCAAATCAAAGTCACAGACAGATCTACCCGCATGATCGGTTAAACGAGAACCAAGCCATTCAGCATGGTGGGCGTTGAAATCACCGAGTATCACGATCTCTGCGGATGGGACCTGTTGTAGCACGGAGTCTGCAGCCATTTGGACGTAGTCGATGAGTCGGTCTGTGTTAGCATTATCGCTATGGGACTTATAGAGGCACCCGTAGACGCGGGGATGGTCGTCTCTGTCTACGCGCAGCCATAGGATGGAGAGATCCGTACCTTCAAGACTGCGGAGGCGTCGAAAACAGATGTCCTCTCTGACGTATACGCAAACTCCAGCCCGGGGAACAAAGGAGTGTTCCAATTTGTACCCCGGATAGGAGAGATATGAAGTATCAGCCGGAGAGGACACCTGAGTCTCAATTAAAAAGAGCAAGGCCGGCTTCGTCACCTCTAGATGGTAATGGACAGCGTTAAGGTTGGAATAAAGTCCCCTGATGTTGCAAAAATTCACGGATAGTGTGACAGGGGTCGCCTTGGTTGTATTGCTCCGCTTGCTCCGAGCAGCATTAGTCGCGAGCGGAATTTTGCTTATTAAATCATTTTTATTGTTCAAATTAATATATAAATGACATTTTTAAATGTCTTTATATTGAATTTAACTATTATTGATTAATAATAATAACAATGCATAGTCACAATAAGAACAGCCGACATCGAAGGATCAAAAATCAACGTCGCTATGAACGCTTGGTCACCAAAAGCCAGTTATGCCTGTGGTAACTTTTCTGGCAAATCTTGCTAAAAACTATTTATACTAATAGATTGATAGGCCTTGCTTTCGTACATTATTCACCATACGAAACACAACAGCATTAAGCTGCTATATTAATGTATCCCGGTCGAGCCAACCTATATTTGTTTCAACCAGTTTTTTGTGGAGTTGTTGATAACTTCTATATTTACACTGTAAAAAGTCCAGAGTGAATTCAGATTGAAACTCGTTATGCAAGTTAACTGAAAGGGGAGTATAACGTCTGCCGTTGACTACTTTTAATATTAAAGGAGAATCGAGGAAAATAATATCACTCAAGTAGTCGACGTTATTTCTTATTTGACTTGCACTTAAATGCTGCAGCTGGCGATCCTATAGACGGCAGTACTTACTTTATGATAATAAAATTAGAGTAGTAAGGGTATATATGTTATATAGTTATTATGTTTAGTTAATAAGGCGCTTGTTTTTAAGAATTAGATTTAGGTACTAACATTGGTTATAAGTTCCATATCTACTAACAAACTTATGGATCACTTGGTTATCTGAAATAAAATTATTATTATTATTATTATTATTATTATTATTATATAGGTAAGTAGCAAACATTTAATTACATAACTTATACCGTTACCGTTACAGCCTCTTAAAGTCCACTGCTAAACATTAAACCTCAATAGATTGCCTAATAGAAGAGATATTTGCCTTAGTTGCCAAGCTTGGCAAGTAGGTTGGCAAACGCAGTTTTTTTTTAGTTATTATTAGGAAGAGGATGCTACCCATCTCCTGATCTTTGTCCCCATAGTTGCGCAGGAAGAGCGCGATCTTGTCTTTTTGGTCTCTTTGGCCATTTGCGTTAAAAACGCGAAAGTCAGAGAGCGTGGTTTGATTCTACCTAACTGTTGAACTGTCACTGGAAAGACCAGATTGCGTTGATAAGTCCTATATACTCAATTGTACCGTTGAGCTTGTCCTCAGGATTGTTGCTTGCCAGAGAAGATAATTCAGCAACGTTAATGTTGCTGATAAGGCCCGCAGACTTATAAGAAGTTAGTGGCGAAGGGACCGCGTGGCGAGAAAGAGCATTGTGGAACGGGCTTGGGTTTAAGGGCCTAGGGATGTGGCATTGGCCGTGAGGTGACAGGTGCCAGCGATTTCATCCAAGTGTTGGGTTTCGACACGGTACGCGCGGGTTTGACTTGCACCTTACACAGAGACGCTGGTGACGGGGCCGGGCTTGGTGATAGTATAAGGTATGGATGTGGCCATTGAGGAAGGTGCGGGCTTGGGGGTAGGCTGCCGAGAGCGAGTCACACTGACCTGACCCGCGCATCTGGGATAACTTTTACCTCCGCGCTGTTTTCTTCGCGGCGCTTTAGAGCACCTAAGACATCGCTGGGTGTCCCACTGCGCGGGTTGACACAGCTCGGAGGCTCAGTCATCTCGGGCGTGCGTGTGCAGTCAGTAGTGCCATGGTTACCTAGGCACTGTAGTGACAATGAAACAACGGAGTTCATATGACAAATATTTTTTTCTTTCATATTCATCGTTCAAAGCATTTCCGCATTCCCACTGCGCGTAGTAGTTTTTGATGTAATTGAATTATGTTCTTTTTTCTCATGTACTATTTCTTCTGACGTTCTATTTTCTTGTGTTTTATCTTTTATTAGATGTCTACGACTGCGGCGATACACCATTTCTCTTTTAGTTTTAATAAAATACGAAAAGTGGAGTCGCCGCTTTTGCAACGATATAAGCTGGCATTTTACAATTTTTTTCTATCATAATCACCTCATGGTCGACATCGAATACATATAAGCTTATAGGTATAAGCTTTTCACGTAAATCATAATACATTTTGTATTCATTTGTTTATCTAGCATAACTTTGTTTCGTCTCATTTTTTAAAAGGTCCGGGTGCTCAGATAGCCAGCTTTTTAATCCATCTGTGCGGGAAAATTTAAATTATCTTGAGGCGTATTTCGATAACTTAGCAAATTTAAACAAAAGTCACTTCCACTATCTATGGTTGTTTTTAATATATTTTTTATTTTTTGCACGGCCCTTTCACTCTTACCATTTGATTGTGCATAATTGGTTGATGACGTTATGTAGTCAAATCTTCGAACGATGAACATGAACCAACAATGTTAAAAGATCCCAATAAGCCTTCAAAATGATCCGAATTTTCTACCATATTAATGACGTTAACCCGTTAAATTAATCCTAGTTCCAAACACGCTTGTCGACCCCGCACACTTTCACAATTAATATTTTCTATTGCAAATTTTAAAGCATACATTTTACTTTTATGCCACCATTTAAGATGAGAAACTCCTCTTATCGGAATAACATCCCAGCTAAACGACTGTAATTTCATTTTATTATTATTACATATCATTTCCGTGTCAAATCCCAGCGTCTATATATAATAGTATAATAGTATAGTGAATTTCGAAACAAACATTCAGGTAACATTGATTATCAATGTTAACATTACACTAGTTCATTTCCGTTAAGTGCACTCCTGTGCATTATTCATTTGCAACTAAAACACACTGTAATCATTGATCAGGATTTTGTTAAAGTTTTTATTAAGTAACGTGGTCTTGCATACATGACATATCTAAATATATGTATACATTACTTCTGGTTTCGGTGGTCTTGTTCTTCGAGAAAGGTGATAACGCTCTCTTGAAGTACTACAGACCGATTTCCCTTCTAAACCGCGTCTACGTGCTGTTTTCGAGAGTCATTATGAATCGTCTCGCGCGCAGACTTGACGACTTTCAGCCTCCCGAACAAGCCGGCTCCCGAAAGAGCTTGAGCACCATAGACCACATACATACCCTTCGGGAAGTTGTACAGAAGTCCGAGGTGTACAATTTTCCACTATGCCTGGCTATGAGAAAGCCTTTGATTCCGTCGAAATTTGGGCAGTGCTGCAGTCCCTTCAGCGGTGCCAAGTTGACTGTCGGTATATCGAAGTGCTGAAGTGCTTGTACAGTAGGGCTACGATGACTATCCGAGTACAGAACCAGAGTACGAAACCTATCCAATTGCAGAGAGGTGTAAGACAGTGTACCTCCAGAGGTGCCTCGTACCGGTAGGCGAAGTGTAGGGCGACTCCACGAGATGGAGTGACGACCTGGTAAGACATGCAGGAAGTCGATGGATGCAGGTGGCTCAGGACCGTGCTTTGTGGCATTCCTTGGGGGAGGCATATGTTCAGCAGTGGACTTATGAAAAGCTGTAATGATGATGATGATGATGCTAATTCGCTTCTGCAGGCCATGTGCTCCTGCAGATGTATTGTCACTTCTGAGTACTAAGATAGAATCCCTATAATTATACAGGCTCTGTATACTATAGTATACTATATACATTACTTTTCTTTTGTATAAAAAAATTGTCGACTTCTGTTACAATAAGTTTATTCTAACAATAAAATATATTCCGCGTCACGTACAGCAAACGTGAGTGATTCTAATATCCTTACGATAATGTGTTGGGCACCATTAAGTAGCAAATATTATGAAAGTAGTATAAAATGTTGCCATCTTTGTTTTGGAAATTCGTTATCCATTTCAGCATATCGAAAGTTCACAGCTTAACATAGGCCTACCCCAGAGAATTCCCCATAGGGGGGAGGGTATTTGTCTTAATTGCTACGCTTGTTTACGCTTTATTAATGTATTTTTGTTGTTTTTAGGACGACGCTGCTGTCCATCTTCTGTTTTTTTTTCTCCTAAGACACTCGATATAGAATAGTGGATATTTACACACCGCTACTACTCGGTTCAAAATACATATCCTAAGAATGTGGAAATTTATTAGCTATTCGCGAGCATTAAAATAATATGGTGTAGATTACATAGTGTTACGAGCTTGGGGTTCGAGACAATTACAAACTGCCGATTGAATTACCAAAATTGACTATTTAATCACATAACACTAATTACAACTTAAAATCACACTAATAATAAAACACAGTTCGCCGATATTTCGCTTCGAAGTATTCTCTTGTATCACCAATTCAATACTGCCCCGGTCTTTTTTTTCTGAATGTGTATGCTGTTGGCCCTGTGGCCTTCACAGCTTCATCTGTTTAGGCTCGTAAGTGAGGACTTACGAACTATTGAGTGCTACGACTGTGCCGTCAGCGAGGCGGCGCGAAGCGCCGCTTCGCCGACTGCAGTCCCGAGGCACCCCTACCCCTGCTTTCGGAGTGAGGCTCCTCGAGCTAGGGGGGGGGGGGGGGCTCGATGCGATTCAAGGGTCCCTCTGAAGGAGGTACCTCGGCTTGAATCACTATCGCATTTTTTTGTTACCTGATCGTAATGATTAGAAACGCCTTGTATCACGGGTGTTATACCTCGTGTACGGAGTGTGTCTGTGACGACGCATTCGCCGGCGAATGCGGTGTGCCCTAGTGTTCTGTACTAGAGTAGTGTCTGTGTGAGTGTTAGTGTTTATGTTTCCTAAACTGGTTCCCTCTCCTGTGGATGGGGGGGACGGGATCGACCTATTCCTAGTTGTGATCTCGTCGTCAGGATCAAGAAGAACGTTCTTGGGACGTCTCCTGTGGGGGGCTGCATCCCTCTCTGGGGAGTACGAGCCCGCCTCATTCACCCACGGATTTTTGTGTTCCTTTATCGAAATGAAGTATCTTAAGGATAATTCCTTTAGATACGACTGAATTGTGGGCAAGTCGAGGTCGCGGTGGAGATCCGCGTTCCTCACATTATAGGGAGCTCCTGTGACCTGACGGAGGAATTTATTCTGAATGACTTGAAGTTTTCGTAAACTTCTTTTGGGAACATGAGCAAAGGATACCCCTTCGTATGTCATGATAGGACGTACGCAGGATTTGTATAAATGCAGTTTGCGTCTGAGTGACAGCTTACTGTTTTTGTTGACTAAGGCGTAAAGTCGATACACTACGAATTTAGCCTTGTCCCTAACTCTTTGAATGTGCTGAGAGAAGCTCATTGCACAATCTAAGGTCATCCCCAAGTATTTCACCTCTTGTACCCATGGAATTGGGCTGTCATAGAGGGAGATCGTGCCGCTTTTATATTTTTTGATTTTTGCCATTAATCGGTTATAAGCAAACCTTCTGTTGAAGCAGATGGCTTTGCTCTTATCTGGGTTCAATTCAATCCTCCATTTTCTGCACCAATCGCTTAAGGCGTTTGCTGCATCTTGGAGTCGACCACAGATTCTAACCGGGTGGACATCTGAAGTATATATGGTGGTGTCATCCGCGTATAGTGCGAGATGAGTACCTGGTATTTGTGGAATATCACTTGCATAGAGTGAGTAAAGGGTCGGGGAGAGCACTGAGCCCTGGGGAACTCCTGCTCTGATGGGTCTGGGAGAGGAGTAGGTACCCCTCCACGCGAAAACGAAAGGATCTATTTTCAAGAAAGTCTTGAACAATTTTAATAAGTCTTACGGACACTCCTATATGGATAAGTTTGAAGACTAGTCCATTGTGCCAGACTTTATCGAATGCTTTGGCCACATCGAAGAACAGTGGTCCTGTGTAAACAGCGCGCGTGTTCGCCTTTGCGGCCTGCTCTAAAATGTGCTCCGTGAGGCGGTGCACCTGCTGAACACTTGAGTGTTTGGCTCGAAAACCAAACTGCTCGTTTGGAATTAGATTCTTGCTTAGCACTGCATCTTTCAGACGGCTGAGGATGATGCGCTCATAGATTTTCGCCATGGTACTGAGGAGACTTATGGGTCTATAACTAGATGCCCTATCTCTGGGTTTTTTCGGTTTGTGAATACCGATAACTATTGCTTCTTTCCACACTTCTGGAAAGGTGCAAGTGGACATTAAGATGTTGAATATCGCCACTAGGAGGCAAACTAATCTGGGAGGAAGGGCTTTACACACTTTATTGTTTATGCCGTCGGCTCCAGGCGCTTTTCGGATTTGAAGATTTTTGATGATGGTTTTCACCTCATCAAAAGTAACTGGCGGAAGTGGGTCATCCGTTGGTGGTGTGGAGGACATATTAGCCACTTCCTCGTTCAACTTGTTCAGGTGGACGGGGTCGATTGGCAGGGTGCTTGGGGAGCATTGGCTCTCGATGCTATCCGCCATGCACTCGGCCTTTTCCGAGTCGTCGAACGCTAATTGACCATCAGATCTAACTAATGGGGGCATCGAAGCGACATAATCTTATTTAAGAGCTCTCGCCAGCTTCCAGAATGCTGTATGCGAGGGCGAGATATCTTCCATCAGTTTGTCCCATCGTGTCTCCCTCAGCTGGCTGGCTGCGCTCCTTGACCTCTCTACAGAGGCGGCGCAAGTTGGACCTATTATTAACGGTTCTATAACGGTCATAGGCCCTCACTGCAGCGTTTTTCTCCCTCAGTAATTGCCGTACATCCCCGGGGAGCTCAGAGCGACGATCGCTCGACGCCTTGACCTGCCTCAAAGACTCCCCGGCATACCACCTATATGTGAGAGGTGATGTGAGAGATGGCTTCTAAGGCCACCTCTTTGGTGTCAATTTTATCTGGAACTTGGTCTAAATACCTCGCCTACCGGCCTCGAACTTATGCCAGTCCGTAACAGTTTTGGTTAGAGGAACCTCGTTGCTGGACTGTCCTAACGACATTATGACCGGGCGGTGATCCGATGTCCACTCATGCACCACTTCTATGGAGCGTAACGATAAGGTTACGTTCCTGAAGAGTGCTAAGTCGATTTTGGACGAACTACGAAATTAATTTGTTGAATAGCTGGTATCCTCCTGAGGGGCTATTATATCGAAATTCAGGCGGTCACTAAGCTTTACTAAGTGCACGCCGTTTGTATTTTTCCTATCGTTATTTGACCAGATTTGGTGTTTACTATTTAAGTCACCGGCTAGTACGAGTATCAGTTATACTATTGCTAAGTTTGAATAGCGCTTCGAAGTCGCTTTTAATTATCTTTTTGTTTGGTGATAGATAAACAGAGGCTACCGTGATCGGTTGATGACCGGTCATGGCTACTCTACAAACGGAGGCCTCTAGATCAACTAGTTGAGGCGTGTCTATGGGCACTACATGTAGGGACGACCTATAATAAATAAGTGTCCCTCCTAACCTAGTCCCTAAGTGATCGTTTCTTACTACTCTATAGTTATATAGAGATATATATAGTTGGGTCTACTGCCCCGGTCGTGGTCTATACCGGCCTTATATAGGGCCTCAGATAGTTTCCAGAACCTTCTACTGTAACGACATCTAGAATGTTCGAGTACATATCGGTCCCGACATTTCTGGAAGGATCTCGACTCTCCTAGTTCTGCTACTCGACACTAGAGGGCGCTAGTGTAACTAGTGTTGTCATGTACAAGGCGCGCAACACTTTCTTTTACTCGACACTAGAGGGCGCTAGTGTAACTAGTGTTGCCATGTACAAGACATTAATAGTGGCGCGTAAAAATAGTTTAAGGACCACCTCCCTCTCTTGCTTACCATCAGGTGGGATAGTAGTCAAGGGCTGGCTATAATAGTTAAATAAATCGCAGTGGTTAGAGACTGCTGGCAAAAGTGAATACGTTAAACTGTGAAATAACAGTGTTTATTTTGGTATTTTCAAATTAATTGTAGTTACAAAAATTAAAATTTCACAATTTGCAAATTAAAATCGTTAACATTTGTCCAGTTTTCAATTATATCGACACGTCGAGCAACAAATGTATACACCTTTATATTATTTATTAATAATCAAATAAAACATATTATGATGCGTTGCCCAAGAACAGAACAAAATATAAAAACAACTTATTGGACAGTTAATTAATATACATTTATATTATTAAGTGGCGAAGCTTGCGAAGACACTTATTGATTTCACGATGTCTGTCCGTCTGTCCCACGATTATCTCGAGAACGGTTTCGAATTTACAAATTCTGTTTCAGAAATCGATTACTGATCACCCAGGCATCTGAAACTCCTATTTTGAAACTGATTGCTCAACGGCAACCGTTAGAAACCGCTACAAAGCTGATTGCTTCGCCACTTTGCTATGCTGTTAGCTTGCTAGGTTTATTGTATCCTGCTATTACAGCATGTTGGTGACACAAGCTAATAAGATTTGACCCATGCAAAAAGCGTCCAACGCACATATCATACGTGCAATACGTCATTCTTATAGCTACAGAATAACTGTTTGCATTAGCTTCATGGATCATACATTACTATGTTTTTAATTAGCATGTCGGTGACGCGAAATTATAATATTTTACCCATCCAAAAATCGCATAACGCAACTAAATTAATTTTCACTTCAAGAAACTTGAGAAAGGCACCATTTTATTTTTTAACGCGGATCTTAATTTTCATATAATTATTCTACGACTTAATAAGCGCCTGTAGAGCTTCGTAGGATATTGATATAAAACGCATTAAAACCACTTATTAGTTTAGAATGAGGTATTTTACTGCCTTGTAATTTAAAAAATTCAATAGACAAATCATCATCGTCATCATTGCAGCCCTTCAGAAGTCCACTGCTGAACATAGGCCTCTCCCAAGTTATGCACCAAAGTACGGTCCTGAGCCACCTGCATCCATCGAAATATATGACAAATATAAGAGTTAAAGTCAAGCCAAAGGCGACACGTCTGTTTTTAACTGTTTAACTGCCGCTGTTGGTATACGAAATAAATTCAATTAAAATTGATAACCACGCACTATATAATGCTGAAGTGAGCCGGTTATCAGTTATCTTCGTACCTATAAATGGCTTTTAAAAAATCTTCATCATCGTCGTTATTGCTTATCAAAAGTCAACTGCTGAAAATCGCTCTCGTCATAGATAGCCTCATAGGGGATATTTGCCATAGTTTCCACGCTTGGCGGCTAGGTTACCAACTGCAGATTTTTATTATTTTGAGTTATTTGAAGTTACTCCTTTTTAGGATTCCGTAGTTAAACACCAAGAAACCCTTATAGTTTCGTTATGTCCTCACGCATCCGTCCGTCCGTCTGTCTGTCCGTCTGTCCGTCCATCCGCGGTTTTGCTCAGAGAACTAGTTGCTACAAATCTGTAATTTTCTATAGTTATAGATATTATGTATATGTCTATTTCATCTTGTGAGGTCCTGTTGGATAAGTCTTTCAAAAATATTTGGGTTAAGATTCAGGGATCCTTTTACAAAATGTTTAGCTTTAAAGTGTTGTTTTTTTATTAGAATCTTGTTTCACCACTCTACCAACGAAACCCCTGCGTTTGGAAATTTAAAACGTACGCATGATGCACGGCGAGTAACAGATGTTATTATCGACGAACTTTTGCACAGGAATGGCGGTACATAAAATTAAATGCTTGTTTTTAAACAATTGTATATTTCATATAGCGTTAGTCTTTACAACACAAGTATCCACTTATTATCACACACCAAAATACTTTATCACAATCGTAGTGAACACTACACTAATCTAGTATAATTTACATAGATTCCACAATACACGTCTATGCACTACGACTGTTGATCTACGAATGACCCTTTCACTGTCTAGCCTTCAGCATTTATAACAAGAATAAAATAGGGATTTGGATTTGACTTCCGCAAAAGTCGAATCCATAGTCAATAACAAAGCAGAGTATTTGCCAACCGGATGTCATCAGAAAATGTACAAAATGTTAACAACTCGGCCATCCGTTTATCAACGAGTCCCTCGTTGCGATTTTGTGTCTACATTAACAATTAAGTAATTCAGTTAGTTAATAATCATATATGATCATAAATTTAGATATAACAAAAAATATATATAAATTTGCAATACCACAGTTAATCTGCTTAGTACTCTTATAAGTTGATCTAATTATTATAATTATTATTATCATATCACATTAATTTTAAAAAAACTGAAATATACGGTAGTGATGACAAGAAATCGTCAAATCACATTAATATTCAACCATATTTGGATCCTAATAATTAGTTTAATTTATACGCTAGTTACATTTTGTATTAAGTCTTAAAATATAATTTATTGTAACATAAAACCAGAAGTAATAGTTCCTAAGGCTCTTAAAAGCTAAATACATTTCTTATAGTTAAGGATAGGTTCATTATAATTTAAACCAATTATGCAATTAACTTTTTTTTTGGTTTACATTTCATCTTTCAACTTATACGTATAAATTATCTTATGTACCTTTAATAACGAGTGGGAGTGCATACCGACACATTACCTTAGTAAGGGTCATAACGACCCCTCACGCTTGAGCAGACAATCCATAACATCGATTGCAGACAAAAGTGGGCATTGCAACTCTAGCCGAAGACCTTGGCTAGGGATTACGACCCTCACTCAAAACCTAAAGCTTATATTCAATATCTTAACAGATTCAAACGAGTGGGAGTGCATACCGACACATTATCTTAGTCAGGGGATAACGACCCCTTACGCTTGAGCAGACAATCCATAGCATCGATTGCAGACACAAGAGTGGGCATTGCAACTCCAGCCGAAGACCTTGGCTAAGGATTTCGATCCTCAGTCAGAACCTAAAAATTATCTCATACAACAATCAGTATTTTCTTTTTATTCATCATCACTATCGCTATTGTTATCACTTGAATTCTCATCACAATCAGTAGACGCATTATGATTAAACATGATCCAAGGAAAAATTTTATCAATGGCAACAACAGCCTCGTAACGCCTCTCCTTTCTTGATAGAGGAGTGTCCTCGATTACAAAACGATCATTTGGTAGAACTTTTTTATCCTATAAGGCCCTTGACATTTCGGCTCAACGTTTTTTGATTGCCCTTCTATACCAGTAGCTGCTTCAATTACTCTTACTAAATCTCCTTTATTAAATCTAACCCCGGTATTTCTATGTTTAGCATATCTTTCTTTATCTTTATTTTGGTTATTTTTAATAAATTAATTAGCTTCGGATATTTTTTATAGGATAAGGGTGAAGACAAACGATCACACAGTCCACCTGATGGTAAGTGTTTGCTGCGGCCCATAGACATCTACATCTATCCTCGTTTGCGAATCAAAATGCAGATGCGTTGTCACCCGTGAGGACTAAGATTGAATGCCTCATTTCCAGTAAAAAGGGCTTCCGGCCACCTGCACTCACCAAGCGAAACGCAGAGGTAAACCTCTACTTCACGCTGGTTTTCTGTGAGGTCGTGGTACCACCCCGGTTCGAGCCGGCCCATCCGTGCGACAGCAGAAGCTGCCGCGTGGCTCTACCACTGTTAAAAATCTAATTTCATTTAAATTATTTGCTGTGGTATCGGGTGCTGCTTCTAAATTAACTTCATTTAAAATGCCTTTACTTGGATTAGTTACTTTATACCCAAAAAGAAAGTTCGGTTAAAGTCTTTTTTGTAGTTGCATGTATGGTTGTGTTGAGCCGAAGCTGAATGTCGGGCAGATGTTCGTCCCAAAAAATTACAATTATTACATTTAATCTTAGGTTTATTACCACGAAAGAATGGATGTCTAATCTGTTTACAATTAAAGCATGTCATTTGACTGTAGTTATGCCTTTGCGATGCGTTAGGTTTCGAAATAGGTTGCGTATTGTTAATTATTGTAGTATTTGATCGGCGTTCTCTATCTTTTATTAAAAATATCATTGGAATTTTTGTTTTGATCAGCTTTAATAGATTTGAAAAATTTTAACACTTGCTCAGGTTCACCAAATTCTGCACCTTGTGCCCCTAATCTAATACCCCTATCGTCAATGCCAGCAATTAAACAGTCGACGGCCCTTTTCCCAAATATCTCACAACGATTGAGGAAGTTCATTTTTGAATAATAATAAAGTTCTAGCGAATCACCAAAACGAAATCTCTTACTGAGCATCTCTGTTAATAATTCTGCGTAGTTATCATGTGAAGGAAAATACTCCTTTAGTTTGAACTTCTATTCAGACCAGGAAAATAGTAAAGTAGTTAAGCCCTGATACCACGTTTTTGCTACCCCACTTAATTTAGGCAAGGAGTAATGTATTATTTGTCTTTCATCCCAATTATAAATTTTCGCACACTACTCAATCTTATGGGTCCATGCGTCTATTGATTGTTCTTTACAAAGCGGATCAAATTCGGGAATAACGTTATTAAAGACAGGAAATTTACCACGATCACCTACGTTCTTGAAATCTTTCATGACATCTATAAATTTTTAAAATAATTTTGTTTCGTTGTACCTTGGTTCATCTATTGACGCTGGTGAACTGCTGTTTGAAGTCATTCGCCGCCGGTGGCAGCGATTGTGCCGGGATTTATTCTCCTTGTGTTTGCGTTGCGACCGAGAACGCTCACGGCTGAACGTGCCACAATCGGATCGACGCCGGGACCTTGATGATTTAGTCTCTCATAGCTCATCTCACGAAAGAGATCTCAGCTCTCGGGAATTATTGCCGATCCGTTTAGACATGATGAGTCATGAAAATAAAAACTAAATAATTGTTTCGATACAAAAAAAATATAACTTAATTTAGTGAAGCTAACTACTTATTCGTAAAATAATTAATGTGCATATTACAGCGAAAATGAAGATTGTGTTCTTTTCTTTGACATTGTGCATTTAAAAATGTTTAGTTAAAGTTTAATACTGTTATTACACCACATATTATGTAGACTCCCAAGTCGATTATTTATATGGGTCAACCATATAAATAATTTATAATGTAATATATTATGGTGTGTATTAAGGGTTATATAATATAATCTAATATATTATGACCCTTTTCTATGTTGAAAGCGTTATACTTGTCAAAAAAAAACTTGTATAATGCATATTTTCGTAATTGATTATATTTCAGTGTTACGAAAAATATTACTAAAATTCAGACTATTGTTTCCTTACGATGGAAAAGTTTCATAGTCATACTTAATAAATTAATTAAGTAAGGCTAAAAAGATATATTCTTTAAAGTCTTTACTTACATTAGTTCCTTTTCAGCGGTATCTCACTTCTGAAATGTTAATGTCGACGAACTTTTGCACAGGAATGGCGGTACAAAAAATTAAATGCTTGTTTTTAAACAATTGTATATTTCATGTGGCGTTAGTTTTTACAACACAAGTATCCACTTATTATCACACACCAAAATACTTTATCACAATCGTAGTGAACACTTCACTAATGTAGTATAATTTACATAGATTCCACAATACACGTCCATGCGCTACGACTGTTGATCTACGAATGACCCTTTCACTGTCTAGCCTTCAGCATTTATAACAAGAATAAAATAGGGATTTGGATTTGACTTCCGCAAAAGTCGAATCCATAGTCAATAACAAAGCAGAGTATTTGCCAACCGGATGTTATCAGAAAATGTACAAAATGTTAACACAGACAACCAACATATCAAAAGCAATTGGATCTGTAAAAAGTAACAATTAATGATAAAGTCGGTATATATTTTTACAAACTTTTGAATTTATTACCTTGATTATTATGTGCATATGAATATAAATGTTACGGCGTGCAGCTGCTTATCTAACAGTAGAATCCTCCGGGCCCATAGCGGAAGACCTTACAAGCAGATACAGGTCGGGCCTCCTAAAGCCAAAGGGGAAAATCTCTAATTACAATAAACAATAAGGGGGAGCGTTCTATCCTACTGCAATTCAACAGGGAGAATATAAAACCGAGCTTACTTACCTATATCCAAGGCGACTGGTCCCTCAGGTTTCGGTCAGGTCGCATGTGGATGTATGGTGCAAGCGAAGTAAGGGTCAGTGATGTGTATCTGTGTGTGACTGATTGTGATAGACCTTATTAGACCGTTTCCGTCGGCAGCAGCTCTGACTTCAGCACCGCTCCAAATTGTGGTAATCTTCCGCGGAGTCGTCCACAGTCACTTTCTTCGTTCGTCACGAGGACAGTCCATTTACTTTATCGTACGATTAACTAACTTCCAGAAGCCACTAACTCTAATTTGTCATAAAGCTTAACCCACATAACGAATACAGAATGTCGGTCTATATGAAATCCCGTTACTATAAGCAAAAACGTAACACCCCGCACGAATAAGAAAGTCCGGATAAAAGTTCACTACCGTTTCGCGTGGCAACAATTATTTCTAGAATAGTAGTTAATATTGTCGAATAGACTTATATACGGATTCAGAGTTAAACACAAATAAGTCCCGGGAGAAGCTCTCTGGCGAGGAATGCGCGTTACTAATCCTAGACAGTATATTTATTTTCTAGACACGCTTACACTATTCCGCGTTCCCGCACAAAAAATGACAGCGTGCCGTCGATAGTACTGCCTGCAAAAGACTGTTATTTGCCCTCGCGCGTTCTCGCCAACCACTCCGCTCGACCGAACGTCAAACCGGTATCACGCCGAGCCGAGCGCCCTCTGGCGTCAATTCTTGACATTAGCGCTTGGCGCGAACAAACCCCCGCCCCGGACATAAGAACTTATGTCCGCGAGGAAACGGGCCAGCCGGAGGGTCGAACCTTCACTGGATGCCCCTCCTGGACATCGCAGCACCTCAACCAGTCCTGTACTGGACAGAAGTCCGACGACTTCTCTCAAACACCTGTCTGTGCTCCCATGATTTGCTCCGCAATCCGACCGAATCAGGTCTGCAAACAGCGACGCGACACGAAGCGGCCCAGAGTGGCCTCCTAAGCTTCAGTGCAGAAAGCACCCACAAATTCCACATGAACGTCGTCTGTGGAGAGTCAAACGAACGCGCAGATAGTCCCTAGTATGAACTTTCAAACAGTAGGCATAATCAAGCCATCTACTATATAACTATTCATTTGCTCTAATAGTGCGGCAGCTGATTTCCATCTGATAATATACAAACCAGCTAGCCCTTTAGGCAAGTAGTCCTATGCTCATATTTCAACTAATTTTTCAATAGCATGAATGTTCAACTACAGAATTAATTCAAACAAATTAATCACCGATGCACCTAGGTCAACTGGCAAATTAAACAAAACAATAACCGTTAGGGACAGCCCTACTTCTCATTTAAATATCTTAGACAGTGCCAACAAAAGGTAAACCAAAAGAGAACTGACTCTTATTCCCTTCGGCACAAATAGGATTATCCAATTTCAGCATTCCTTTTCACAAAGCAAAATGATTAAACACAATCACAAAACATATACACAATTTTCCGAATAGCGCGTTATTCAATGTCAAATGAATTCAAATTTTCCTTTCAGCAAAACAGACGCAAAAATCAAATACAATTACAAAACATACGCACGAGCATTCAAAAGGGCACATAATTCAATTTCAATTTTCCGTGCAACAACAAACACAGTGATCAAATAAATTTACAAAACATATGCAGCAGCATTTAAGGAGTATATTAAATTCAACCTTTTAATCACAACCGCTACAAATATGAAAATTTCGCGGAAAACCCAAAAGATTTTTAATTTTAATTTAAAGCGTCGTTAATTAAGTACTCGACCAAACCCAAATCCCCCTGATTGCCCCCGCCCGTGGGGTCGAGGGCCTGGCAGGGCCCCGAAAGGAGACGCCGTTCGCACCCAGGCACAAAGCTGCATGGTGATTGTCCTGGCAATGTGGACAGGGCCGCCGGTGTGGACAGTCTCGCTGGAGGTGCCCTTCCAAACATGAGTAGCACCAGCGGCGCTCCTTGACGATAGTTCGCCTCGCCGGAACCGGCTTACTTAATAATTTCGGGCACGACATTACCCGGTGATCAGATGCTCGACAATAGTAGCAGGGGGGCGCCTCTCTGGCCGCTAGGCCACTGTAAGAAGGTAGGGAGCGACACCCTCCCGCGGGAGCTACGATAGGCCTGGTTGACGACGGCTTGCCCGGCGGATTCCGCCTCTCACTGGGCACGGCTCGTAAGTCGTCAACGGTGCCCGCCGCGTTATCAATCTGCCGGCACTGCTCCTCCAAAACCCGCAGCAGGTCATAGAATGGCGGAATATAGGAGGCCCCGTCCCCGTCGTACCTCTCCTCAAAATTTATTCGAAGGTCGAGAGGTAGACGGGACAGCACGATGCTGAGCAACAAAAAAGCCCATTCGCCCACTGGTACATCCAGCCGCCTCAACGTATTACAGGCCACCAAGACGGAATTCACCAGGTCAGGACGTAGTCGGGCCCGATCACTAAGCAGCGGCAGACTTAGTAGCTGCTTAACATGTTCGTCCGCAATTCGCCGGACGTTGGCGTATCTTCTGGCTAGGAGGTCCTGAGCAGTCTGGTAGGCATCGTCCGACAATCCCAAGTGGCCGACGACGTGTAAATAATCCGAAATATTGCGGATGCATTAACATCTAAGGACAATACAATAAATTCGTGATTTTGATCTAGTAGTCTCACCAGGATTGTAGTTCATGATCAATGCGTGTTATTTAAATTTATGTTACACTTTAATGTTATTGTTACGATAGAATACAGCGCATTGTATCACGTTGAATATTCTTGAAGATAATGGTCAACAGTTTCTATTAAATAATAAAATGTGTGTTTACGTAAATAAAGCCTTTTCTCCTATGGACATATTAATATCGATAGGTCGCGAGTGTTGTAGTACGTTCCGGTTGAAAGAGAGCAATGACCTGGATTAACATAGAATGTTCTATATTCCTCACTTATAACATCTGCGACTATTAATGTTATTGTGTGACGCGATATTAGCAATTATTATTACTAGGATCTCAGCAAAGAAACTTAGCGATTTTAGACGACATAATTGTACACTTGCTGTGTGTGCGGAAGAACACATTCATTGTTCGTCCCAATCGGCATTATACACACCCCGCTTGTTATATCATTAATAAAAATAACATTCAGTTCAAACTCAAGGTTTTATTTCCTAAAAAATATAAAGTACAAAAAGACTTTTTTAAGGAAATTTCTTGAGCTTAGGATAGCATTTAAAATTCAGTGGAGACTAAGCTCCGTCTGTTTTAAAAATATTGAAACTTTATCCTCCAATAAGACTTCAATGTATAGACTTTCATTCTGGAGCAAACAACACGGCTGCCTATAAAAGTTGAACGTGTACTGTCTGATAAATCGCTTGCGGTGAGGTGGTCTTGATTGAAAGCGATTACACTTTACATAAAGCATTTACTTTCATTAGTTTAATCATATCCTTTATATGTTTTAATGCCAATTCGCATCATATTTGAACAAGTTTTTATTTTTTGCTGACTTTAAAAAGAAGATACTAGGTGCGACTGTATTTGTATGTGTGTTGTTATATCTTTGCCAATTAACTGATTTTAATTATTATTATTTTTTTTGTTTATCAGAGTCTTGTCTTGTAACTTACTTTCAGTGTGATACCATTTTAATTTGGGAAATCTAAATCTAAATCCATAACGAGGAGGTTTTGTGCATATATGGATTAAAAAATAAGAGAAAATACTCTAAAGTAACAGACACTACTAAATCTTACACATTTCGTTCGTCTAAAAATAAGTGACGTGTGGTGGCCCTAGGATCTTGGACTATTTGATTTAAAAAACTAACAACAAACTCTTTTTTGTACCTACTTATTTTTTTAAATTTGTAATTGCCTCTTGTACTCACGCGGCGAAGGAAATAGACTGAACTAAACGAGTCACGTAGGTAAAGGCGGAAACTCGTCATTTGAAGTTCATTCTCTTAATTTAGAGACGCGTAATTTAATAACGATACTAATTGTATTGATTTTAATTGTATAATTCTTATAAATAACATTTAAAAAAGAATTGTTCTGAGCACTCTTCTCTATTGTTCTGAGTAAACGTAGTGACTATGGAGCAAACTGCCACCTCTCTTACTTATCCTTACAACAATTAAAAGTTTTAAAAACAAATATAAATGACTGCTACTTATTGAACAAAAAATTTTGGTTAAAACGTAGTATCTAGATATAAATAATAGAGAAAAATATTTAATGTAGCAATTCTTTCTAAAAACGATTAATTAATTTACTAGTAATTTAACTACGTTTCGTAGACAATGAGTGGTTTGGCACTTTAATTTTTACTAAATCCTGACCTATTTGCAATATTTAAAAATGTTAAAATAACAAAATTGAAATGAACGAGGTAATTGCATAATATGTATATGCAGGATTTGGTTTACGAACGAATATGAGTGAACGAGATGAATAGTGAGAAATAAGGCGTGTGAGAAATAGGGCGGATGAAAAGACGTGTGCAGATTTTTGAAGACCAAAATTCGTCTATAAGTATTGTGTGATTAAAGAAGTCAAGTTTCTTCAAGACAATTTTATTATTTTCCCCACATGTAGGAAGCTCGTTCGGGATAGAAAAATAAATTGTAAGACCTAGTGGCAGGCCTCTGTCACTTTTGCTACCTAATACTTGCTGAAATAATTACCTACAACCGCAAGCTGCCCCA
The DNA here is from genome assembly GCA_033319125.1 of Parnassius glacialis. Lineage (NCBI taxonomy): Eukaryota > Metazoa > Arthropoda > Insecta > Lepidoptera > Papilionidae > Parnassius > Parnassius glacialis. The sequence goes on from JAVANC010000007.1 coordinate 27,329,733, forward strand.
TGGGTAGATCGCAGTCGGGGCGAGCGCGCTACACGATTGGATGTTAAAGTTTTTTTAACGCTGTTTACGTATATAACTTTTTGTAAATATTTGTTGAAATACTCGTCGAAATGGTTTTTGTGTTTTTTTTATAGGGTTAGGGTGACAAACGAGCACACAGTCCACCTGATGGTAAGTGGTTGCTGCGGCCCATAGACATCTACATCTATCCTCTATTACAATTCAAAATGTAGATGCGTTGTCACCCGTGAGGACTAAGATGGAATGCCTCATTTCCAGTAAAAAGGGCCTCCGGCCACCTGCACTCACCAAGCGAAACGCAGAGGTGAACCTCTACTTCACGCTGGTTTTCTGTGAGGTCGTGGTACCACCCCGGTTCGAGCCGGCCCATCCGTGCGACAGCAAAAGCTGCCGCGTGGCTCTACCACTGTTAAAAATAATGGCAAAACGTCGCTCCTACTATAATTTTTGCGGGGATGGATACTTAATGAGCAGATTCAGATATATCATTTTTTGAGTTACCGAAGTATAATGAAAGGTAAATTTATTTTATTTTTTTATTCAATAGGTACCTACTTATAGCGAAAAAATAATTAAGTAATAATTTTACAACAGAAGTAATACCTAAGTACTTGATTACAAAACTTAATTAATAGAATCAGGCGTAACTTTGCGGAAATCCATTATATAAAAGCATTTAGAAAAATTTACTTCGCAAATATCCGCGTTATAAAATAAAATGATGTGTCTTACCTAGTATGAAGAGCACCTCCTGCCCTCCCTCAATTGAGTGCACTATCTCCGTCACCACTAATCCCAGCACCGCTACTCCCAACACCAATTCACTAGACAAGACACACCACTGACGACAATACGAACCGCTGTGGTTAGCCACCGTAGAGTCTATATCACCTGAGGATGCCTCGTGTAGAGGCGAAACACGTGTTGTATTTCTCTGTTAGGAATCATATTTCGGGTTTATTTGTTGTTTAAGCTATCTACCTACCTATACGAAACAAGCATCGCGATTCCCGACGAATGGCCTTGCAAGTTGCATGCGTTGGACATCACAGAACTCACACAGTAGATAATATGGTCGATTATAGTCAGCATAGGTACTTTACCTACGTAACTTACCATTTCACAATGTATTTTTTTACTCTTTATTATCAGCCCTCAGCAACCACGGAAAGTCCGTTGTGACGTAGTAAGGAGAAAATATGGAAAGTAATACGGACTCTTGCGCGCAGCGATAAAGTTTTATTTAGCTAGCGTGCGTGATTTATCTGATTAATAATAACTATGTAGGCTATTAAAACGTCGGCAAGCAGTCAACATCAAAAGAGTGCAACTTCTGTACTTATTTATTCTGTGCTAGTAGTAGCAACGTTTTATTACACTTAAATGACGAAAGACGTATATAGTTATTAAGATAGAAAAGAGCGGTGTTGCAGCAGGCCTAAGTATGTAGTCGAATATGGTGAAAAATGTTATACAGAAGTATAGCGGCACAGAAAAAAAATACAGCAACGCGTTGGGCACAGGACATGGACGACAACGCTTAGATTTTTAGGTGGAGCCCTAAACATATTGTGGTACGTCGATCGCTTACAGGAATTGCAGAGTTTTGGATGAGGTCGGAAAAGGCATATAAAAGTTTTGAGGAACACAAGACTGCTTTGTTACGAGACTTTCCTGATAGCGGTAATCAAAAAGAAATACGCTTGATTATAGCGGCTAGACAGGCGAGAAAAAAAGGAAGAATATCGTGTCAGGAATACATGTTATTAATGAAAAAACTTAAGGGAAAAGACCGTGCCGATTGAATATATCGTCCATGGAATCATAGATGTCGAGGCTAACAAATCAGTGATTTATGGCGTGACTACGTTTTTCTTTTTATTTTTTTTAAAGGAGAGGGGGCAAACGAGCATGCGACTCACCTGATGGTAAGTGACTACCGCCGCCCATGAACAACTGCAACACAAGGGGAACCAGGGGAATTGCAGATGCGTTGCCGGCCTTTTAAAAAGGAGTAGGCTCTTGAAGGTCCCAAAGTCGTATCGGTCCGAAAAAATCGCTGATGGTAATCGATTCCACAAGGAAGTCGTGCGAGGAGGAAAATATATTCTAAATCGCACAGTGGTGGACCGCCAATCATCCAGATGGTGTGGATGCTATCGGGAGTTTTGCCGCGATGTGCGTTTGTGAAATTTGACGGCTGGGATTAATCCGACCAATTCCTCAGAGCACTGCCCGTGGTATATGCGAAAGAAAATGCAAACCAATATCTCTTCGCAGTGCCAATGAATCGAGCCGATCGGAACTACTCAAAGACTCGGTCGTCGACGATTCGAGGCGCTCAGGGCTGGATACGGTCAAGTGGAAGAAGAAGAAAAAGTGGAACAAGTGGAAGAAGACCACGAAACTGCACGTCACTCGATATGTCGACTCCGAGAATTCCGATACGGGCTGAGGCAAGAAGGGGAGTGCCTTGAAACTGAAAAGACACGACAAAGGGGTTCTTTTTAGCGGGAAACGCGCAAACTTGTGTCTTCTGAGGAATACACTGGACTAGATTTACCGCATAAGCTGGCAGTTAATAATGGATTCCATTATTTTGGAGAACAAGGAGGTTATGGCGATAGGCTTGTAGTTGGACGGGTCTGAGCGGTCGCTGTTTTTAGGGATCGGGTGGACAAAAGCTGTCTTCCATAAATTCGGTACTACGGCTTGGGAGTAGGTGAATTTTATAAAATGCATAAAGATAGCACCAAATATAAAGTTGAATATCTTGCAGCAATTAAACGTACACAGTTTGGTACTCGTTTAAAATTTAAACCTAAATATTTAGGACCTTACATGATTACCATAGTCATTGGAAAAGATCGCTATGATGTTGAGAAGGCTGATAGTAAATCAGAAGGGCCTCTGAGGATATCCACAGCTGCAGATTATAGGAAAAGGTGTCAATAGGTCTATATGCTTTATTTAATTAACTTATTTATTTAGTTTTATTTATTTTAGAGACATTATGTCATATGATGTCGAAATATTTTTAGCTTTTGTAATCATTCTTTTTGTTTATTATATTTTTTTTTACTTAGGTTATTTTTAAAGATATTTTTGTTTTATGTTATAAAGTATAGGCTAATGTAAGTTATTATTAATTATTGTTGTTACGGCCTACAGCTGCCCCTGCTAAGGTCTAATATCCCGGGGCCCATGAGCGGAAGATTTGACGAGCAGCCGCAGGTCGGGCCCCAAATGGCCACATGGAAAAATATCCTATCATTCTAAACTATATGGGAGAATGCTAGTAAAATATAGTACTTACCTGTTTCCGATCACCCCAAGGCTCGGTTAGGCCGTAAGTGGGTGTAAGGTGAATGGCAAGTAGTGTTTAGTGATGTGTATGTGTCTGAGACCTGGCCCAGCTGAGGTGACCCGCAGCGGCCGAGTTCCAGGCTGCCCCACAATGCTGCATCACTCCAGCTGTCTTCCCCGTTGGACCATTTCTTTCTTCATGTCACTATTTCGATCTATTAACTTCATTGTACATTTAACTAACTTAAACTCGCCCAATTCCACATTCATCGTAGAATCGAACACGTGATACCCGACACAGTAACGGACAGTAGTTCAAAGTTCTACAATTAATGTCCCGGATTCACTTATCACCAAATTATAAATAGGGAACTAACGCGATCTCTCCACGAGGCACACGGTTCAGCGTTAAACACAACTAAGTTCCTTCGTTTGACATCAAACACTACGCCGCGATAAGAATTCAAAATACCCCTAGTTGACACGTAAAACTAACAAAACAGCCAACACACAAAAAGGGCACTTAACGCGACGGCACAATTACAATGATTTCCAGACAATCAACCGGGAGACGCTCTCGAACAAGGAATGCGCGGTTCGAATCCTAGACCGGATATCTACTCGGCGCGCGCGTGCGAAATTCCGCGTCACCCGAGCAAGTTAAATGTTGCAAAATTCACTTCAATCGCAATCACTATAATTTGCACAATTACTTTCAAATAAGTTACTTTAATCATTAGAACACAATAAAATCCTCTTGTCCAGGAACTTAAACCCTACACAACCGAATACGAGGCGGTTTTCACGAAACCCAATTACGTAACGAAGACACGCGCACAAAATCCAAAATTCTAGACCCTAATCCAAAAAACCCCGTCTCGCGCAACCTCAGCGGCGGGCATCGAAAAACACTAATTAACTGCCCAGCCGCCGTCGAGCTACTGTCTCTTCGCCCATGCGTCGAGCCACTACAAGCCGCACACGGCCGCCCCACCTGGCGGCGTTTACCTCACCTACATACCATCGGGTGACGCGCCAGCTCGAACGCGATTGGTTGGCGACTCAAAATAACCATTTTTCGCCTAAACAATTGTTGTATTTATTTTATTAAAAATTGAGATGTCTCTTGGTTAGAATTAAAAATATTTTTTAAGTCTGGGGTCAGACTTAAGCAAGATGGCCGAGTGTAAGATTTAGTTTCCGAACAAAGATGAGTGACCGAAATGAATGAACGTGTGAGCAATAGGGAATGGAAGGGAAGTTTAATATGTAATGGTGGAAAGGCGAATGAAAAGACGTGTGTAGATTTTTAAAGACGAATTTTGTATTGTGTAATTAAAGAAGTCAAGTTTCTTCAAGACAATTTTATTTATAGTCCCTACATGTAGATACCCTATTTTTTTTCTTTATCAGTTATTTAGACATCTTTATACTAGTTGTTTATTTTTTATTATCTAAAAAGCCGAAGGTAAATTCCTTAGTTTTTTTTTAATACAAAACTTCTATAGATATTGCATGCGTATCTTATTTCGTTTTCATTCATATATATTTGTTTTATGTCATTTAAATTTTCAGATATCAAGAGCTAGCGTGCGGTAATCGGCTGGACTGAAAACCAGTGATGTGAGTGTGCAGTGGGCAGACAGACAGAAAAAAAAATGGTTGTTTGTGTTAATACACGTAGCATTCAAATAAGTTGAATAGATGCCGGTTATTTCAATATCATTACACGTTGTAGAGCCATGCTGCAACTATATTAGTAGTATAGTTGTAGCACGAATGGGTCGGATCGACCGGGGAAGGACCACGCTCTCACAGAATACTAGCGTATAATAGCAGCTGAACACTGCTGTGTTTCGTATGGTTAGTATAGAGAAGCGGAGACCTTTTTTACTTTAAAAGAGGCATTCCATTTTAGTCCTCACGGGTGACAACGCATCTGCATTTTGATTCACAAACGAGGATAAATGTAGATGTCTATGGGCCACAGCAACCACTTACCATCAGGTGGACTGTGTGCTCGTTTGTCACCCTGTCCTATAAAAAAATCATATATCTATATGAGGTTTGTTATGTATGTACCAGTGAAGGAGCTCGGAAAAAATCCCAGTATGCTCCACCTTAATATTAATGAATCCGTGCACGGAAATATTTTGCTAATAATTTTAATTTGAAAAAAGATCAGTGTGCTCTTTCAGTATAAAGATTCCGAATTAACTAAATCCAAACTTTTGTTACATACAGAATGGTGCATAAAGATGGGACAATATGAAGATAATCTAAACTATAAGAGTTAGAGAAATTTGCTCAAAGGTTTGTCATCATGATTTATGATTTACTTTTTAAAATGAATGTGTAACATGCTGATAAAATGTATATGCCTGATAAAAAACTTGAGGTATTTTTTGGATGTATATTTCTGTTGTACGTACAATGATTTTCCTAATTTGCTTATAATGGTTAAATTAAAGATGACAATAATATAGTAAATCCACTATCCTATATCATTCATATCCAATAATAACTCAAAATAATAAAAACCTGCGGTTGTCGACGATGGCAAATAATAACCATAATATACTCAAAACGGTATTTCAATCACGGCGGTGAGACTCAACGGAGTATAGCCGTCTGCACTGGACAGGACTATAGTGCAGAGTGTATGCGTAAGCATAGCTGCACTCTCTATTCCCTGGTAAACCAATGGGACGGTAAAGCGACATAATTAATCCTCGATATAGCTTATATTAATTCTAGCCATGTCAAAGCATAACCGCCGATTTTTCCAGACTGATACGATCTAGGGACTTTCAAAAAAAGAGCTTACTACTTGGATGCGCCAGAGTGCACTTCCTGCTATTATTTTAAATTATCTGTTTCGCCTTGGGAGTTGCAGTTCATGACTTTGTGGGCAAACTCTGTCGAGACAGTCGCGTCAAAATTGTAGACGCGCGCGCACGTTCTTCCCGCAATGCACCGCATAGTAAAAGTTGATCGCCGCCCGCTCGCTGACAAAGCACATGTCGCATCAACGTGTCGCAAAACGTGATACCGCAAGAATTTCGTATTAATTCAGCCAATCGCTGAAGATAACCACATAGCAGCTATTGAAGTTAGGAGTTTGCCGCGCCGCCCCGCATGTGAAAATCGCAGGTGAGCCAGTTTGTTCTTATGAACATGTAATTACCCGCTGGTCCTTCGTATCTATCTACTTAACTTGAACCTGCCTCCTCTACCTGGGAGACTGATCTATCGGAGGAAGAAATTGTTTAAAAGCCCTCACCGCGTGGGCGCCTCATAGGCCACACCCACCACATGGACAGGGTTTTCCTGGTTAAACCCGCATACCATAAGTGGTGATTTTCACGAGCTGAGGATTCTTGCAAAGTTTGTGGTTCAAATCCCGTATTTGAGCTTATTAAATTAATTAACTAGTGGCCCATTTAGAGACGCATCCACCACTACTTTCTAAAAGAACGGCAACGCACCTACAATTCCCCTGATGTTTCAGTTGTCTATGGGCAGCGGTAGTCAATTACCATCAGGTTAAATCGTATGCTCGTTTGTTCGTAACTTTTATAACCAGTGCGTATTTCCAGTGATGATATATGGATATAAAACGTGGTCATTTACTGCTGGCCGTATGCGGATACTTACAATCGCTCAACGAGCTGAAGAGGTCTAATCTCGGAGTTTCTCTGCGCGTTAGATGAGGTTATCCATATCGACCCTTTACGATACCCCTTTTACTGGAAAAGAGGCATCCCATGTTAACGGTTGAAAACGCATCTACATTTTGATTCGCAGATAGTTGTAGATGGGTAGGGTGACAAACGAGCACACAATCCACTTGATGGTAAGTGCTTGCTGTGACCCATAGACATCTACATTTATCCTCGTTTGCGAAACAAAATGCAGATGCGTTGTCACCCATGAGGAATAAGATAGAATGCCTCTTTTCCAGTAAAAAGGGTCTCCGGTTCTCTACACTCACCATATGAAACAGAGCAGCGTTAAGCTGCTATTTTACGCTGGTATTCTGTGAGAGCGTGGTCCTTCCCCGGTCGAGCCGACCCATTCATGTTACAACTATAACAGAAATATAGCTGCAGCATGGCTCTACCACAGGCGGACTGTGTGCTCGCTTGTCACCCCTATCCTATAAAAAATATGGCTCGAATACTCACAACATGAAGTAACAACCTCGATATGCAACAAGTCGACGGATGCAGGTGGCTCAGAATCTTATTTTGTTGTGTTCCATGGGTGAATCCTATGTTCAGCAATGGACTAGTGAAGAGCAGTAATAAGAAACTGAAACTAAAACTTTAAATTGTAATTGACTCCTAGACGGGGAAGTTATAGTATCAAGAACGCTGGCTGCGTTTTCTAGCTGAATCGCTATACTGAGCCGTTGTCCTTAAAAAAATCCAGCGCTCTTATGACCAACAGCGACGACAAGTCACAGTTAAATTTCTTTTAGAAACTTTACCGCACGTGGCCCCACGGACTGATAGTCTCTACAGCAAATGGATAACGAATATGTAGTCATCATTCAGGGGCTCATATCTGTGCCAGTTACCCATTTCAGCCTCTGATGCTGCACCAGCTCTAAATGAAGTACCTCTAAAGTGAGAATCTGCCAGGATATCTAACTGCAGTTATGTAACCACTTATAAAATATAAATTTTATCGACCGAATAAATATTCCCCTATCTCTAAACAAAATATAAGAAGATTGACCGTATTTTATTACAAAAATTTAGACCTACTATTATTTCAACCCTTTTGTTTCTGTATGAACTCACTCGCGTGTGAACAAATGATATTAAGTTAGAAAACGAATAGTCATAGCAATTTCTTTCGGTCATTAAACGCGAGACGAATTTTCTTATTTGCTGTCTTTTATCGCAAAGTACAAGTTGTATCGTATTTTGTCTTCCCATATTCTCATCAATAGCATGATACCGTTTTTTATGACATAATCATCGCATGGAAATATATTTAAAAATAGTTTATCGTCCCTCATGAATCACCGTAAAGCATTGTGCACAGGTCTTGATGAGGCATCTGCATCCATCAGTTCCCTGCAGTTTTCAACAGGTTACTTTCTATCAAGATAACCGTCTCAGACTGTAGGTTACTTTCTATCTATGATACTGTCTATGGGGGAGGTTATATAGAGTTTTTGTGCATGATAAACTTAGAAATGAGGATATAGAACCAGAATTACCGACATAGCCCAAAGGTTTAGTAAGCTGAGGTGGCAATGGGCCGGCCATATAGCTCGAAGAACCGACAACCGATGGGGAAAAAAGGTCCTTGAGTGGCAGCCTCGTACCAGTGGATGAAGTGTAGGGTGTCCCCCCACTAGATGGAGTGACGACCTGGTAAGACATGCAGGAAGTCGATGGAAGCAGTTGGCTCAGGGCCGTGCTTTGTGAGATTCCTTGGGGGAAGTCAATGTTCAGCAGTGGAGTTGTGAAGAGCTGGAATGATGATGATGATTGTTAGCGCCAAGCGCTAATTTCAAGAATTGACGTCAGGGGGCGCGCGCGCCTCGGCGACACCGGTTTGACGTCCCGTCGTGTTGAGGACGCGCAAGGGCAAATGTCAGTCCAAATTCAGCGCTGCTATAGGCGGCACTCTGTCTTTTTGTCGGGGAATCATAAGCGGAGTACGACACGCGCATCTAGGAAATATACGGTTTAGGATACGTAACGCGCATTCCTTGCTTGATAGCTTCACCCGGGACTTATTGTGTCTAACCCAGAATCTGTATAAGTGCATTCGACAATAATAGCTAGTGCGGTATTTGATATTCTAGAATAACTGTTGCCACGCAAAACGGTAGTGACCTTTGATCCGGTCTCGCGTCTTAAGCTTTATAACAAACGAGAGTTAGTGGCTTCTGTAAGGTAGTTAATCGTACGACAGAGTTAATGGACTGTCATCGTTGAAAACGAAGAAAGTGACTGACAAATAAGGTCAATAACACTACCAGCCACACCCAGATACACATCACTGACCCTTACTTTCCTAGCACTATACAACCACATGCGACCTGACCGAATCCAGAGGGACCAGTCGCCGGGGATAGAGGTAAGTAAGCTCGGTTTAATAGAATAGAACGCTCCCCCTGATTGTTTATTGTAATTAGAAACTTTCTAACTTGGCCGTTAGGAAGCCCGACCTGCACCTGCTTGTATGTTCTTCCCTCTATGGGCCCGGGAGACTCTACTGTTAGATAAGCAGCTGCTGGCCGTAACAATGATGTCCTCCCATCTTCACGTGTCATGAATGATAAAGAGTTTTGACTTGGTGAATTCTGAATTTCATACTGAGAAAGCCACATATCGATCTTATTTCAAATTATTTATTTGCAAAACATTACCGTACACGGATTCATTAATATTCAGGTGGAGTTCACTCGGATGTTTTTATATAGGCTACTTGACTGCTTCGTTGTCCTCTTGGTCGTAAACGCGATAGCCGATCACGAGATTCTGGGTTCAAATCTCAGATCAGGCTAAAATCATTTATTTGTTTTTTTTATAGGATAGGGTGACAAACGAGCACACAGTCCACCTGATGGTAAGTGGTTGCTGTGGCCCACAGACATCTACATTTATCCTCGTTTGCGAAACAAAATGCAGATGCGTTGTCACCCGTGAGGACTAAGATAGAATGCCTCTTTTCCAGTAAAAAGGGTCTCCGGTTCCCTACACTCACCATACGAAACACAGCAGCATGAAGCTGCTATTTGACGCTGGTATTCTGTGAGAGCGTGGTCCTTCCCCGGTCGAGCCGACCCATTCGTGCTACAACTATACTATACTTTTCTGTCAAGAAATTCTCAGTAGCGGCCTTGAGTTAGGAATTTGGCGGTATTTTTCACCCCTTTCCTTGAAAGGCACTGTAAGTCGTTGGTCCTGCGCCTGATCTCTCTCTCTCTCTCTCTCTCTCTCTATGAAATATCGTGCCATTAGACTTAGAGTGTAGTAATAGAAAGTGCACCTTTACTTGGCTATGGCTAGTATTCATTGAAGACTGGCAGCCGTGACCATAATTGGTTCTGGAGGACATTATTAAGACTACAGCACGTATGGATCCATGAGAGCCAGTGGGTAATTATTCTAGGAGAACTGCAAGAGCCACAGTAGCTCAGGGGTTAAGGGCTTGACGTAAATTTTATAGTACGCAAACAAAATGTGTTAATTGCAATTTTAAGTGCTGTTTTACACCGTAATCAGCGGTGAAGTAAAATATCGTGAGGAAATCTGCATGTCTGAAAAATAATATGTTTCAATGATATGTCAAGCCTATCTATGGACGTATTGCTTCATAAACCCACTTGGAAATGAGAGGCTGCAACTTTACTTTTTACGTATGGATAGATTTAACCAAGGAAGAAGCATGCGCACAAAAAATCAACCATAAATCCTGTAATTGGTAAATAAGCATCCCGTCTTAGCTCTCTGAGGTGACCTGTATTGCATATTGAATCTATCATTGTCTATCTATCATCAATTGTATTGAATAATCGCTTAAACAAAATGTAAAGGCTTGTTCAAATACTTTTAAATTCCATAGAGTACTGCCAAAAGATATCGTTAAATATTTTAAAACTATTGATATTAAGAAAACGGCAGATTTTTGGGGGATTTCCGTTAAAGTTATTTTATCTATAATAGATATAATAGCACCTTATCTAGCCACTATATTTAATACAAGCGTCGAATCTGGTGTGTTTCCTGATTTAATGAAACTTAGTAAAGTCATACCTTTATATAAATCTGGTAGTACATTAGACCCCGCCAATTTTAGACCAATTTCTGTACTACCAACATTTAGTAAAATTTTTGAAAAAATAATTATAGATCAAATGTTAAGTTTCTTTAATATTAATAAATTGCTACATAGAAATCAATTCGGTTTTACAAGGGGTCGCTCAACAACTGACGCTGGAGTTGAGCGTATTAAACAAATTTTTTGTGCATGGGAGAATTCAGAGGATGCTTTGGGTATATTTTGTGACCTTTCCAAGGCCTTCGACTGCGTTCACCATGAGACATTAATCAGGAAGCTACAGTACTATGGTGTCAAGAACACAGCGCTTAAACTTATAATTTCATATTTAAGTAATAGAATGCAGAAAGTTATTATTAATGGTAAAAGTTCTTCCGGCTCACCTGTACTAATGGGTGTCCCTCAGGGCTCAATTCTCGGCCCATTCCTGTTTCTAGTGTATATTAATGACTTACCTTCTATTGTAGAGGATAATCATGATATAGTATTATTTGCTGATGATACTTCTTTGATTTTTAAACTTAAACGTAAATCATTTAAATGTGACGAAGTGAATAATGCTATATCAAAATTAGTGCATTAGTTTAACGTTAATAATTTACATTTAAACGGAAATAAAACTAAATTTATTAAATTTACAACAACGAATGTTAGAAATCTGAGTACCAATGTGTTTTTAAATGGGGAAGAACTGAGCCCTGTTGAATCCACTGTTTTTCTTGGCATCACTCTCGACGCAAAGCTTCAGTGGGGCCCCCATATATCCAAACTAGCAAGCAGACTAAGTTCTGCAGCCTATGCTGTAAAAAAGATTAGAGGTCTCACTAGTGTCAAAACAGCTAGATTAGTTTATTTCAGTTATTTCCATAGCATAATGTCTTATGGGATTTTGCTATGGGGACATGCGGCTGATTCAGAAACTATTTTTGTTTTACAGAAGGGGGCCATTAGAGCTATTTACAACCTAAAACTGAGAGAGTCTCTTAGAGATAAATTTAAAGAAATAAATATATTAACTTTGGCCTCTCAGTATATTTACGAAAATTTAATGTATGTTCACAAAAACAAAGGTAGTTTTAGTAAAAAAGTGATGTGCATTCTGTAAACACTAGGAACAAACACAAGCTAGTGATACCAGTTTCTCGACTCCACAGAGTCAGTATTTCATTCTTGGGGCAATGTATACGCTATTACAACAAGGTCCCGGAAAGTGTACAGGCTCTCTCCATTAGCAAGTTTAAATGTTTTGTTAAGTTGAAACTGTATAAAAAGGGTAATTATAGTTGTTCACGCAAAAGCGTTAGTGTCAGGCATCGACGTTAGATGGCACTCGGCTCGGTCGATACGGAATGACGTTCGTGCGTGTTGAACGTCCGAGCTTGCTGAAAGGTGGGAGTCGAGAGCGAAAGATTAGAAGTCTTCTTCGCGTCGAAAGAGAAGGCAGTCCGTTTTGTTTGGGAGCTCTTATATCTAATTTTATGTTAGGCGCGTATAGTAAATATACCACTGGGAATGGTAGCGCGTGTTGAGAGTTTACCCGGGACTTTAGGTTTAACGCAGAATCTGTATAAGTGGATTCGACTGTATTAGTTACTAGTGCGGTAGTTAATATTCTAGAAATAACGGTGACCTTTGACCCGTACGTTCTGTGTTCATTTTCGCGAGTCAATCGTAACAAAGGAAGAAAGTGACTGCGGAAGGCGACCTTAGCTTGGAGAGGAGCTGAGGGCCGAACTGCTGCAGGGGGAACGGTCAAATAAGGTCAATAACACTACCAGCCACACCCAAATACACATCACTGACCTTTACTTTCTAGCACAATACATCCACACGAGACCTGACCGAATCCTGAGGGACCAGTCGCCTTGAATAGAGGTAAGTAAGCTCTGTTCAATAATTGTAACGCTCCCCCCGGATTGTTTAGTGTAATTAGACTTTTAACCCGTGGCGTGAGGACGCCCGACCAGCATCTGCCCGTAGCTTCTTCGTCTATGGGCCGCGAAGGATTCTACTCCTGGGATGGGCAGCTGCCGGCCGTAACAATAGTATAAATGAATACATGGTTGATAATAACCCCTGGGAATGAGATAATCGCTTCCAAGCTGTTTCTAAAATAAATTTTGTACTGATATAGTTAGTACAACCATTATTGTAAAATTTTCTTTAAAAAAAAAGTCCCGCTGGGTTTCTTGCTGGTTCTTCCCAGGACAGAGGTTTTTTTTTTCGAACCAGTGGTAAAGTAAAAAATGACTTTCAATAAGTATTACACATGTGATCTATATTGAATAAAAAATTATTCTATTCTATTCTATACCTTAAGCGAAAGCGCAAGGTAATGTTCTACTATCGCCTAAAAATTAAAATTCCAACATTTAATCGAATAAAATCGTATCTAGCAATCATATTATACATATAAATGATATAAAAATCACATTGTTAGAAAGATAAATGATTGTTGAACTTATTAATTTTTTTTTTAAATCGATTAATTGCTATTTTTAAATAAAAAAAAGGGTTTTAGTGGCTTATGGTGTGGATTTATCATGTCCCTGTGGCTTGTTAACACTATAACTTTTGAAAATATCAGTTGTTTAACTCATTCTATTTTTTAATCTCTTCATCTATCATGTGGGCAGCCACTGAATGTAAATGGCAGTGTAATTTTGTTTTGTTTAGCTATAATTAATTTTTTTCGGCTCCAAAGTGGCGAAATTTTCGTTGATTTGGTTGCCTCGTATATAAATTGTTTCTGTAAATGGGGATCTACAGCCACAGAGTAGTTTAGTTCACAGAGTACCTTTGTATTAAGTTTAGTTCGGTTCGGCTTCAGTCGCCGTCGTGAGTGAACATTGTTTCGGTTGTTTGCAGCGGCTCAAAAAGATCGCTGTACAAATACACAATATTCGAATAACCAAATTTCTTAAATACTTGATTATAATAATAACAAGAGATTTTTTTTATTACAATATTTTAAAAGCACAGAATAAATAATAGTAGTAGGTACGTACTAAAAGTAAGTAGTATAATTTTTTTTGTCATGGGTGACATTTTCATGGTTTTTTAGGGTGTTGAAACCGATAGGGTTGTCGAAATGTAAACCCAAGATGGCGGCCGCTAAAGGTATCAATTTTTTCATCATGGGTGTCATTTTCATGGTTTTCGAGGGTGCTGAAACCGATAGTGCTGTCGAAATGTAAATCCAAGGTGGAGGCTGCAATAGGTATAAAATTTTTCATCATAGGTGTCATTTTCATGGTTTTCGAGGGTGTTGAAGCTGATAGTGCTGTCGAAATGTAAATCCGAGATGGCGGCTGAATAAGCTACCAATTTATTCATCATGGGTGTCATTTTCATGGTTTTCGAGGGTGTTGAAGTCAATAGTGCTGTCAAAATGTAAATCCAAGATGGCGGCTGCAAAATATATCAATTTTTTCAGCTTGGGTGTCATTTTCATGGTTTTCGAGGGTGTTGAAACCGATAGTGCTGACGAAATGTAAATCCAAGATGGCGGCCGCAATAGGTATCAATTTTTTCATCATGGGTGTCATTTTCATGGTTTTCGAGGGTGCTGAAGCCGATAGTGCTGTCGAAATGTAAATCCAAGGTGGAGGCTGCAATAGGTATAAAATTTTTCATCATAGGTGTCATTTTCATGGTTTTCGAGGGTGTTGAAGCTGATAGTGCTGTCGAAATGTAAATCCAAGATGGCGGCTGAATTAGGTACCAATTTATTCATCATGGGTGTCATTTTCATGGTTTTAGAGGGTGTTGAAGCCGATAGTGCTGTCAAAATGTAAATCCAAGATGGCGGCTGCAAAATATATCAATTTTTTCATCTTGGGTGTCATTTTCATGGTTTTCGAGGGTGTTGAAACCGATAGTGCTGTCGAAATGTAAATCCAAGATGGCGGCCGCAATAGGTATCAATTTTTTCATCATGGGTGTCATTTTCATGGTTTTCAAGAGAGTTGAAGCCAATAGGGTTGTCGAGATGTAAATCCAAGGTGGCGGCTGCAATGGGTATCAATTTTTTCATCATGGGTGTCATTTTCATGGGTTTCAAGGGTGTTTAAGCCGATAGTGCTGTCGAAATGTAAATCCAAGATTGCGGCTGAAGTAGGTACCAATTTTTTCATCATGGGTGTCATTTTCATGGTTTTCGAGGGTGTTGAAGCCGATAGTGCTGTCGAAATGTAAATCCAAGGTGGAGGCTGCAATAGGTATAAAATTTTCCATCATAGGTGTCATTTTCATGGTTTTCGAGGGTGTTGAAGCTGATAGTGCTGTCGAAATGTAAATCCAAGATGGCGGCTGAATTAGGTACCAATTTATTCATCATGGGTGTCATTTTCATGGTTTTCGAGGGTGTTGAAGCCGATAGTGCTGTCAAAATGTAAATCCAAGATGGCGGCTGCAAAATATATCAATTTTTTCATCTTGGGTGTCATTTTCTTGGTTTTCGAGGGTGTTGAAACCGATAGTGCTGTCGAAATGTAAATCCAAGATGGCGGCCGCAATAGGTATCATTTTTTTCATCATGGGTGTCATTTTCATGGTTTTCAAGAGAGTTGAAGCCAATAGGGTTGTCGAAATGTAAATCCAAGGTGGCGGCTGCAATGGGTATCAATTTTTTCATCATGGGTGTCATTTTCATGGGTTTCGAGGGTGTTTAAGCCGATAGTGCTGTCGAAATGTAAATCCAAGATGGCGGCTGAAGTTGGTACCAATGTTTTCATCATGGGTGTCATTTTCATGGTTTTCGAGGGTGTTGAAGCCGATAGTGCTGTCGAAATGTATTTAAACTACTTTAATAATTCCGTATAATCATGTTATACGTAATTTTTTTAATGCGCTTAAGGTATGCCCAATTGGATTTACCAATATATTTTTATTATAATAATCTGAGGCGATTGGGACTCCTTGACGACCGCTCTGGGCTTAAATGCAGAAGCCGGTGTTCCTTGTCGCCAGTCCCTAGTTACTTTTTCTTTTTTTTTGTCCTCTAACCATCGGCCGTTTGGTCTCCCCTGACGAGAGCGTTTTGGTTTGTATTTATTTATTTATTTTACAATATTTTATGTAAGGCATTATGATCGGCATATTGTTTTTATATAATTTATAATTTTGAATACATGTTTCTACAACCCAACTAGATGCGAATACTATTTAAATACTCCACAATAGTATATTTACTTACTCATAAATTAGGTTATCAAAGTTATATATATATATATATATATATATATATATATATATATATATATATATATATTTATATATATTTTTATATATATATATATATAATATTAATAATTTGTATATATTTTTAATATATTTTTTAATGAGTGCAAAACCAATAAAATATGAATTTGGGATTTTTTAAACTTTTAATTATTCATAACTGAAAATATATACTTTATCGTTAAAGTCATTGGATCTTTTTTATTCGTATTTCATCAAGGAATATAAAAAAATTGTCTCGTTTGAAAATAACAATTATTACCATTTAAAAAAATCTGTTTAAACAATATGGCACCGGGTTACCCCATGGCAACATGCATCTACATATATCATCAAAAAATTGTGGCGGAATAGTTCTCGGTACTCATGTACCGATTCCTCCAAGACTCATATTTTTTAACCATTCCTGCTACGCTTTTTAAAATGCTTGTGTTGAACGGTTCACGACGGTAGTCAATTGGTGGATTCGAACCCACGACGTTTCAAATTTGCGGTCCCTTAAAATATTTAAATTATCCGCCAAATAAATTATAACCTGGCTCAACATAAACTCAAAAATTGTACTATTTTATTCATACTGATGTAACTTAATTTGTTTATGTTGTATTTAATCTCATGAATAACTTTTATTTCGTAATTGAAAAAAATTGCCTAAAAAAATAGATATAGAAAGAAGGAAATAAAATTTCAGTTCTACCACTTTTATAATTTTTTCTATTACATAGTAATGCTCTTAATCAAGTACACGCATAACAAATAGAAAAAAACTAATAATCGCCTAATGTAACTAAAACATTATTATTATTTTCATACAGAAATAAAATATTATGATTTTTATATTTCTAAAAATTTAATTTATTCACCCAATGTTCAGTTTTTTTTTAATAAGAGAAAAATAACCATTTGCAATTTCGTAATGAACAGAGTTAAAAAAAACAATTTATTTTATTTTAGGGAGCGTAAGGTTTCTTATCACCCATACATAAGTAGCTATTTAAGACATTAACGAAAGAAAATCTGAAACAACATTTCTGTTATATAATACTGTAAATCCAGACCAGATTGGATTTTGCATTGAACAGGGATTTGCTTTAAAGCCGTAGTGCCTGCAGAATATGCAACGCTAACTTGAGATTGCGAACGTGCTTTTGGAATGAAACCGTTTTCTATAATTATATATACAAAGTAGAATACAATACTATACGATAATATGTTATTGAAATCAAATCCCAAGAAAAGATTCATTCGTTCGTTTCAACCTATAAAAGTACCACCGCCGAACGCAGGCCTCCTCCATAGATGACTCATAGGGGCCAATGTTCGCACGCTTGGAAAGCGGGTTGGTAACCGGAGTTTGTTAATTATTTTGAGTCGTAATCAGGAAGATGTTGCTACCCATTTCCTGTTTTAATTTCCCTCTGTCACCTTTTAAGGCACCCAAGGAACGATATGGGATAGTGAATATTCTTACACCACCTCTACACGTTTTACCAATAAAAGTATTACACCAAATTATCATATACCAATTTTGACTTTCGATAAAAAGTAAAAACCTACTTTAAAGAATTAAGGAATAAAATAAGTTCACGTTCTGAACTCGGTGGTAAGACATCGTGCAGATCCATATTATCGAGATGATAAGAAGAAATATATCCACACGAAACGGTCCAAAAGACAGGGATTAATCAGTCATAGACGTTCTACCCCTTGCAACTGAAATCACACCACGTTGGGTTCGGGAAAAACGAGGTGGACGTAACCCCCGTGAAGAAGTGTCACACAATAACGTCTGTTGCTCTTTCTTAAAAGATAGGTTAGACGACTAAGATTGCAGGTTCCTCTGGAGTGGTCACGGTCTTGACGTCCCTTAAGTTGATTGTATCTTTAACTAATTTGGAAGGTGAAGTAGGAAATTAAACTAATTTTATCTTCCTAATTTCCCCATAAGAGTGCAACGTTGAAACTTTTACTACTTTCCTGTCACTTTCCTATTGCCTTCTTCTTTCTTGCATTAAAATATAAAATTGGTAGCTGGTCCCAAATAAATTTCCTCCATTGTTTTCTTCTGTAAGTGCTGTAAGCACTGCAGGTTTCAGGTCTCAGGAAATTCCCTATTGCCTGGATTTTCCTCATGGCCCACTACTACGGGCCGATCCTGGGAGCTTTCTTGGCATTAATCAAAAATGCAGCGGTCGTGGGTTCGATTGCCGGGTCGCTGCGTAATGGTGTAAAAATTATATAAAGGTTTAAATGTCTTTGTTGGTCGATCTGTGACATTGTGGGTTGTTACTCAACTCCGTAATCTATATAGGGAGGAGTTTTCTTGGCAGAGGTCAAACCTTACGGTGGACGGGCGTGTAGCGGCGCAAAGTTGTTCAAGTGGGGGTATGGCCCGTTGTCAGCGCGGTTAAATATACCGCGCGACATCCAGACCACAAACACTTCTATGAATTATATCCTTAGGTTGACCGCCATGACGTCATTCCGGACGTAGCGACCTGAACCGACAATAGTCCTTTATGCTAGGTTCTTTTGGGGTCCTCCAGGAACGAACGAACGACCAATCTTTACTAATGTTCTGTTGGGCAGCTATTGAAGTGCAGCGTTGGTAATCCCGTCATGCCCCGGCGCCTTCCTCGGTTGCAGGCGGGTTACTGTCCTCCGCAATTCAGCGGGAGAGATGAACCACTCTCTTGCAAGCGGTGGCGCGGGCGATGACAGGAACTCCTGTACGCGGCTCTCCTTCCCGGCATGAAGATCCATGAACTCCGAACTTGCTGGGTTTGGCATAAATTGCTCCTCGCCCTCTACTAGGATATCCGCTCTACCCTTGGCATCATAACAGCGTTCGCCCGCATTGATGGTCAGCGGTCATACGGCGGGTCTTGTTTTAGTTAACTGTCGGTTCAATTTATAAAGCGACGCATCTTGCTTTTCCGCTTTCACGGTGTGCCGCTTCCAGGCCTCTCCTCTGTGGGCCTGGATTGCAACCAACAGTTCATCCGTGAGTTGGTTAAGTTGCGTTTTCAATCTTGGGCAGCAAGTACGCACCCAGAGCTTCCTCAGTGCCCTCTTGCGTGTTATCTGTGCGCATATGTTACGCGGCGGGACGTCCTTTCTTGTGTTTAATGGGACGATCGCAGAGGCCGCGTTGAAGACTTCTTGGATGTACTTTGTTATCTTAGTTGCAGCGGCCTCTACATCGTCCGCAGTATTAATAGTTGTACAGACTGGAGTTTTCTCCTGCAGGTGTTAGTGATAGCACCTCCAGTCAATTTTGATCTTGAATGCTCTGGGCGGCGTAGTCACTGCTTTGAGGTCAAGGGTAATTAGTATCGGGAGGTTCTATGTGTTCAGGTCGTACAGCACCTATACCACTATCGGGCAGTTGACGTTCAACAACAATGTCCAGTACGTCCGGACTTCTGCGTGTGTCTGTTGGAACGTGGGCTGGTTCCTCGAGAACTCAAATGTCATAGTTATTTTCCTCCACATCTTCATGAAGTACACGACTCGGTGAGTTGGTTAGTCTAGACCCCCATGCCGGGTATTTGGCGTTTAGGTCCCCAGCGATGATGTTGGGCGTTGTGCCTTCCATTACCGTCCGGACGTCTGAGGAGTAAAATGGAGTCCCTAGCGGAAGCCCTGCCGCTACGGGGTGGGATTGCCTTAATAAACTGGATTGGGAAGCCCTTTGCCTAGATAGCCTCTTCTATGGATTTAGTATCTGTGCCCATTGGAAGCCCCGGGATGCCCACCTTTTTGGGCTTCTCCTCCTCCAGGGTAAAACAATATCAGGATAGTTGCGGTATTATTTCTGAGAGCTGTGCCATGTACTTTTGGATGGAACTAATCTGGGCTCTGCGGGGTGAATGTGTCCCCTTTCCCAAACGGACGGGCGCTGTGGGCGTGGCCTAAATTTCCGTTGAGTATCTTAAGATCTCGCATCGCGCATCGCTAGCATACGGACGTGTGTGCATTTTTCATGCGCTTCGCTAATATAAAATGTCAAATCTGTGTGGTTGCCGTTTAGTGGTAAACGAGCTACTTTGTTTTATTCAGTGTAAAATTGACGTGATTGATGAAGTCAGTTTACTACAAATATGTGAATCTAATTTTACGGAGGAAGAAATTGATCGTGCAAAGGCGCTTCTGTTAGATTCTTCAATAACTCGACGAGTGACACGTAAAGGGGAGGGGAAAAACAAAAGGCTTCTTCAGGATATCATAAAAATTCTTAAAGAAACGGAGCCTTCTAGCCTTCCAGTGTTTGTGGCGAAGAACCTCAATAGGCTCCTACCCGTAACATTTGGTCATGTTGATGTAACCAGTTTTTTAAAGGACATAGTTCTGTTAAAACAAGAATTATTGAACATTAAAAACGTATTGGCTACGCAATCAGATTTAGGGAACCTACGTAAATATTTAGAACTACAACATACTCGTGATAATAAATTAGAAAAAGAAGGTAGTAAAGATAAAAATAGTAGCTTTGTTTCTATTGAAACTCAAATAAGAAACGACCGATCACCAGTGTTACTACGCACTTTTGGAGGGGAGAGAGGGAGGAGCGCTGAGAGTGCATCGCAATCGCATCCACGCTCGACCTCGGTTTTTGTAGAAAAGAGAAGTGTGTCGAGAGAGGACGTACGTATGTGTATTGAACGTCCGTCTGCAACTACGAGTACGAGTACGGTAACAGTGTTAGGCGAGACTGACGATACGATAACTAACGACATAAATACGTCTGCACCATTACGTAGCCAAAAAGAGGTTAATCTGACAACAACAAATAAGGACGAAGGGTTTGTGCCCGTGTCTTATAAAAAGAAAAATAGGAATAGGCAGGGTAGGGCGGCCGTGCATCCACTAGGAGATTCGCTTATCCGAGCTGCTCCGAGATCTCTTTGCTTATATGTATCACGTTTAGACGTTTCAACGACTGCTGATAAGCTTGAGGAGTATATTAAGTGTAAAGGTGAACAAGCGATAAGTGTTGAACGTATGAGCGCACCGCCGGGCCTACATAAAGAGAAAAAAAATTACAAAAAAAAATGGAAATCATCATGGATTGACCATTTAAAAAGTAAATTATATTATAACAGAATGGACGCAATACCGGATTTGACGAAAAATAAATGAATATGAATACAAGAAGAGGCCACAACAATAATTTTACAGAAGTTGACTGAAATATAAAAAGTATAATGAACATGAAGTAATATAATTTAAATGTATAATAGTACCTACTATGAAAGCAACTAAGAAATAATGAGGAAAATAAAAAGTGTTTTTTTTAAATATAATTACCAAAGAATAAAATTCAAGAAACGGCAGGTTATTTAAAAAGGAAAGAAACAGTTATTCTTTTGCAAGCTTCGTCCAGAAGAATGTGGAAATTGAGCCGAAAAGAACAAAGAAGAACTTAAGAGGTAACTTCGCACCTGTGTGATTTTAATTCCATTTAAAACTTTATTTATCAATTTGAGATTGTTTTTATATTTTTTGCTATAATATTTGTTGAAGTTAAGTATTAAATATTCTATATTTAATACACGTATGTTTAAATTAAAATTATTTATCAGATAATTCACGATACAATTGATTTTTCAATATTTTATCACTATTTATATATAAAAAAATGCAATCATAATACAATATCATAAATTAAGCACATTACATTTTAGGCACTTATGGCATTTGCATTAAGGCACAAGACAATTTATATTAAGTTTTATTTAGTTATTGTTTATTTTTTTATATTATTTTTATTACTGTGCAGGACACAATACAAAAACGAATGAAATAATATAGTACATTTTTACGCACTTAAATTTACCATAAATTAATTTTTCGTATAATTAAAATAATACTGATATATTGTTAAATATGATATATTTCGTTGTTTTTTTTCTGTAGTAAATCTTATTTAAAAACAATTCAGTATTGTTAATAAGTATTAGTTTTTTTCTTTTCTTTTATAAAGGCAGTGAACCTTAAAGTTATACTTATACACATAAACCTAATTAAAAATTAAAATTAGTCTTTTGAATGCTTAAATAAATTAATGTTTTGTTGTGTAAAGTTGATATGTGTTGCAGTGATTATTAAATTATTTTCTGTAAACGATATAGTAAATACCATACTTCTAGAAATCTTTTTCGATCTAAGCAAAAGTAATGTGTCTAAAATTTTGTGTAAATAAGGAATTCAAAACTATAATTTTACTTGTATCCACATATTATGTATGTAATAATAACATTGTATAAATTACTATTTAATCAGATAGGTAATCATAATATATTGTAATCGAAAACGTTGCCATATACGTACTTTGTTAATTAAAACAAAGGTGTCTCAAATCCCTTGCACTGCTAAGAGTAGAATTACAATTTGTATTTTGATCTGTCTGTCGTTATGCGATTATGTTATTGTTATTGAAAACTATTACGTTGCTTTGCTTCTTTGTTCTGTATCTTAATATGAAATGCAATTATTTATTTTTGATTTAATATTGATTAAACTTTCATATCATAAGGTTTTAACTATGATAATTAATTATTTTTTGGGATAACTGTTGGAATATCTAGCTTATTTGTGTGGATTACGAAAATAATAACTTCGTTTAATTCAATTTTGAAACTCTTTATATTATGTATATAATTAATTAATTTAAATTTTATTGTACCCATATTGTGAGCCTCAATCCCTAACTGACAATGATGTAACTAAACTGTATCTGTGTAACTAACGAATACAGTGATGACATACCTGTCACTACAGGAACAGCCCAGGGATCGGTCATTGGCCCTTTACACTATCTGGCATTTGTAAATGACATGGTGAACATGATTAAACATAGTTCAGTGTATCAATATGCAGATGATACTTGCCTAGTAATAGCTAATAAAGACATTACAAGAGCACAAAAAATGTTACAACTCGATTTTACTAACCTATGTAAGTGGTCACATGATGCGGGACTTGTATTAAATACAATGAAAACTAAAATTAAACATGTACGCTCAACGCACTCTAATAAAAACGAAAGACCAATAAAAATACTCGCACACAACCATGACTGCCTTCATAGATCGACGAAATTAAATATCAACTGTCATTGTGCTCCTCTAGAACAAGTTAACAATTATAAATACCTAGGCCTGATTGTGGACGAAAGATTACATTGGAGTAAACATGTTGATTATGTATGTAACAAGCTACGGGTTATGCTAGCAAAGTTTGCAATACTAAAATATAAAATGCCATTTCCCATCCTTATGAATCTATATAACGCTCTTGCGGAGTCTATTATTTCATATGGCATTACGAGCTATGGAAAAACATTTAAAACTTACCTAAATAAAATACATAACCTACAAATGAGAATATTGAAAATAATTATACCTAAGAAAGTAAAAATAAAATTATACCGTGAAAACAATATTCAAGGAATATTTAAATATTGTAAAGTCTTACCTATACATACGAAATTTCAAATGCTAATACTAATAGAACAATTTCACAATAAAAAAGTGCAAGTTAAAACTAACCATAAAATTATTACAAGAAAAATTACACAAAATAAACTCGTAACATCCAAAATACATAACTACTATGGAAAACGTACAAATGGATATTTAATTCCTACTTTAATGAACCAAATCCCCCCTGAAATATTCTCAAATTTCAATGAGGATAACTACAAAAACAAATTCAAAAAATATTTCTATGAACTGCTACAACGGGAATAGATTACATAAATGAAATATTATACATATAATTTACATATTACATATACCATATAATAGGCACATAAGTACATATGCACAGGTGTATATGCACATATCTTTCTTATATATTTAAATAATAAACATGTTTATTTGTTTATATTTTGGTGAGTGAATTGTATATCTATGTAAATGCTTAAATATGAATAAATAAGCAATGAAAAAGTTTAAATAATAATAAATTAAAAAAAAAATCATATCAACTCACACTTTTTGCAGTAACCTGTATACAGCTTCTGCTAAATAATCCGAGCGCTCTCTAATGCCGCCTCTACACGTTGGCCAACACAGTGGCGAATGTGTTGGCAGAGATATTGGCCAAGAAATTGTGATCGCGTCCACACGTTGGAAGGTCGTTCAGTTTGCTTCGGTTCAGGCCAATGTGCGGACGAATTTATTAAAATGATTATTGAAGCTCTAACGGCTGCTGCGGTTTATTTTTTCACAGCATACCACTATTTTTTATTTAATTTTCACTATTTTTAATATTTAATATTTTTAATATAAATTTTTAATATTTCTTTATTATACACTAACGATATACAGATAAGTAAAGTATATAAACATTAGCACACCTAGGCATAGGTATAATTAACACTTTTACAACTAAGGCCTGGAAAATATTCAAAGCCTGTCTATAAAACTGTTGTAAAATTTTATTAAACAAAGCCTTTTTAAAAAGGGTTATTCTTATTATATAATTATAGAATAAAACTAAATAATAATAATAATAAATAATTTATTTTGTCAAACATTAAAGTTACATTATACGATCAGTGATCGAGGTCACCTAGTAAGCAAAATAATACCTGTAACAGGTGGCTTCGCTCTTCCATAGCTAAAAATTAAAGTATTATTAACGAAATAAAGAAACTAATAGGGAATAATAAAGACAGTAAAAACATGATTTTAGTATCCTACTTTTTAATTTGATTTTAGTATGCTACCTATAATATAGCATTAATACATCAATAAATAAATGAATACATCAATCACTACAACGTGAATGTGTATAAGATAAGGGTGATCAAAAAGAAATGGAAAAAAGAAATTTTATTTCTTGACGGCTCCGTGGCGTAGTGGCTTAGCAATGAGTTGCTGCCCTGGGGGCCGCGGGTTCAAATCCCGCACGGAACAAGTATTTGTATAGCCTGCACATAATTTCTCCGGGTCTGAATGTTTGTCCTTATGCAATTTATGTTTCTAAACTGCCTCCACGATACAGGAGAAAATCCTGTGTATAATAACATTTTTTTTTTAAAAAGACTTGTGTTTTACAAACAATTTTCAGCTTGGTAGGGCTCTATAAAGCGAAAAGTTTATTCATTGGTCATTGTTACTGCCGTTATGTAGACACTAGTTACGATGCGTGCATATAAAATTTAAGCGTGCGTGCGTGCGATCACTCTGAGAGCTCGTAGCAAACTAAACGTGCGCCCAACGTGTGGACGCGGCGGCCAATACTCTGCCACAACCCTTTGATCTTTTGTAAAAAACCGACACCAGACGGATCTCGCGCCAACTTGTGGGCCATCGTCCCAATACGTACCAACGTAGCTTAAACACCCGCTCCACACGATGGCCATCGTTGTTGGCCAACACATTCGCCAGCGTGTTGGCCAACGTGTAGAGGCGGCATAAGAACGATCTAATTGTCTCGCCCACACTCGTGGACTCGTCGAAACCGGTTCTCAGGTAATACGGCCCGGTCACCGCGGTGATTTGCAATTAACGTTGGGTCGTAATTCATGAGTTAAAACATGTATACCTACCAATTACTATATATAGCAATTACAAGTACCTATTTAATATTATTGTCAAAGTTTGTAAGCAGCCATAGATTAGATGATTGTATTATTTATTACCTTGTATTATATGTGAGACTGTAACTTGCGGACAAACCTCACAGTTTTAGCAAGATAAATAGATGTAACACTTGTAAAAAAAAAAAATATTATACGAGACTATTTTATGATATAAATTTGTAAAAAGATGTGAGTAAATGTTTGGCTAAGTTACGGAATACGTAATAATAAATAAAAAATATTAATAGTGTGTACCTAAGTGTGAGAGTAAGGTAAAGAAAAATTATCGGAGGTTAGCATATCCACATACAATCAGCTTGATCAGCTGAGAGTTTGGAAAACCTAATAAGCGATTAATTTTTAAGAGTTTCTGACACTATTAAATACGGAATAAGTTTTAATGTATTGTTAATAAGGTAAATGAGAATTTATTTTGAATTGTATAAGAATATTATCCATAATTTTAATCATGTATGTACGCGAGCCGTGTACGTGAAAATTAGGGTTCAATTAAAAACTGGTTAATAAATACTATAAATGTAAAGAAATAAATAAAAATAAAACAAAAGTTGACCTTGACAAATAAATAATGGAGAGATACGGGAACGTCCATCACTGGTAAAGCATATAGTCCTCGAGCAGGGTATGTTTCCATGATTGGATGATAAAATCGGAAGTAACGGGTACTAGGGAACAATACCTTCAGTACAAGTGAGATGTGAACGAATTTACTCATGTTAGTACTGTTGGGGACCAGAGAAGTCTTAAATTTGTTACCCTTGACAACGGTACATAGAGGTCATGTCCTTCATTGGATCATAGTGTGAACTTAGTTTTCCTCCGTGACAATTGTTGGAGTCTTTTAAAATGACTTAAACGTTGACCTCAAGGTTGTGCGCACAACCCAAGGTACACGATTACCTTGATATAGAATGATAAAAAAAATGTTTATGTACCAATAAATTGAAATTAATGTTATAAAAAGTAATATAATACCCAAGTAAATGGGGGGCCCATATTTATAAAGTACCCGCGTGATAAATATCATGAAATAAAATATAAACGAAATGAATTAATACTCCGATTCCCGGTATCTGAATAATAAATAAATAAATATATAAGTGAATGGAGAGAAATAAAGCTAGCTAAAGATCAAAAATATCAAGAAAAAAAAGTACGTGTACAAGAATTATGAAAAAAAAGATATTAAAAAGGCCTAACTCGAAAATAAGGAAGGAGATGAAAAAGTATGAATAAATAAATAAGACAAGAGTATTTTAAAATATAAATGAATGTACAACTATTCTAGAACTTCGCTAATTACCTAATTATGTCAAATAACTATGTTGTATGTATGCATGATACATCATACCAATTCTATTGTGACCTTGAAATTACTATGGGGTAGAGGGATGTGGCCACCCAAACTACCCATAGAATATACCTATATTTTGTTTTTGTATTTTATATTATGGTCATTTAATATATAATTACATTGTATTTTTGTAATTTATATTAATAATAAACATATTTTATATTTATTTTTATAAGTTAAAAAAAAACAAATGTATTCATTTACTTTTTTTTTTGTCGGTGGGAGGTGTAGTGTGGTATAGTCCCCACGACTATATATATTAGAGTTAAGTTAAGCATAGGACAGTATAATTAAAGAATTAGTCTCAGCAACACGTCTTCTCTTTCATTAACACCTGCCGACATCACAATTGTTTATGAAACGAAAAATGATAAACTATTTTTAAGCGCGTCGCCAACTCTCAGAATTCAGCTATCACACCCTAATTTCTAGAGAAAGGGAGGCAGGATACTTCCACCTTCTCGGGATCCTGTACTTAATAAAATTAAGTATACCACTGCAAAACCTCAGGACATAATAAGCTCATTCTGCGTATTTCGAACCAATAGTAATAAATACAAGCTGAAGGTACTCCGGGTTTTGACATCGTAACGTCAATTGTTTCAGTTCCCCCCCCCCCCCCCCCCTCCCGTGACCAAGTCCGGAATTAAAATAAAGTGAACTAAACACGATAAAATCCGTAAAAGTAGTTTTATTCAATGTTTAGTGTTCGCGTAAATATAAGAAATCGCTATGAATTACTTACCAGGTATATTAGGTATTATTAGGTTTAGTTTGTGAATATAACGGATAAGAATTTTTGATCCAATGTTATAACCATTTGTATTCGTATATTGAGGAAATTCAAATTCAAATATAAAACTGCTTAATCAATTTAAGCTTTTTAAATCTTTTACCTACGCCAAAATCTACACCGGTTCAGACCGTCTCAGAGAAAAACCGCAAAGAAACTGGGGACATTTCTTAATATTGCGACGCCATGTTACAAGTCCGTAAACGTAAAAGAGGTGGTTAAGCGTGTAACCAGTGACTAGGTTCATTAGTCAAAACAGCTAGAAAGCGGGCCTGATCTTAGTCGCTGTTGTATTTGAATGAAGGAATGAATTTATGTATTCGCACAATGTGCATTAGAAATTATAGTATATCAAGTAAAAATAAAACAATGTGGACGTTATTACAATTATTACCGTGTTAAGGCGTCCATTTCAAACCAGAGGATCGGCAGCGTTTTTCTAATAACAACTAAAAAATTTAAAAAAATTCGGTTGCCAACTTGCCAACCAAGCGTGGCAACTATAGCAAATATTCTCCCATGAGGCAATCTATGGCAAAGCCTGTGTTCGGCAGTGGACTTCTGGATAGGCTGTAATGACGATGATGATATTCCGACGGCAAAAATTATAATATCTATTCTTTATGTAGTAGAGCCATGCTGCAGCTTTATTATGGAAGCTTCAATGGAGCCCCCATATATCAAAACTAGCAAGCAGACTTAGTTCTGCAGCATATACCGTGTCTAACTAGTGTTGAAACAGCTAGACTAGTTTACTTTAGCTATTTCCATAGAATAATGTCGTATGGTATTTTGCTATGGGGACACGCAGCTGACACTGAAATTATATTTGTTTTACAGAAGAGGGCCATTAGAGCAATTTATGATTTAAAGCCTAAAGAGTCGCTGTGACAAAAATTTAAGGAAATTAATATATTAACTTTGGCCTCTCAATACATTTATGAAAATGTAATGTACGTACACAAAAATAAAAGTAGTTTTACAAAAACAAGTGATATTCATTCTGTAAATACTAGGAACAGACACAAGCTAGTAGTACCAGTTACTCGACTCCATCGAGTCAGTAGTTCATTCTTGGGGCGATGTATACGCTTTTACAATAAAATTCCAGAAAATATACAAAATTTGACCTGCTCAAAGTTCAAAAACTTTATTAAACTAAGTTTGTATAAAAAGGGTTATTATATTATTAAAGAAATTATAGATGATCATAACCCCTGAAAATGAGGTGATCGCTACCTGGTATTTCTAATTTGTTGTGTTGTTAATTTGTGTAAAATACATGATTGTAAGCTGTTATTAAAAAAAGTCCCGCTGGGTTTCTTGCTGATTCTTCCCAGGACAGAGGTTTTTTTTCGAACCAGTGGTAATTATACAAACGAGTGACTTTCAATAAATATTATTTATAATCTATGTTGAATAAAAAAGTTTCTGTTTCTGTTGTAGCATAAATGGGTCGGCTGGACCGGGGGAAGACCACGCTTGCACAAAATATCAGCACAATATAGCAGGAAAATAGCAGCTTAATGCTGCTGTGTTTCGTATTGTGAGTGTAGAGAACTGGAGACGCCTATTATTGGAAACGAGACATTCCATCTTATACCTCAGGAGTGACAACGAATTTGCATTTTGATTCTTAACCAAGGGTAGATGGTATATGTTTATGGACCGTCGAATATGGAGTGTCGTGAAGACCTACAGACAGTCGATCAATACAGGTGGCTAATGACCGTGTTTTGTGGAATTCGTTAAGGCAAGTCTTCGTTCAACAGTGGATTTGTAAAGGACTGATGATGAACTTAATTTGATTTTTTTTTATTTCATATTTTCACATAATACTAAGTTAGATTGCAGCTTATCATAAATACGAAATTGTTAAACCATATCACATAAAGTATTGTCTAGTCACGTACAATATACGCGAGTGGTTTTGATTTATTTACAGACATGCGTGTGGCGGCGAAATTAATGTAAGGAGAAAGTGGAAATAAAATATAAAAAGAAGCTGTTCGATTTAATCGGAAAATTATATTAATATTGATATTCGCATGATGTGTAAAACTGGAAAAAAGTTAATATTTGAAAATTATAATCGTTGGTGTCTCGATTTTAAAATAATAAGGATGACAATCGAGCATACAGTTCACCAGATAGTAGGTAAATACTGTGGTCAATAGACATCTATATTTATCCTCAATTAGAAATCAAAAAGCGGAAGATAGAATGTCTCGTTTCCATTAAAAGAGGTATCCAGTTCCCTTCACTTACCATACGAAACACAGCAGCATTAAGATGCTATTTTATGCTGGTGTTCTGTAAGAGCGTGGTCTTTCCTCATTCAAGTTGACTCATTTGTGCTACAACCATAATGTAGCTGCAGCATGGCTCTACTACATAAAGAATAGATATTATAATTTTTGTCATCGGAATATCATTATCGTCATTACATCCCATCAAATGTCCACTGCCGAACACAGACTTTGCCATAGATTGCCTCATAGGGGGAATATTTGCTATAGTTGTCACGCTTGTAGTTGCAACGTGCCAAGTTGGCAACTGAAGTTTATTTTTTATTTTTAGTTGTTATTTGGAAAACGCTGCTGCCGATCTTTTGGTTTGAAATAATTGTCTTAATACGGTAATAATTGTAATAAAGTCCACATTAATTTCGTTTATTTACTTGATATACTTTAATTTCCAGCGTTCATTGTGCGAATGTATAAATTCATTCCATCATTCAAATACAACAGTGAATAAGATCAGGCCCGCCTACTAGGTGTTTTGACAGAGGAATCTAGTCTCTGGTTACACGCTTAACTATCAAGTAATCTCGGTATATTACTTGATTGGAAAAGATTGCGCATCGAAATAGGAATCCGACTAAGAACGGCGATTTGACAATCTCATCAGTGCCCCTGTGGTAGCAGCGTCATTTGAACGATGTCATTTGAATAGCTTTTATCTCTATAAATGTTTCTTCAGTATTATAGCATTTTGGAATATTTGGAGATGATAACAAGAAACCTGAATATATGACTTTAATCTTTTAGGAGGGCGGTAAAGTTCTAGTGTGGGGTGATACTTACGTAGATACTTTGGCATATTATAATCTTAGGGGCACATCGTTTAGAGCCAGAGCGGCATCATAGGCAGCTAAACTAATTATGTGGCGCACATAGAAGTATCTGAGAGATACATATTTGAGCCATTAGAGGCTATCGGTCAGTGGAGTTCACGCGCGGTGAAGTTCCTAAAGGAAATATATACGCGACTGGTTGCTACAGCTAGTGATAAGAGGGCTGGTTATTTTCTTGCTCCAAGACTAAAGGCCTAAAAGCTGTATGTTAAACGATTCCACCGATTGTAACAATAAAAAACTAAAATTTTTAATTTTAGCTTTTTAATATTGTTAATATTTCAATGTTATGTAAATAAAAAAATGGGAAGGAAAAAAATACAAGTGAATCAATTACATACTAATATATTAATCCTATATAGATACAGATGAAGTTTCACCAAGTAAAAAAACAAATGTAAGTTATAAAGCTTCTACTTCTTCATCAGAAGTTCACTATTGGCCTATGGTTGCTTCCTGGGTGTTGGTTTTAGGGTTTTCTGTTGCCTTATTTGACTTAAATGACACGCATAACAGGCGTATTGATGATCTCAGTATTAGACGTGAACCCCTTCAATGCCGCTGCCCGTCGCCGGTCTGGGCATTTTACACCTGGCGTTATCGAGATGGTAATACAACTATTTATCAGAAGATAAGGTATTTCTGGCATTGCCCATAGTTGACTCTGACGTCATCAATAGATGCGGTAATGGGTTTTCCTACGCTACCACACACCGGAAATTATAAAGACAATCTTTTTATAAGCGACAAGCAAGCACATACCACACCTGATGGTAAGTGAATACTGTGGTCCATAGACAACTACATCTATCCTTGATTAAGAATCCAAATGCAGACACGTTGTCACCCCTGAAGACTAAGATGGAATACCCAGTATCCAGTAAAACGATCTCCAGTTCTCTACACTCACCATACGAAACTCAGCAGCATTGATCTGCAATTTTACGCTTGTATTATGTTGAAGCTTGGTTCTACATTAGTCCAGTCAACCAACCGTGTTTAACAAGTCGTGCTACAACCATAATATAGTTGCAAAATGGTTCTACCACGTTTAAATTAAATAATTCGTGCAAATTTTCTACGAAAGAAAACGGTTAATGTACTAATGTGATCAAGCTAATGAATTTCCAGCGCTAGCTACGGAAGCGAATATTTGTTCTAAGTTTACGCCGCCCTAACAAAGCTATTTTTTTATTTATTTATTTATCCTTTATTGCAACACACCAACTAGGGTTTACAAAGGGCGGACTTAATGCCCTATGGCATTCTCTACCAGTCAACCCAACGAAAAATGGAATAAATAAAGATGTTGGCAGGTGCAAGTTAAGGACAATAATAAAACATAAGTTATAAATAAAAACAGTTCAGCTATAATAAATAGATTACAGAATAAAAAAAAACTACCTAATTGCATTATATAAATACAGTGTACATAAACAACACACATATGTAAATATATACACACACACACACACACATATATATAAATAAATAAATATATATAAATTATACATACACATATAATATATTAATATATATAAGGAAGGCAATTAATTGTTGTTTACCTCTAAATAACGTTGTCGCACCAATCTTTTAAACAAAAGCTTATTCGTAACTTCCTTGACATCAGCGGGTAAAGCGTTCCAGAGGAGAATAGCCTGAACTGTGAAGGAAGAATTAATAAAATTTGTTCTATGTTCTGGAATACTAACTTTAAGGACGTTAGAAGGACGAGGTTCACGGCCGGAAATAGAGTAGAGAAAGTTGAAGTTTTCTTTAAGATATGGCGGAGAATTAGCATCATTTAAGATGGAATAAAGTGTCAATAAAATTCTGGAGCAACGCCTTTGACGTATAGTGAGCCATTTAAGCTTAGAACGATAGGCAGAGATATGGTCGTATTTACGTAAATTAAAAACAAATCTTATACAAATATTGAGAAGGCGTTCCAATTTATTGAGAAGATTTTGCGACAGATCCGGATAGCACACATCAGCATAATCAATAATGGGAAGAATGAGGGAATTAACCAACATAAGCTTAGTTTTGAAGGGTAAGAAATTTTTCAGACGATACAGGGAACGCAAGGCAACAACAACTTTACGGCTTATTTCAGAAATTTGCAAACTCTAGTTCATAGAATAGAATAGAATAGAATAGAATATTTTTTTATTCAATATAGATCACATGTGTAATTCTTATTGAAAGTCATTTTTTACTTTACCACTGGTTCGAAAAAAAAACCTCCGTCCTGGGAAGAACCAGCAAGAAACCCAGCGGGACTTTTTTTTTAAAGCAAATTTTACAATAATGGTTATACAACTATATAAGTACAAAATTAATTTTAGAAACAGCTTGGAAGCGATCACCTCATTCCCAGGGGTTATTATCAACCATGTATTAATTTATACTATAATAACCCTTTTTATACAGTTTCAACTTAACAAAACATTTAAACTTGCTAATAGAGAGAGCCTGTACACTTTCCGGGACCCTGTTGTAATAGCGTATACATTGCCCCAAGTCACTAGCTTGTGTTTGTTCCTAGTGTTTACAGAATGCATATCACTTTTTTACTAAAACTACCTTTGTTTTTGTGAACATACATTAAATTTTCGTAAATATACTGAGAGGCCAAAGTTAATATATTTATTTCTTTAAATTTATCTCTAAGAGACTCTCTCAGTTTTAGGTTGTAAATAGCTCTAATAGCCCTCTTCTGTAAAACAAAAATAGTTTCTGAATCAGCCGCATTTCCCCATAGCAAAATCCCATAAAACATTATGCTATGGAAATAACTGAAATAAACTAATCTAGCTGTCTCGACACTAGTGAGACCTCTTATCTTTTTTACAGCATAGGCTGCAGAGCTTAGTCTGCTTGCTAGTTTGGATATATGGGGGCCCCACTGAAGCTTTGCGTCGAGAGTGATGCCAAGAAAAACAGTGGATTCAACAGGGCTCAGTTCTTCCCCATTTAAAAACACATTGGTTCTCAGATTTTTAACATTCGTTGTTGTAAATTTAATACATTTAGTTTTATTCCCGTTTAAATGTAAATTATTAACGTTAAACCAATGCACTAATTTTGATATAGCATTATTCACTTCGTCACATTTAAATGATTGACGTTTAAGTTTAAAAATCAAAGAAGTATCATCAGCAAATAATACTATATCATGATTATCCTCTACAATAGAAGGTAAGTCATTAATATACACTAGAAATAGGAATGGGCCGAGAATTGAGCCCTGAGGGACACCCATTAGTACAGGTGAACCGGAAGAACTTTTACCATTGATAATAACTTTCTGCATTCTATTACTTAAATATGAAATTATAAGTTTAAGCGCTGTGTTCTTGACACCATAGTACTGTAGCTTCCTGATTAATGTCTCATGGTGAACGCAGTCGAAGGC
Source organism: Parnassius glacialis (assembly GCA_033319125.1). Lineage (NCBI taxonomy): Eukaryota > Metazoa > Arthropoda > Insecta > Lepidoptera > Papilionidae > Parnassius > Parnassius glacialis. Next base: position 27,364,427 of record JAVANC010000007.1, read on the forward strand.
CTTGGAAAGGTCACAAAATATACCCAAAGCATCCTCTGAATTCTCCCATGCACAAAAAATTTGTTTAATACGCTCAACTCCAGCGTCAGTTGTTGAGCGACCCCTTGTAAAACCGAATTGATTTCTATGTAGCAATTTATTAATATTAAAGAAACTTAACATCTGATCTAAAATTACTTTTTCAAAAATTTTACTAAATGTTGGTAGTACAGAAATTGGTCTAAAATTGGCGGGGTCTAATGTACTACCAGATTTAAATAAAGGTATGACTTTACTGAGTTTCATTAAATCAGGAAACACACCAGATTCGACGCTTGTATTAAATATAGTGGCTAGATAAGGTGCTATTATATCTATTATAGATAAAATAACTTCAACAGAAATCCCCCATAAATCTGCCGTTTTCTTAACATCAATAGTTTTAATATATTTAACAATATCTTTTGGCAGTACTCTATGGAATTTAAAAGTATTTGAACAAGCCTTTACATTTTGTTTGAGCAATGATTCAGCGTTAGTAGGAGAAGAGTTTAATGATTTATATGCAAGTTTGATCTATATGCAAGCCAAGATTAACTAATGATTCATTGAAAGGAATCGATATACTATTGTAAACCACAGGTTCAAGGTCTCTATAGTCAATCATGGCCAGCATCCTTGAACTACCTACAATCATTGCTTTGCATTTCAACGGATTTACCGAGATACCATGATTGTTCGACCAAACTCGGATAGCATCAAGATCATCGTTCATCAGTCTTATGACGTTATTGATGTCATCGATAACAAAGCTATTATGTATTTAAAATGAACAACTTGTAAATAACTTATTTTGAATCTAACAAACCATTATGATAAGTTCGGTAACCAAATACACATACTAAAAAAACCTTTAGTCTGTAAAAGGCTTGCATTGTTTTATTAAGATGAAAGGAAGGATCACAGAATAATCAGTTGCTTACCCTACGTAAATTGGTTTCTCTTCTAGAATATGTCATCGTGTTTTATAGTTTTTAGGGTGACCATTGAGCGTGCAGTCCACCTGATGGTAAGTGGATACTGTGGCTCAGAAAATGCATCTATCTTTGAAAAAGAATCAAAATGCGTTGTTATTCGTGACAAAGAATGCCTTGTCTAAAGTAAAAAGGATCACCGGTTCTCTACACTCATCGTAAGAAATTACACGGCTACATTAAGCTTATATTACGCGCTGGTATTCTGCGTGAGTGTGGTTCTTCTCTAGTTGAACTGACCCATTAAAAATAATACGTATATTTAAAAAAATGTCCCACTGGATTTCTTGCTGTTTCTTCGAAGGAAAGAGGTTTTTTTCCTAACTGGTGGTAATAGCATAAATAAATTTTAATAAGATATAATACAATATAATTTAAAATTAAAAATTTTGTACAGCCGACTTCAATATAAACGACTTCAATATAAGTTATTTAAGAATAACTCAATAACCATTGGTCTGACCTTGATCAAATTCATATGGGACCATACGAGAACTATCAGCTTTCATATAAAAAAGAATCATCGAAATCGGTTCGCCCAGTACAAAGTTATAAGGTAACACACATAAAAAAAACATACACTCGAATTGAGTACCGTCTCCTTTTTGGAAGTCGGCAGAAAATACTCTTTATTGTACACCAAGAAAAGATAAAATATCAAAAATAAAAAATAAACATCTATTGAGGGAAATACAAAGGGTGGTCTTATTGCTACATAGCAATCTCTTCCAGACAAGGTGGAACCCAGAAGACTAGTTGGTGGAACTTAATTCGTCTTTCCGTGTTATCGAGTAGTGACGGTGTAAGAATGTGTTGTATGTAATGGTGTACACTACCCCATATCATCCCGTGGAAATCGTAAGAGGTGATAGAGAAAAATAAACACGAGATAAGCGGCAGTATCTTTCTGATAATAATTAAAATAAAAACAAATAAAAAAACTGCGGATACCTCCTGCAAAGCTTTTGTACTAGCGACTTCAATATATGTTATTAAGAATAACTCAAAAACTATTGGTCTGACCTTGATCAAATTCATATGGGACCACACGATAAGTACCAGCTTTCAAACAAAAAGAGAATCATTCAAATCAGTTCACCCAGTAAAAAGTTATGAGGTAACACACATAAAAAAACATACAGTCGAATTGAGTACCGTCTCCTTTTTGGAAGTCGGCAGAAAATAACTGATGCTGATTTTATGATTTTACTATAATGAACGTGTTTTTTCTCTTTAATTGTTTATATTAATTATATATATAATTTAATAAGCTGTATGTTTAATTAAAATACTACTCTTTTGAAATATTCACAAGGAATAAATATGTCCATTTGTTAATTCTTTTGTCTTGAGTATAATTTCAATTAAGTGTGAATACAATTTTAAATTACAATTTTAAATTACAAAACTGTAGCTAAATCATGGTGAGATCCTTTATTAAAATTTTAGACGAAAATTATAAAACGGTTGAAAGTGCGGTTTATTTGAAAGTAGAATTATATTTTACTTATTAAAATCTTACGATTAGTAAAATGAATCTGAACACATAATAAAATTAAAGTGCCGACCTGTAATATCATAATTAAAAATTAAAAATTTTGTACAGCCGACTTCAATATAAGCGACTTCAATATAGGTTATTTAAGAATAACTCAATAAACATTGGTCCGACCTTGATCAAATTCATATGGGACCACCCGAGAACTATCAGCTTTCATATAAAAAAAGAATCATCGAAATCGGTTTACCCAGTACAAAGTTATGAGGTAACACATAAAAAAAAACATACCCTCGAATTGAGTACCGTCTCCTTTTTGGAAGTCGGCAGAAAATAACTGTCTTTAGTTGAACTTAGTGGGTTATCGGTATACTACTCGTAGTACGATAGAAGTAATTTTTGTCTGTCTGTCTGCTTGAGCTAATGTCCGGTATGACTAAACCTCTTATATAATACGTAACACATAGAATGAGAGAGAGAGAGAGAGAAAGAGAGAGAGAGAGAGAGAGAAAGAACGAGAGAGATAGATAGAGAGAAAGAGAGTGAAAGAGAATGAGATTTCGACACAGAGAGAGCATTGCCAGGAGTAATATAATCTCAATTTATTTAAAAACGATGAGTCGGTGGCTTTTTTCGTGGTCGTGGCGCTTTTTTTCGATCTTGCCTGTGCCATCGCTCCCGAGCGGTCGTGTACAGATTGTTCGCGTCCCTACGCTAGTGCCCCCCGTTCCGCGCCTCGCGCTTTTCAGGTAGTGAGCGCCTAGCGCTGAAGGTCGGTAAGTGTCTTACCGCTAACTCTCAGTTCTTACCCCCCCGCCGAACAGTCGGGGAGGTCTGACTGAAAGCTTCTTCATATTGTAGAATACTAGTTCTGTATAAGTTTATTAGTGTATTTTAATTATTTGTGTATTATTATCGTGCATATAATAGTGTTTCTTAGAATACGTTTCTTGCTCTTCCGAGCAAGCCCTTGTCCTTTTGAGGATAAGGGGAAAGTTTCACAGAGTTTAGAACGTCCCGCACTTTTGAGAGCGGTGACCCCCCCCCCCCCTCCCCTTACGTTTACGTTTAGTCATATTTTTAGTTATATTCTTATAGTATAGTAGTCATCATGTCCTCGTAGGACTTGAAAACGTCGATCATGGAGGCCATCGCTATGATGGATGACCCACAGGCGCTTGCTGCCGCCCTAGCTTGTCTAGCCAATCCCGCCCCTCAGGCAATCGTCCCGCCGCCAGTTATAGCGGCTTACCTCGAGTCTCAGAACTCGTTCGCGTTACTCGATGGCGAGATGGAGTGCTCTCACTCCGACTCAGCGTCTACAACCTCATCAGTGTCTGCCTCCCGGAAGAGGCCCGCGACAAAGTCATCATCCAGCACCAGGACTTCAGAGTCATCGGACTCCGAAGACACCAGTGTTAATTCTGACGAATCCTACAAAACGGTTTCATCGAGGCGCGCGTCAAAGCGTGCAGCGAAAAACCGTTCGCCCATTGCCGTAGCGGCCCGTGCCGCCCCCCCTACCCCCGCAGCCCCCGTCGCTGCCGCGTCTACCTCCGCAGCCCCCGCCGCTGCCCCTACCCCTCTGTCGCCGTTAGACGTAACGGCGAAAAACAAACCTGCCTCGCGTTGCGCGCCTAAGCTTGCTAAAAAGCAAGTCCCACCGCCGGTGTTCCTCAGAGATAAGGCACAGTTTACGCGTCTTAGCAAGATTTGCTACGACGCGAAAATTAAGTACGACATAGCTACGAACGTCGGTGTAGCTATTAAAATCTTACCCACTACGTTAGACGATTTTAGGCGTTTAACAAAATTATTTTCTAGCGAAGGTGTGTCGTATCACACCTATGCTCTCCCGGAAGAGCGCAAAGTCAGGGCCGTCATCCGAGGCGTCCCATATGAACTCTCCAACGAGGAGATTCTTGCAGACCTAAAGGCTCAAGGATTTCCCGTGGAGGCTGTGCATAAAATGCACAGTAGGACAGGTCTCAGGTACTCTCTAGTACTTGTAATTTTATCAAACGTACCGGAGGCTCGTGACATCTTCCGGCAAGTGCGCACAGTGTGCGGCTTGTCGGGAGTTAGGGCCGAGCCACCGCATAGGCGCGGTTTCCCGGCGCAGTGCCACCGCTGCCAGTTATATGGGCACGCGGCGGCAAATTGCTCCGCCCCTCCCAGGTGCGTTAAGTGCCTGGATCCACACTACACCAAAGAGTGTCCCCGGCCTAAAGATGCCGTATCCCCGCCCGCGTGTGTCCTGTGCCAGCAGACAGGACACCCGGCGAGCTATAGAGGTTGCCCGTGCGCACCTCGTCCACGTGTCCCCGTCTATAGACAGGCCCCTCCTCCGCCGGTGAATGACCGATCGTTCCCGGCATTATACACTAGGAAGCCCCGTCAGGGCGTAGCACAGCCGCCTCAGGGCTTAGCGCGACCCCCTCAGGGTCCCCAGAGACAACCGCAGGCGCCGCTCAGGCCACCTCCCGGTTTTTCAAAGCCTATACAGGCTCCAGTTTTCCCCTGGGGCCCCAAAAAGGCTGCACCACAACAGGCTGCCTCTGCTCCTCAGCAGAAACAGCCTTCAATTGCCGACGACTTAAACACGGTTTACGCCGTGTTAAAGAACGTCGATATTAATGAAATTAGTATCTTAGCTAGCAAACTGCGTGCGGCTAGGTCCCCTCAGGACCGTCTGTTGGCTCTAGTAGAGCACAATAATCTATTGCGTTCGTTGTAAGTTAAGTTAACTTAATTAACTTAACTTACAATGACAGAGCCTTCTGCTCTGCCTATACAACACGGTCGTATCAAGCCTAAAGGGCTATCGCTTATTTCATGTAACATTCGCAGTTTGCGAAATAACCTTCCAGAGCTTAGGCTCTTTATTAAAGATCGCGAAGTCGATATACTCCTCTTACAGGAAACATTATTAAAATCTAGGGACACTAAAGGTCTCTCAATTAATAATTATTCTCTACTTCGTAGTGACAGGCCCGATCGCCGAGGCGGCGGTACGGCTATTTATTACAAGAAGTCACTACATTGCTCTCATATTGATACGCCACAGCTTACCAATATGGAAGCAACGATATGCAGGTTAGCTATGACGGGACATCAGTCTTTAGTCATAGCCTCCTGCTACATTCCACCTAATAACCTCCCCCTCAAAGATGATTTTGAGGCCATCTTATCTTTAGGCAATTCAGTCATTATGTTTGGAGATTTTAACTCTAAGCATACTGAATGGACATGTCTTAATATCAACACTAATGGCAGGATACTGCTTGATATCACGCAGTCTCTTGACCTTACAGTCCTCAGTCCTCTCGGTGCAACACATTATCCGTATGCTACCGCTCATAACCCAGATGTACTAGATTTTGCGTTACTCAATGGAGTTTCACTCAACCTCAGGTCTATTGAGACACTAGACGATATAGGCTCCGATCACCGTCCGGTTTCCCTTATTCTTGGCCATCAGCCACCCCCAACTATAACTACGAAAACCTTTACCAACTGGAAAGGTTTCAAGGACTCCCTAGCCAAAGCTATGGACTCGCAGGATTCCCCAAATTACCTTCCGTCGGACCTAGATTTAGATAGTCCTGAAAAAATCGACACCGCGGTCGATTCACTTTCTACGCTAATTAAATCCTCCCTTAAGGAGAATGAAAGGGTCGTCCCGGTTGCTAATAATAGTGGGCTTCCCCTACATATTAGCAACATATTAAAAGCTAAAAAAGCTGCTTTTCGTAGAGCAGCTAAGTATCCCACCCCCGAATATAGGCATACGGCTAATCGTCTTCAACGAAAACTCCGTTTATGCCTCGCCGAATTTCGAGACCTCCAAAGGAGTGAACTCATGGAGAATATATCTCCCTCCCACACAGCGTATTATCGGATGGCTAGAGCCCTCCGTATAGACGCTATAACACACATTCCCCCTCTCTCCCGCCCCGACGGAACGGTTGCTTTCGAGGACGACGAAAAGGCTGAGTGTTTTGCAGATAGCATTGCCGAACAATGCTCTCCTAGCACTCAACCTGTCGACCCCTTACATATACAGGAAGTGGAGGATGAGGTCCGACGCCGGAACTCACCCCCCACCACCTCTGATCCTATCACTGTGTCCAATGATGAGATCTCGTCCCTCATCAAAGGATTTAAGAACAGAAAGGCTCCGGGCGCGGATGGCATATCCAACCAAGCCCTTAAGCACTTTCCAGAGCAGGTGTTAACCCTCTTATCTATTATCTTTAACGCCTGTTTTAATCTTAGTTATTTTCCCACCACTTGGAAAGAGGCCATTGTCATTGGTATTCCCAAGCCAGGCAAGCCTCTTAACCTCCCCTCCAGCCATCGTCCCATTAGCCTCCTAAAGGCCATGGGCAAACTCTTTGAAAGAGTAATTCAAAATAGAATGAGGCGCCATCTGTTTCCCACAGACGGTGACCCTCTTATCATCCCACACCAATTTGGTTTCCGTGAGAAACATTCATGTCCCCAACAAGTACACCGCATTGTGGAATACATCCTCAGCGGTTATTATCCACGTCGACAAAAGACAATCGCGGTCTTTTTCGACATTGCCAAAGCCTTCGACCGAGTCTGGCACGTAGGCCTTATTTACAACATCGTAACTTTCGTTTTAGATACGAAGGCACGTTATCCCCTCAGCGCCCCATTAAAGCTGGTGTTCCTCAGGGATCGGTACTAGCTCCCCTCCTGTACATCTTGTACACCAACGATATCCCAATCCCATCGAATGGTGTACAATTATCACTTTTCGCAGATGACACTGCTCTTTATTATAAAAGTCAAATTTTATCATACGCTAGGAACGAGCTCCAAAAGTCAGTCGATGACCTAGGAGATTGGTTCAAAAAATGGCGAATCGATGTGAACCCGGAGAAGAGCTCCGCAGTTCAATTCGATTGGAAACGACGCCGTCGTAAAAACCATAAAAATATCCAACCAATACGTATGTTAAGGACTCCTGTCCCTTGGCATACGACAGCCAAATATTTAGGTGTCACCCTTGACGAAGAGCTCACTTTCGGGCCTCATGTCAAAAGAGTGACACGTCTAGCTCGATTTTATTTAAATAGGCTTAACAGTATGTTAGGCCGTCATAGTAAAATGTCCCTAAGAAATAAGCGAACCCTTTATAAGGTTTGTATACGACCGGTAATGACTTACGCGGCCCCATTATTCGCGCACGCTAATCCTAATATTATTAATGATATGCAAATAGTACAAAACTTATTTTGTCGTCGAGCTACGAACGCACCTTGGTATGTTCGAAACGCCGACCTTCACCGGGATTTAGAAATCCCAACAATTCAGCAATACACTAAAACTCTCTCTGAAAACTTTTTTAAAGTTTCAGAGTCGCACAATAATAAACTAATTCGTGAGGCAGTAACTTATACCGCCCCACCCCCCTCCCCTCATATTGTCCGCAGGCCGAGAAACACTCTCTCGGACCAGCCTAATAAACTTTCATACGACCTGAACTGCCTACTGGCGGCTCAGGCCAATTCTAATTAAATTAAAAATTATTTAAAATCAATATGCCTTCGTAGGCAGTCCCTAAACGGCACTTAGCCGTCTGCGCTCTCTTTTTCTCCAAAAGAGGGTCGCTTTATGATACGGTATATGAAGCTTTCGACAGCTAGTTGCCAGTCTCTAAAGGCAGTTTTTAGGGGGTATCACTTAGGTTCCCCTTGTAGGTCGTGAGTCCCCCATAACCACTATAGACCGGAACTATAGTGGCATGCGTAATGCATTTTCTGCCTCCCTCTGGGTAGCCCATTTCCAAATTACTTCGGGCGCAAAAAAAAAAAAAAAAAAAAACGATGAAGCTTTTTTGTGAAGGCGAAAACTGATATTTTTTTAATGTTTAACTATACCTCTTAAACTATAAGAGATATATTAACATAGTTTGGGAAAAAATATTTTTGGTTTGTACTTTTACACAAAAAATGTCCTTATTTCTTTATCTTTAATCTATTATAAATTTTATTTACTATCTTCTAAAGATTTGATCGATAACCGGTTTTTAATATTTTCTTCTACTACATACAGGCACATGTTATGTGCATACCATTTTAAAACAAAACTACTGGAATAAGATGATACCTAAAACTTTTTTATTCTAATATTGTCCCATCTTGCATATAGTTTTCAAGTTAATAGCAAAAAACTAAGTTAAAATTGGTTTTTCGATAATTAAAATAATCGCCAAAAGACTACTATTATAGAACCACAGCTTTTAATTCTATGCGGACTAAGTCGCAGGTAGACTAATAATAACAATACATTTAAATTATTCTCTATTATTCCACGCATCAAATAGAACAGCATTTTCACGTTTAGGAAAACAAAAACAGGAAATGAATTTATCGTTGTTTAAAGCTGCGACTACATATTTTTCCCGCTTTGTTATAATTCAGTGGATATTGCGGCAGCGGTCCTTAATAACATTTATTTACCCTCGCACTGGTAATGCTTTCCCCTACTACTAGGCTGTGTGGTTAGATGAATATTAATGGTGTATGTAAATTAATGTAAGTAATTGGGCGACTGAGCTTTTGTCGAGGTTAGAAAAAAAATTCTCAAAATTGACACTTATCTAAAATACGGGTAAAGTAAAACATTATCGATTCCCATTAAAGATTACGAAATAAGTTGGATATTAGCCATTGCTGCCACGCTTGGCAGGCGGGTTGCCAACTGCATCTTTTTATTATTTTGAGCTGTAATCAGAAAGACGCTGCTGCGCATCTCCTCTATATTTCTACTCCCGTTCATGTATATAGTTCCTCTCGCATGGTCATCGTAAACGTTCTTGATGACTACATTTATAAAGTTTTTTTTTACTTATTATAAACCAGTGCTTGACCACAATCGCACCTGGTGGTAAGTGATGAGGCAGCCATAGATGGTAACAAAGGCCGTGGTCTTATCGTAACAAAGGCCTATTCACACTTGGCTTGAAGACGCCCAGATTGTATTTGGACGGAAAGATAGAAGCCGGCAATTTATTCCACTCCTTTGCTGTACGCATTAGAAAAACTTTAAATGGAGTAATATTAATGACATTTCTAAATTGAAGCTAACGCGAGCGAACCCGCGAGTAAAAAGCTAGTATTAAATAAATCAGAAAATATAATTTCAAAAATAATTAAATGCACAAGAGACATGGTTCTATTAGACCATAATAGCCATGTGGCAGTTTTTTCGATAAAAATTTACAAACCAATATATCAAAACTATCGCTCGGTGACAGCATAAATTCGGATATACAGATTCAGGTCAGTCTCTTGATCCAACCACATATTGTATGAGGGCGAATGGCCTGTGTGGGTAAACAAATTGTGATTGTGTGTGTGTGTGTGTATGTGTATGTAATGGCAACTATGAAATGTTACTATTGTAATTTTTAAGATTAAAAAGAAACAAATAGTACAAATATTATAAAGAACTACTTAAATATGAAAGGTAACGTAATTTTTTTTGTTAAATTGACGTTGAGAATATCTTTTTGCAGCAAAAAAACTGAACAATTTGGCATTTTTGTGGGATTTCGATTCAATCGTTTATCTAAATTTAGTCTAGTAAACATAGGGCCGCTGTGTCGTATATGGAGTTATACTCAGGCACAGGGAACGGCTGCGTATGGCCACTCACGTTTGGTACGTTAGCGGCCCGTGTAGTATTATGAACATAGCTAATCTTTGTATATAAAAAGTACGTGTCACGTTGTTTGTCCGCGATGGACTCAATGACTGATTTTGGTCAATGTGCAGTTTGGTCCAACTTAAAAGATAGGATAACTTACATCTCAATTTATAGTCGCAATACAATATTATTTTATTGAAAATTATTTGTCTATTATTTGACAGTCACGATTATCTGTTAGCTCCAAACGATTCTGTCAGATGACGATATCTGTTGATTGGATTGAGTAAATATTTAATAGATAGCGCTATGTTAAAAATACAAATGTTTAATATAAGCTACAATTTAGTAGTATAACCACCACGTGTTGCTGTAAGTATTCAACAGATAGAACCGATTTCAAAAAAAATTTGCAGTCCGTGTGCAGTTTGGTCCAACTTGAGAGATAGGATAGTTTTTATCCCGATAAGCAACCCTCAATTTTTTTATTGCTAATTTCAGGAGTTTTTTTGGGAAAGCAAATGGTCGTTCGGAATGGGCAGAACAACATCTGCCTGGTCAGCTAGTATTAAAATAAATCTTAACATTGACAAGTGACAACCATGGCGAATATCTCCCTTACGAGGTATCCTATTGGCAGGCTTATATTTAGCAGTGAACTTTGATAGGCTGCAATAAATGATTCGCATTTTATTAATGACCTGGACCGGCTTGGTTTATTGGTTATTTGCAGTGTGCTGCTGGAAGTAAAATCATTAATAATCTAAAATCATAAAATCATAGTATATTTACGAAAATTTAATGTATGTTCACAAAAACAAAGATATTTTTAGTAAACAAAGTGATATACATTCTGTAAACACTAAGAACAAACACAAGCTAGTGATGCCAGTTTCTCGACTCCACAGAGTCAGTAATTCAGTCTTGGGGCAATGTATACGCTATTACAACAAGGTCCCGGAAAGTGTACAGGTTCTCTCTATTAACAAGTTTAAATGTTTTATTAAGCTGCAACTGTATAAAAAGGGTTATTATAGTATAAATGAATACATGGTTGATAATAATCCCTGGGAATGAGGTAGTCGCTTCCAGGCAGTTTCTAAAATAAATTTTGTAAAATAGTTCCTAATCATTTATTTTGTTAAATCTATTTTAAAAAAAGTCCCGCTGGGTTTCTTGCTGGTTCTTCCCAGGACAGAGGGTTTTTTTCGAACCAGTGGTAAAGTAAAAAATGACTTTCAATAAAAATTACACATGTAATGTATATTGAATAAAAATTATTCTATTCCATTCTATTAATTATGTGGTTGCACTCGCTTGAAATCGAATGTGATTCATTGTTCCTCAGGGAAATGGCGTTTTCCTTAAATTATAGTCAAATAAAAAAGCCAGCCAAGTACGAGTCGGACTCGCGCATAAAAGATTTCGTACCATCGTAAAACACGTAGGTACAGTAGGGAAGTTTAATTTTTTATTTAAATTTATTTTTATTATTTGTTATTGTAGCGGCAACAGAAAAACATATTGTGAAAATTTCAACTTTCTACCTATTACGGATTTATTTATTTATTACAAGATCCACAGCCCTAATTACAATGTAAATGAACTTAAGAAATAAACTTACAGCCAATAACGGGTCTACTTTATACGTTTTTTAACTTAAGTGAATAGACCGACAATCAATAAGTTTGAGTCACAAAAACATACAATTTTAGAATTGACAATTAAAAACGGCGCGTCTCTCTTTCACTCTGTTCTGTGTGTCCGTGTACGTGCGCGCTTGTATGTGTGTTTGTGTGTGTGTGTGTGTGTGTGTGTGTGTGTGTGTGTGTGTGTGTGTGTGTGTGTGTGTGTGTGTGTGTGTGTGTTCAATATACATATTAACCATTTCCTTCAAGTACTTCAAGAACTTCCCTCTTAAACACATGCCTACTGCTATGAAAAATGTCAGTAACATTAAATTGGTTATTAAAAGTTCTATGCGATCGACTGATCAATGCGTTTTGTGCGTAATTTGATTTTGATCGTGTTACAGCAAATAATTTTGTGTGTCTCGTTCTAACTTTCGGGGCGAAGAAACTCAGTATTTTGGTTGATAGTTCAGGGCTATCTATATGTCCGTTGCATATTCCGTGTAAAAAGGACATGTCAGCAAGTACACGCCTATTTTTGAGAGACATGAGATTGTGATAGCGACAGGATTCATCATAGTTCTTAAAAAGGCAATGCGACCGATAATTTAGGTGTTTTATGAATTTTTCTTGCATTTTCTCCAGATCTTGGGTATAAATGATATACTGAGGGTTCCATATTATGCTACAGTATTCTAGGATGCTCCTAACATAAGCGTAATATAGTATTTTTAGGCAACCTATGTCTGAGAAGGGACGACTAACACGCAATACGAAACCCAGGCTTCTGTACGCTTTGTTTTTATTAATTTCTGTATGATCAGAAAATGTCATCTTGCAATCAATGTGAACACCGAGATCGCTAACACAAGCCGATTTTGCAATTTTAACATTACTAATATAGTATTCAAAATTGAGTGGATGTTTCTTGCGAGTAAATGAGATAAAAGAACATTTATTCATATTTATTCCAATTCGATTATCAGTATAATATTGTTCTAGACGGTTAAGATCAGCTTGTAGGCCAGTACAATCCATATCATTTTTGATTTTCATAAATATTTTGGTGTCATCAGCATACATAAGGAATCGAGCGTGTTCGAAGCAAGCACCTACGTCGTACAAATATGAAGCGTACAGAAGTGGTCCTAGAATGGATCCTTGTGGGACGCCGGAAGATATCGCAATAAAATCTGAGCAAAATCCTCCTATAACGACAGCTTGAGATCGATTGCGTAAATAAGATTCCATCCATCTAAGCAAGTTACCCCGAATACCAAGTTCATAAAGTTTACGTAAAAGAATAATGTGATCTACATGGTCAAACGCCTTCTCAAAATCCGTGTAAATCACATCAACCTGAGACCTGCCATCCATGTTGCTTAATACATAATCGACAAATACTCCCAGATTGGTAGCTGTAGACCGACCCTTCATGAACCCATGCTGCTCTATTGGTATTGAGACAGATATTACAGGATAAATAAATTTATGTACAACCCTCTCGAACACTTTGCTCAACACGTAAAGTATAGATATAGGTCGGTAATTTTCAACTGAAGTCCTCAAACCTTTTTTATGAATTGGCACTATATGGGCCTTTTTCCAGATATTAGGAAAGTATCCATCTCGAGGACACCTGTTGAAGACCAATGATACAGGACCCGATAGACATTTAGCACATTGAACGAAGAATACCGGTGGAATACCGTCGCAACCAGCTCCTTTTTTGATGTTAAGATTTTTAAGCAGTTCATAAGTACATTCTTCAGTAACATTAATGTCATGTATAGTGTCAGATCTGGGAGTTTCATTTTTTGAGTTAACTGGGTATTGATCCGTTGGTTCACAGAAATTTCTCTCAAAAAAGTTGCTGAATGCAGAACAGATATCCGATGGTGCATTTAACACATTCTGATTAAAGGTCATTTGATGGGGATAAGAGGAGCCTACTTTTCTCTTGGACTTTATATAAGACCAAAAATATTTAGGATTAGTCTTGATTATTTGTTGCGAGAAACCAATGAATGATTGATAGCATTCGATCTGTAGTTTCTTAATAGTCCGTCTGAGATAGCTTAAATGTGCATAATAAATCGGGTTTCTATGACGCTTCCAATTCACATGAGTCCTATCTTTCTCTTTAATTAGTTTTATTAACGCTATAGTATACCAAACTGGGTAAATATAGGTACTTGAGCAACGAACTTGTGGTACGAAGGTTTGTATTTTATTATTTAAAATCGAGTAAAATTTCGTTAATATGTGCTCTATGTTACTATTTTCGAGTAAATAAACTCCAGTCCTGATTTCTCAGCGATTCGTTGATACTATTAAAGTCAGCTCGTTTATATAAATATTTAGTGCGAGATTGAGGTTTAATTGGAGGGACTAAAATATCGGAAGCTACAATAGAAAGAGTCGGATGTAGAGGATCTTCCTTTACTAAAGGCATCGTAGATTTTTTTATGGTGACGGACGAATCAGAAAAAATTAGATCCAACGTATTGTTACACTTATTAGTGTAATTGTTAAACTGTGACAAGCCAAGAAAAGAAGACTGAGTGACAAAACTCGATGCAGCATTCTGAAGCTCGACAGAGCCTTTCCTCAGAATTATTGGTTCCCCATATTGCCAGTCAATGATAGGAAGGTTAAAGTCGCCCGCAATTATAAAGTGATCATTGCAGTTTTGGCTTTTGATTTCAGAGAGTCGATTCATGAATATGTGCAATCTTGATGGCATTTGATCATTGGGTGGGATATACACTGTAGCAATATGCAAATTATGCCTGGCTTTGATAGCTTTAGCAGGAATAGTTACCCACACAGACTCCAGGCCACTACAATGCCATTCTGATCTGGCGCGTGCCTGTAAATTCGAAGCACACATAATCATTACACCACCCCCCAACGACCCTCTGTCCCTACAAAAGACTGTAAATCTGTCATCACACAGCTCAGCATCAAAAATGCTATCGCAGAGCCATGTTTCAGTTATCATAATTATATCGGAGTCCTGCAATAACACGTTTTTTAAAAATTCATCGATTTTGGTTCGTAGTCCTCTCACGTTTTGATAGAAGAGTTTAATTTTCTTCATATTATTGTTATTCATCTTGATTGAATTGAGTGTGTTGAAAAATATAGGCAAGACGTATATAATTGCAGTTGGTTATATAAACGGTCGAAATCAATTGAACCGTACAATGATAAACAAATGGTTTAAATAGTGAGTAGGTAATACGCAGAGTTTGAGTGACATACATGATAATGAGCATTAGATGTATTCGTACATGCAGTAAGGATAAGAGGTTAGGATAATATGGAATTGTTTCTAAAGTACGTGATGTGTATATGCAGTGTATAATGTGAATATGAGTGTAAGTAGATTTTATAATATATGTGTATTTGTGTATGCTGTGTGTTAAAGTGACCACCGGAATATTATAAGAAGTAGAGAGCAAGGCAATTAATTACAATATCTTTTCAAGATCGCTCGTCGAGTCTATCGCAGATGGAGTCGAGGTGTCGTTTCTCCTGACATAAATTCGGCAGTTTTTTGTCCACACATACTTGTACCCTGTCTGTCTTGCTTTTTGCCCACAAGAACCCAACAACATTTTATTTTCTTTAATGAGATGTTCATTGGTATAGATTCTGTTCTCTTCACCTCCCATCCTGATATCTCTGGTGGTCATGTTGCGATGTTTACGTGCTTTCGCAATCACTCGGTCCTTAATAAAGCGCTGTCTAAATCTGACAATTATTGGGCGTGCTTTATGAGCGCTTGCGTTACGCCTCGGCTGTACTCTGTGAGCGAATTCTATGTCTGTGAATTGGATGTCAGCACCGACGTGATTCGCCGTTTTCAGCACAATGTTCTGTAATTCCTCATCCTTGTCTTCAGGTATGTTAACAAGTTCAAGGTTTTGCAGTCTCTGCCATTGTTGCTGTTTTCGGTTCTCCGCCTCTAATTATTTGACTCGGGCAGAGCAAGTAGTAAGACTTGCTTTAAGCATATTGTTCTCCTCTTTCAGGGACCTCAATTCTAGTGAAGTAGAATTGAGCAGCTTTTTTAAGTCAGTAATTTCCTTTTTCAGGTCTTCGTATTGGCAGTTTATGTAGGTCATAGACTCTTGAAAACTAGTAAATTGTACATTCATGCCTTTTAGTTGTTCGGATAATCCCTTAGAAGAAGCCTCAACAATAGCTCTTGTCTCAGCCCTCTCAGCTTTAAAAAGCTCTTTTAGCTCACTATTAGATAAGTAATTTGGCTTTTTGCGCAGTGTTATGTTGCTGTCCGAGGAGTATTCAGTGTAGGTTTCATCATAAGGAGCAGCTGGTGCATAGTGGGCGGTCGGTCGCACTGGCGTGTTAGTGTTATCTGATTTTGGTTTCTTACTTTTGCATTCCAAGCATCGCCATTCGCGTTTATTCTCAGCATTCATCTTATTCAGTCGTTTCGGCGACAGACTTGCACACTCAAGGTCATACATCTGCTTGCGTCCATGACAGCTTATGAAGTATTTATCCTTAATAATCATCTTACAGACGCCACAAATAACGTTAACA
Organism: Parnassius glacialis; assembly: GCA_033319125.1. Classification (NCBI taxonomy): domain Eukaryota; kingdom Metazoa; phylum Arthropoda; class Insecta; order Lepidoptera; family Papilionidae; genus Parnassius; species Parnassius glacialis. Next base: position 27,380,827 of record JAVANC010000007.1, read on the forward strand.
TCCATATCGGTGCTTGTTAAAGTTTCTCAGCGCCTTACACAATATAAGAGCAAAGCAACGCAACGCAGGAGCGATACGGCTGTGGCGGTCGATTGACAAGGAGCGGCCAGTAGTCACAACAACACAGTAGCTACGTCACAGCAGCGGGCACTCTGCGGGTTGTCGTAGGTCAGTGTAGTGCCGTGTGCAAAAATTATAATTTAACGAATTTGCTTATTACTCACTGGATTCTTGATAATTATGCGATGTTATTATATCAAGAGATAGGTCACTTAACGAGCTTTATCCCTGTGCACGTCACAAACTCATCAGAGCACCTAGACACCACTTTTAAATAATTATTTACGGACAAAGTACGTGAAATGTTTACTTTGCGAGTACCGGTTTACTCAAATATCAGAATACTCAATATATCATACACTACAATAGTACTCAAATATCGGATCATGAGATACAGCCCGCTGACACACAGACGGACAATGGAGGGTAAGTAATAGGGTGCCCTTGGTGACCCTTTGGGTACGGAACCCTAAAAAGGATTAGGTGAACAACACGACTGTATATTTTTTGTATGTATGTTACACGATATTTTCTCCAATTGTGAACTGATTTTGATGACACTTTTCTTGTTAAATAAGATATACTTCGCAGCTACCATATAAATTCGGAAATTTCACTCATATAGGAAGCAGAATAGGAGATGATATTTTTATTGGAACTATTTAGACGACATTTATTTAATGATTGAATGATTTTTTTTATCACACACAACACAATGCAGAACTTAAAGGAATTACAACTATAAAGCAAAGCCATGCTGCAGATATATTATGGCATTCCATCTTAGTCCTCAGGGGTGACAACGCATTTGCAATCATATTCTTAATAGAGATTCACTGCAAACACTTACCATTAAGTGGACTGTATGCTCGTTGGCTACCAATACTCCACAAAACGACATCTTCATTAATAAATATAAGGGGTCATAGTTTTAACATAAAAATTTTAGCCATTTATAACCAAATATCAAATGCTACTCAGGTACTACAGGTACTCATAGACAGCACGAAACTTAACGGCATCTTAAAATGAGGGCTAATAATCTTCCACTCACCAGATGTCGCTAATAGCGACTGAGGTAAAGTTTTTTGTTACACAGTGTCAGTTAATTGAGAAATTAATTTTAAATTACAGTTTATCATTATCTAGAGTATTATATTAATACATAATACATTGCGTCAGTGGTTTGATTTTTAATTTTATGCACTTTATAACTCTTTTTTTTTAAATCGGCTTTTAGTTATATTTATAGTTTGGTTTATTGATTTGTAATGTAATTAATATAAAATATAACTAATAATACAGAAAGAAATGTTTAAAATTACATTTTCCTAAGAAATTATCGTCCCCGCTATGAAATCTGTCAAATATTTTACTTCACTGTAAATTGGTGCCGCCCTGGTGGCAGAAAAAGTCGTGGATGCCCTCATTGAGCAGCGTTTGAGTATTTGAGCATAGTATACAGCACGCTTATAAATTTAATGTATGCTAAGTACATTATACAAAGAAACCAGGGGTTGAAAGCGGTAAAGGTATAAGGGTATGGTACCGCTATAAAATTACGATACAGCTTCGATTTAAAGGTAGAACAAGTTAGTAAGTTAAGTAGTTTAACAGTGGTAGAGCCACGCGGCAACTTTTGCTGTCGCACGGATGGGCCGGCTCGAACCGTGGTGGTACCACGACCTCACAGAAAACCAGCGTGAAGTAGAGGTTTACCTCTGCGTTTCGCTTGGTGAGTCCAGGTGGCCGGAGGCCCTTTTTACTGGAAATGAGGCATTCCATCCTAATCCTCACGGGTGACAACGCATCTACATTTTGATTTGTAATAGAGGATAAATGTCGATGTCTATGGGCCGCAGCAACCACTTACCATCAGGTGGACTGTGTGCTCGTTTGTCACCCTTACCCTATAAAAAAAAAGAACAAAATCGGTCGAGTATTACGGTTGAGGTACCGTTAAAAAAATAATAATACATATATTTTTACGGTATCGTTAACCTATATATTATTAATACCTTTATCGAAATAATTTCGGTACCGAAAAAATGATGCGATGAGCGCGCGACACGGCGGCAGCGGCTTACTTATATGGCGCTTGATACGACAGACGTGTCACAAAATATTTGTTCACTGCCACAGCTCTAAAAGTTGTCGAAAAGTGGTGTCGCAACGAATCAGCTAAGACATGCTTAATGAGTTTGTACTTACTTTTATCCATTTTAGCGACAATTTAGTTGTAAAGTTTCAACAAAGCACACTTGTGATTAAGTTGATAAACAAGGTAGACGCGGAAACATGAATGGCGGCAAAATGGTAAAATAACTTCCTTTGTCTTGCTGCCGAGGCACGAATAACGAATATCAGTAAATATTCGATCAAGTACCTACTCTCTTACCGTTGCGGCCGACACGCCGCGCGACTCCTCGGCGCGGGCGGCAGGGTACAAAGAAAACCTATATTTTATAATTTAGATACTTGAAAAAGTAGTGATACCGCAATATTACAACATCTAAATTATACAGGTACAGTTACTTTAAGGTATAGTAATTTAAAGGTACCTTTATTTTAAGGTATCGATATTTAAAGGAATGACGTCATACCGCTAACCCTTTTAACCATTACTTTTTCGGTTATTCAATCCCTGAAAGAAACAATATTTTCCCACGTCAGATGTCATAAAAATGTTTCGTTAAAACGGACTAGAAAAAGTAAAGTAAACATTCCCTTCGCACCTGCGATAACATCAGTAGTTCGTGAGTGAGCATGAATCAATCTGAATACCCCGTAATTTTTTTTGCGAGTGAGTGAAAGCCGCTACAATTTATATAAGGATTGTGAACATGACAAACAAAGTTAGAATCCAGTGTTATCAGCTTTTTTATCACATTTATATGAATCTATGTTTATACGAATTAAACACATCATTAAATGTTATATCACCAAGTGTTTATGAAATATAGGAGAACTAGACTCCTTTACCAGACTAGAAGTCGGTCTGTAGAAGTGTAGTACCACTCTTTTACTTATTACCGTTGTTAAGATTGTTAAGATTAATTTAGATGGCAACTTATAGATGGCGTTGTACTGTTTTAAATCGCGGTATGGTTGTAGTGTTCAAGCCTACATCTAAGACAATGGCTTCGATTTAATAAAATAACCTTTATACAGCTCTGAGTTCTTGGGTCTTATTTCAAATTTCCTATACCTCGAGTGTGTGATTAAAGTGGAGTACCACAAGGGAGTGAACAAAGTTTATTCATGGTCCTTCGAATCGGATTCTCCGTCGCTACAGGCAGTGGATCGCTGTCGCAAACGTGGTGATCTAAAGTACAGGGGTCAATAGGTTGTGACCTCGGACGGCGCTTGGCTGCAGTGACGTCAGTGCGCGTCAGGATACGACATCACGGAGCGGAGCCCTCCCCGTTGCGGAAAGCGGTTGCAGTTGGTAGAAGTACGGCGGTACGGCAAGGCGAACAAATACAAGTGAGGCAAGTTGTGTCTGTGTGGTGAAAATCGTGAGTAATTTTGAACCTTATTCCACAAGGGAGTGAACAAAGTTTATTCATGGTCCTTCGAATCGGATTCTCCGTCGCTACAGGCAGTGGATCGCTGTCGCAAACGTGGTGATCTAAAGTACAGGGGTCAATAGGTTGTGACCTCGGACGGCGCTTGGCTGCAGTGACGTCAGTGCGCGTCAGGATACGACATCACGGAGCGGAGCCCTCCCCGTTGCGGAAAGCGGTTGCAGTTGGTAGAAGTACGGCGGTACGGCAAGGCGAACAAATACAAGTGAGGCAAGTTGTGTCTGTGTGGTGAAAATCGTGAGTAATTTTGAACCTTATTACCAGGAAGACTTTAACTTGAAAACTAAAAAAAATTCGTGATCATTATTTGGACTTTAAAATTAAATTATATATAGAGTAAATTTCCATGTTTAGTTAAGACTTAGAATAATTTCGATAAAAACGTTAATACGGGGAACCTATGTCCAATTTTTAAGAGGTTTTGTAAAATTTAAAGACTTAGAAAAATTTTTGGTGTTTTTACTTAAAACATTTTGTTGTTTGAACTTACAAACTTGTTGGTTTACTTTGAAAGTTCTTGTTTATTTAATTAAAAATGGAAGCATTATTAAACTTTCAAATTGAACTATATGAGCGCATAATTAAGTCGCAAACTAACTTCAAAAAGAGTGCAAAAGACCGAATTACTAAACAGTATTTAGAGGGAAGATTAGAATTAATCGAGCAAACGTGGTTCGAATTTTTATCTGGTCATAAGGAGTTAAAGCGTAATTCAGATCAAAAATTATTACTAAATACTAATTATGTAAAGGAAGACATTTATGATAAGGCTGAAGAGTGTTATTTGAATTATAAATGTGACTTGAAAACATCATTAGAAAGTTTTAATATTGTAAATGCACCTTGTACTTCAGAAAGTAACTATGTTCAATCGAATGTAAAGTCATCGTCACACATTAGGTTACCAAAAATTAATATACCTAACTTTTCTGGGAAATACCCTGAGTGGACAGCATTTAGAGATTTGTATACTGCGCTTATTCATTCGAATCAAGAATTGAGTAAGGTTCAAAAGTTACATTATTTAAAAAGTTATTTGACAGGTGAGGCTGAACAATATTTGAGGCATATTCCTATTGCGAACGAAAATTACGATAGATGTTGGAAATTACTTGAGGACAGATAAAATAACAAAAAATATATATGTCATTTAACTTTAAAAAGAATGTTTAGCCAGAAAAACATACTAAACGAATCAGCCAGTAGTCTCAAGGATTTAATCGATACTACTAATGATTGTCTCGCTTCTTTGACCAATATAGGAGTTGATGTAGGAAGTTGGGACGTTATTATTATACACATTTTAACTCTTAAGTTGGACCCGGAAACTAAAAGACAGTGGGAATTTCAAGTTAGCAATAACAGCTCGGCAGATGAATTGCCAACATATGCCAACTTCAAAGAGTTTTTAACAAATAGATATCGCGCTATGGAATTTTTGGATTCCGGATCCAACTCAGTCAAAAAAAGTCAGATTCAAAGTAGTCCTCATGTAAATAAAATGAAAGCCTTACATGTAACTAATTTTAAATGTTTGTATTGTTCGGAAGCACACGCACTTGCATTTTGTAAAGAGTTTTCTAAGGAAACTGTGGACGCGCGTAGAAAATTTGTAGAAACTAATAAAGCATGCTTTAATTGTTTGGGTAGCAATCATTCTGCCAAGTTTTGTCGTACCAACGTAAGGTGTCGCGTTTGCAAAAGGAAACACCATTCACTTTTGCATCCTAGTGGGAAAGCTATTTCTGAGACCATCGAGGATAGGGAACGGGGCGTGTCAGAAGAAGCAATTGCATCTTCTTCGAAACAAGCAGTGGATTCAAAGGTTCAAGAAACGTCAGTATCTTGTTTTTCTTCAGGCAGAGTTTACAATCAGGCTCTTCTAGCAACTGCACTTGTAAGAGTCAAGTCGAAAACAAGTAGCAACACAGTGCGAGCTCTACTTGATCAGGGCTCGCAATGTTCTTTCATAACGGAGTAAACCGTACAGCGCTTGGGATTGAGAAAAACTCAGATGTTAGGACAAATATCCGGATTGGGCGAGCACGAGACAACTTCCAAGGCTATGGTTATTATGGAACTTCAATCACGAGTTGATTCTAACTTTAGAATTAAAGTAGAAGCCTTTGTTTTGAAGACAATAACGGCTCCGTTACCAACATGCAAGATCGACCCAGCAAGATGGATTGAACTTGAAGGCCTAGTCTTGGCTGATCCAGAGTATCATACTCCAAGTCATATCGATATGTTATTAGGAGTAGGTATTTACAATCATCTGATTCTTCTTCTGGAAGGAATAAAAAGGGGTCCAGAGGGAGAGCTATTAGCTCAGGCTACGTCGTTAGGTTGGATACTCTCTGGACAAATTACCATGACTGCACAGTCAGCACACAAAATAAAGGTCTTGCATTGTTGTTCGAATGATAATGATCTTCTCAAAAGGTTTTGGGAACTGGAGGCAGAACCTGAAATAAAAAAGAAAATGTTCACTGATGAAGAGAAACGTTGTGAAGAAATATTCAATAAAACAACTACGAGAGGTGATGAAGGCAGGTATATAGTCCGACTTCCTTTGAAGAACGATCCTCTGCAGGTAGACGGCTCCATGGAGATATCTGAAAGGAGATTTTATACATTAGAAAATAAATTTAATAAAAATAAAAACCTAAAGGATAAATATACAGAAGTCATGAAAGAGTACATAGATCTGAATCACATGGAGCTAGTACCGAAGGAACATTTGGATAATCCGTTGGCAATCTACTTACCTCATCACGCGGTAATACGAGAGGATAAAGACACGACGAAAGTCAGAGTAGTATATGATGCTTCTTGTAAAGGAAAAAATAACATGTCTCTCAATGATAATCTCTTTATAGGACCTACCTTACAGCCAGAACTGCGACATTTAGTCATGCGATGGCGTATTCCGCCCATCTGTCTCACTGCTGATATTGCAAAAATGTATCGGCAAGTGAAGATTTCCGATTTAGATGTGGATTTTCAGAGGATTATCTGGAGAGATAATGCTGAAACGGAGATGAAACATTATAGAATGCTGAGGGTGATATTTGGAACTGCCTCTGCGCCTTACCTGGCAGTTAAAGCGTTGCAGCAGTTGGCTCTCGATGAAGGTGATAGTTATCCTATGGCAGCTAAACGAGTTTTAACAGATTATTACATGGATGACTTATTAACAGGATGCCAAACTAAGGAAGAAGGATTGAGGATATTTCATGAAATGAATGAATTATTAAGTAAAGGAGGATTTGAGTTGATGAAATGGACAAGTAATTGCGAGGAATTAGTAGAATCTATGAAAGGGGAAAAAGGAAAAGGGGATGTTCAGGAAGGATTAAAAATTAAATCAGACGAAACTTTGAAAATAGTTGGACTCACCTGGGACCGCAGTGAAGACTCCTTTCGCTACGCTGTCAATCTCCCGAAGCCGGAACAACCTGTAACTAAAAGAAAAATAATTAGTGACATTTCACGCTTTTATGACCCACTGGGCTGGGTAGGGCCCAGTATCATAAAATCAAAAATAATAATTCAAAAGCTGTGGTTAGCAGGGATTGAATGGGATGAAGCGGTACCAGAAAGTATACTAGATGAGTGGCTTGCTTACCGAGAAGAGCTGAAACTGTTAGAGACGATAAACATACCAAGATGGGTCCACACTAATCTTGACGATTCAGTTGAATTGCACGGCTTTTGCGATGCCTCTAATAGTGCATACGCAGCGGTTATTTACATCCGTGTGATCGACTCCAGTGGGGCGATTAACGTATCTCTGGTAACTGCAAAAACAAAAGTCGCACCGGTGAAACAAGTCTCTATCCCTAGGTTAGAGCTTTGTGGGGCTGTATTATTATCACGACTCATATTAGAAGCAGCAAGAGTGCTAGGCATTGAAAAATGTAACATACGAGCATGGACAGATTCTACAGTAGTTCTCGCGTGGATTAATAACCATCCAAGTAGATGGAAAGTTTTTGTCGCAAATCGTGTATCAGAGATTCAGTCTAATTTGGATTCTCATAATTGGTCGCATATTAGCTCTAAAGAAAATGCTGCTGATGCTGCATCTAGAGGACTATCTCCACAAGTATTGGTAAAAAATAGCATGTGGTTCAACGGTCCTGACTTTTTGAGAAACAGAACTATCAATTATGAGAAGCCCAAAGAAGTAACTACAAATTTGGAAAAGGTTAAATCGCATTGTGCTATTGTAGAAGATGGTATATGGGAGAGGTTTTCATCTCTGACGAGGATGAAAAGAGTAATAGCCTACTGTAAACGCTTTATAAATAATTTAAGATCAGAACCTAACAAGAGAAACAGAGGCTATTTGACCACGCAAGAACTAACTGAAGCACAAAATGTATGCATTAAGCAGTATCAAGCATTTCATTTTAAAGAAGAGATCTTGTTGGTAAAACAAAATAATAACTTACCTAAAGGTAGTAAACTCCGTTCGTTGAACCCAGTGATGGATGCTGATGAAATCCTAAGAGTAGGTGGGAGATTGGAGCTTTCTTGCTTGAGTCGCAATCAGAAACATCCTATCCTAATACCCAAGAAGTGCCATTTAACCAACTTAATTATTGCCGATGCCCACAAGAATACACTTCATGGAGGTCCCCAGTTGATGATCTGCTATATCCAGGCAAAATATTGGATCTTGGGAGCAAAACAGTCGGTCAGGTCTTATTTCCGAAAATGTTTGACATGCGCCAAAAATTCCGCCAATACTCAGACGCAACTAATGGGCCAGTTACCAGCAGCGAGAGTGACTCCAATACGTCCCTTCAAATGTAGTGGTGTGGATTATGCGGGTCCTATCCAGATACGGACAGCAAAAGGACGAGGGCATAAATCTCACAAGGGGTATATATGCCTCTTTGTTTGTATGGCAACCAAGGCCATACACCTTGAAGTAGTCACTGATCTCAGTTCTCAAGGTTTCTTGCAGGCGTTTAAACGATTCGTCTCCAGACGTGGTCATTGCTCTGATTTATGGAGTGACAACGCAACTAATTTCACTGGAGCAGCCAGCGAGCTAAAACGACTTTTCCTAACCGAAAACGGATCGATGCTACAGGAAGTAGCTGAATCAGTGGCTAATAACGACTGCAACTGGCATTTCATCCCTGCCCGGTCACCAAATTTTGGTGGTTTATGGGAGGCGGGGGTGAAATCAGTCAAGTACCACTTAAAACGTGTAATAGGACAATCAACTTTGACATTTGAGGAGATGTCAACTGTTCTAACACAAGTGGAGGCTTGTCTTAATTCCAGACCGCTGTCAGTTATCGGAGGTGATTTCGACGATATCATGGTCTTAACTCCGGGTCATTTCCTAGTGGGCGAGCCTATTGTGACTCCGCCAGACCAAAATTATGAATCTCACACTGTTAGTTCCTTAAGAAGGTGGCAGTTCACCCAAAGAATGTTGCAGGACTTTTGGAAAAAATGGTCTCAGGAATACCTTACCAAGTTTTTGCACCGTTATAATTGGTCATCAGAGCAACCTCAGCCCAAGGTGGGCGACGTTGTTTTAGTAAAAGAAGACGGATTACCACCCTGCCGATGGCTATATGGCAGAGTGATTGAAACTCATCCTGGACAAGACAATTTGGTCAGGGTAATAACTTTGAAAACAAAAAATGGAACATTTAAACGTCCGATTTCCAAATTGTGTCTGCTTCCGTATAAGTGTTTAACTAGACTAGAATATATAGACTTATAATAAGTTGTTAAGTTTAAGATTGATGCTCAATTTGTATTGTGAAAAGAGTATAAATTTTCATGTGAAGTTATAGATTAATAGAAAAGCCATTTGTGTTGTTGTTGAAGGACAAATGTCATATTTGTTCTTGGTGGGCGATTATGTTAAGATTGTTAAGATTAATTTAGATGGCAACTTATAGATGGCGTTGTACTGTTTTAAATCGCGGTATGGTTGTAGTGTTCAAGCCTACATCCTAAGACAATGGCTTCGATTTAATAAAATAACCTTTATACAGCTCTGAGTTCTTGGGTCTTATTTCAAAATTCCTATACCTCGAGTGTGTGATTAAAGTGGAGTACCACAAGGGAGTGAACAAAGTTTATTCAACCGTCGTCTATTAGAAGTTCTTGTCCTGCTTCGTTCCGGTCTGAAAAATAATGGGAACCTATATAATTACACACTGAGAGGCATTTCATCTTAATTCCCATAGATGACAATGCATCTGTAGCGTTTAAATTTGAAGTTTGTTCAGGTGCCATGCGCTGCAGCAGCCACTAAGTTTATAACAGAGTGTAGCGGAAATGTTTTATTATTTTACGTTCCTTCTATGAAATCAATTTGAACGTTTTATTAAAAGTTTAATTTTATTATCGTCTACTGTGGACTAGGGAATATAACATGCTTAAGGTATAGTCTAGTACAACATTTGTCTTAAGTCCTGCTAAATTTTAAATAATAGTAAAATGAAACCCTTTTTTCCTATTTTGACGCTTTTAAGAATGGAACATTTTCTTTTTTGTTATATGGAAACAGCCTTGAGGTATTATAAACTATTTAATATAAAAAGATCATTAAAATTGGTTCATAAATGGCGACGATATCTTGTAACATACATACGAAAAAACCTACAGTCAAATTGAAAACTCTCACCTTTTTCGAATTCTGATAATAACAGTTCGGATTAGGTATAGTGTCTACAAAGGAGAAGGAGACGTCTCCATACATTCTTGGGCCCAAGTGTTAACAAGATGAATGTAAAACCATTTGAAAGCGTATATATAAACAATTCATAGCTGAAAATCTGGCAAGATTTGTCAATCTAGAAGCTGAGTTATTGTAGAATAAGTAAAAGTGAGATTATGTATTTCCTACACTACAACAGGTGATTTTTCACTGCTATTACACTGTAACAGGCTATTTTTTCACTATAATTATTTAAAGATATAAAAGCAGGATGAGTACAAAATCACCAAAAAAGCTGTGTTTAATAATGAAACGAAATGGTGAAACGATAAACGAAAGTTAAAACAACAACAATTAAGTGAAATGAATATTAGGGTTATCGATTACTTGAATTGTTCTTGTAAATGTTACTTCTTGGAATTTCGATATTTTGTATTTTTTATTATTATTTTGTAGATATGTACGCAATTTTTTTATCTCCCTAGTTAACACAGAAAATAATCGAAAATAGATATTAAAATGTTCAATTTAATCGATAATCGATGATATTGCGCTCATTTCGATTGGAGTCGAAAATTTGTCTTTTTCTTTTAAGTAAATAGTTTGAAGTTTGAACTGTCAAGTTTCAAAATGAGAAGTCCTCTATTGGAGGATAACGTTCAGAAACGAAAACTTCACTAGTGTATTCTTTATGGTAATCGATTTAATGCCATAAATAATACACTACAATCGATTTTATAACTTATTTCTTATTTTATTGTTTTTTCGAAATCGAGATCGAGAAAAATATGGCCAATTTTTTAAAGTATAAACCAATTAGTTAACTTCAGGCCCAAAAATCCCGTTCTCCTTTGTGTGGTCTTATTCAGACTCTGTTATTGTTCTTGTCTGTTTTATTGAAACTGAATATAAAGGTAACATCATGCATAAAAAAATTGACTATAGGTCATTAATTGGATCAAGATATTGTATCAAGCGTAACGCAAGCAATCAAAGTGTTAGATAAGGTAACAAGAGATATTATAGAATAAATAGCATAAAAAGATAATTTACAGCCTTGTTGACACAGGCCTCCTCTCTGATTACTGAGTGAGTTTCAGGGCAAGGGAGTGTCCGCTGCACTGCCCTAATGCATGTTGGCGAACTTCGCATGTCCTTTTATTCCTTTTCCATACCTTGTGGTGTATGCTTTAACTACATTCTTAATATCGTAGAAAGCTGTTTATTATTTAAAATTTAGCAGGACTTAAGACAAATGTTGTACTAGACTATACCTTAAGCATGTTATATTCCCTAGTCCACAGTAGACGATAATAAAATTAAACTTTTAATAAAACGTTCAAATTGATTTCATAGAAGGAACGTAAAATAATAAAACATTTCCGCTACACTCTGTTATAAACTTAGTGGCTGCTGCAGCGCATGGCACCTGAACAAACTTCAAATTTAAACGCTACAGATGCATTGTCATCTATGGGAATTAAGATGAAATGCCTCTCAGTGTGTAATTATATAGGTTCCCATTATTTTTCAGACCGGAACGAAGCAGGACAAGAACTTCTAATAGACGACGGTTGAATAAACTTTGTTCACTCCCTTGTGGTACTCCACTTTAATCACACACTCGAGGTATAGGAATTTTGAAATAAGACCCAAGAACTCAGAGCTGTATAAAGGTTATTTTATTAAATCGAAGCCATTGTCTTAGGATGTAGGCTTGAACACTACAACCATACCGCGATTTAAAACAGTACAACGCCATCTATAAGTTGCCATCTAAATTAATCTTAACAATCTTAACATAATCGCCCACCAAGGACAAATATGACATTTGTCCTTCAACAACAACACAAATGGCTTTTCTATTAATCTATAACTTCACATGAAAATTTATACTCTTTTCACAATACAAATTGAGCATCAATCTTAAACTTAACAACTTATTATAAGTCTATATATTCTAGTCTAGTTAAACACTTATACGGAAGCAGACACAATTTGGAAATCGGACGTTTAAATGTTCCATTTTTTGTTTTCAAAGTTATTACCCTGACCAAATTGTCTTGTCCAGGATGAGTTTCAATCACTCTGCCATATAGCCATCGGCAGGGTGGTAATCCGTCTTCTTTTACTAAAACAACGTCGCCCACCTTGGGCTGAAGTTGCTCTGATGACCACTTATAACGGTGCAAAAACTTGGTAAGGTATTCCTGAGACCATTTTTTCCAAAAGTCCTGCAACATTCTTTGGGTGAACTGCCACCTTCTTAAGGAACTAACAGTGTGAGATTCATAATTTTGGTCTGGCGGAGTCACAATAGGCTCGCCCACTAGGAAATGACCCGGAGTTAAGACCATGATATCGTCGAAATCACCTCCGATAACTGACAGCGGTCTGGAATTAAGACAAGCCTCCACTTGTGTTAGAACAGTTGACATCTCCTCAAATGTCAAAGTTGATTGTCCTATTACACGTTTTAAGTGGTACTTGACTGATTTCACCCCCGCCTCCCATAAACCACCAAAATTTGGTGACCGGGCAGGGATGAAATGCCAGTTGCAGTCGTTATTAGCCACTGATTCAGCTACTTCCTGTAGCATAGATCCGTTTTCGGTTAAGAAAAGTCGTTTTAGCTCGCTGGCTGCTCCAGTGAAATTAGTTGCGTTGTCACTCCATAAATCAGAGCAATGACCACGTCTGGAGACGAATCGCTTAAACGCCTGCAAGAAACCTTGAGAACTGAGATCAGTGACTACTTCAAGGTGTATGGCCTTGGTTGCCATACAAACAAAGAGGCATATATACCCCTTGTGAGATTTATGCCCTCGTCCTTTTGCTGTCCGTATCTGGATAGGACCCGCATAATCCACACCACTACATTTGAAGGGACGTATTGGAGTCACTCTCGCTGCTGGTAACTGGCCCATTAGTTGCGTCTGAGTATTGGCGGAATTTTTGGCGCATGTCAAACATTTTCGGAAATAAGACCTGACCGACTGTTTTGCTCCCAAGATCCAATATTTTGCCTGGATATAGCAGATCATCAACTGGGGACCTCCATGAAGTGTATTCTTGTGGGCATCGGCAATAATTAAGTTGGTTAAATGGCACTTCTTGGGTATTAGGATAGGATGTTTCTGGTTGCGACTCAAGCAAGAAAGCTCCAATCTCCCACCTACTCTTAGGATTTCATCAGCATCCATCACTGGGTTCAACGAACGGAGTTTACTACCTTTAGGTAAGTTATTATTTTGTTTTACCAACAAGATCTCTTCTTTAAAATGAAATGCTTGATACTGCTTAATGCATACATTTTGTGCTTCAGTTAGTTCTTGCGTGGTCAAATAGCCTCTGTTTCTCTTGTTAGGTTCTGATCTTAAATTATTTATAAAGCGTTTACAGTAGGCTATTACTCTTTTCATCCTCGTCAGAGATGAAAACCTCTCCCATATACCATCTTCTACAACAGCACAATGCGATTTAACCTTTTCCAAATTTGTAGTTACTTCTTTGGGCTTCTCGAATTGATAGTTCTGTTTCTCAAAAAGTCAGGACCGTTGAACCACATGCTATTTTTTACCAATACTTGTGGAGATAGTCCTCTAGATGCAGCATCAGCAGCATTTTCTTTAGAGCTAATATGCGACCAATTATGAGAATCCAAATTAGACTGAATCTCTGATACACGATTTGCGACAAAAACTTTCCATCTACTTGGATGGTTATGGAGAGTAGGATTGTATAATAATTAAGATAACAGTTTTAGTTTTTTTTTTAATTATAGTTTTTTAATCTTTATATATAAAAATTACGTGTCACGTTGTTTGTCCGCGATGGACTCCTAAACTACTGAACTGATTTCAATGAATTTTTGCACAGCCTGTGCATTTTGGGCCAACTTGAAAGATAGGATAGTTTTTATACTGATAAATCACCCTCAATTTTTTTTATTGCGAATTTAAGGATTTTTATACGAAGGGTCGTGAGAAATGGCAGAACAACGTCTGCCTGGCGAGCTAGTATTGTATATATTGTGCTTGTTGTAATCATTCTCAATGTGGGGATTTTGATAACAGTCTCATTTATCATCTACAGAAACTTATGAGACACCGAACGGTCGATAACACGTCTGTATGAATTTAAGTGCATTCGGCACAGTCGACATTATTGAAGATCAAGACCGCTGGCTGCGTTTCCTCGTGGCTTATTCAGCCTTGGGTGTTTGATTATGATTTTATGCTTTATTTTGAATGAACGTGTTTTTTCTCTCTTTAAATGTTTCTATTAAAATCAAAACACTACTCTTTTGAAACATCCACAAGGAATTAATATGTCCATTTATTAATTCTTTTGTACAAAATTGTTATTAAAACTTTACACGAAAATTATAAAACAGTTGAAAGTGCGGTTTATTTGAACGTATAATTATATTTTACTTATTAAAATCTTACGATAATAAAATTGAAGTGCCGGCCAGTAATATCGAAATAACTGTATTTAATTGAACTTAGTGGGCTAGTACGATAAAAGTAATATTTTGTGTCTGTCTGCCCGAGCTAATGTCCGATATGACTGAGCCTTTTTTGATAATAGAGAGAGAGAGAGAGAGAGAGAGAGAGAGAGAGAGAGAGTGAAAAAGAGGGAGAGAGCGAGCGATTATGATAGAGAGAGAGAGAGAGAGCAATGCCAGGAGTGATCTAAGCTCAATTTATTTAAAAACGATGATGCTTTTTGTAAAGTCGACAAACTGATAAAATAAATGGGTTCTAATGATTACCTCATAAACAATAAGAGATATAGCAAAGTTTCAGAAAAAAATTTTTGGTTTGCAATTTTACTCAAAAATGTTTCTTGTTCCTTTATCTTCAATCCATTATAAATTTTATTTACTATCTCTTAAAGACTTGATGGCAAATCTGTTTAAAATATATTTCTACTAAATGTGCATGAACATACCATTTTAAAACTGAACTACTTATTTAAGATGATAACACTTTTTTTATTTAAAATTTTTTCCCACATTGTACATAATTTTTGACATAATAGCAAAAAACTGAGTTTAAAGTGATTTTTCAATAGTTAAAATACTTACCCAAAACTACTATTATAGAACTTTTTAAATTCTATGCGGACTAAGTCGCAAGTACGATAGTAATAATAATAAATTTAAATGATTCTCTATTACTCCAGGCACCAACGTACCAAGAATTGAAGCCAGCATTTTCACGTTTAGGAAAACAAAAACAGGAAATGAATTTATCGTTGTTTAAAGCAGCGACTGCATATTTTTCCCGCTTTGTTATAATTCAGCGGATATTGCGTCAGCGGTCCTTAATAACATTTATTTCCCTCGCACTGGTAATGCTTTCCCCTATCACTAAGCTGTGTGGTTAGATAAATATGAATAGTGTATTTAAATGTAAGTAATTGGGCGACTGAATTTTCGTAATGTTAGAAAAAAAATGCAAAAAATTTACACCTATTTAAAACACATGTAAAGTAAAACAGTGGTTCTAAAATTCCAGGTGCATGTTATATATATTTTTTTTATTATGATAATTTAAAAAGGATAAAGTTGTATATCTAAAAAACAATTTTTTTTAAATAATGTAATCAAACATTTTTCGACTAAAGCTTACGGTGAAAAGTGTAGATTTGTTTAGGATACGGTTGACTAACGAGCACACAGTCCACCTTATGTTATGCGGTTTCTGTGGCTCATAGACATCTACATCTATTCTTGATCACGAATAAAAATGCAGATGCGTTGTCACCCGTGAGGGCTATGATGAAATGCCTCGTTTACAGCGAAAAGGGTCTCTCGGTCTCAACACTCACCATACGAAGCACAACAACGTTAAACGTATAAAGTTGTACTAACCCGCAAAGAACAAGATTTTTGCCCAACTGACAAGACAAGTTAGTGACAAAGAGACATTCCGTCTTAGTCCTCAGGGACCGTGTAATGGCAGCGTAAGAATACCCTATATAGTCCCGAGGGTGTCGTAAGAGGCGACAGAGGGAAAGTGAAACAGGAGACGGGCAGCATCGTCTTCCCTCTAACAACTCCAAGTAATAAAAACTGCGGTGGCCAACCCGCTTGCCATCGTGGCAAATATGACAAAATCACCCATGAGGTAATGTCAACCATGAGGGGAGGCTAATGTTCAGCTGTGGACTTTTATAGGCTGCAATGGAAAGTAACTAACTTATTTAGTAGAGAAACTGTTTTTAGAAGAAATTGTAGAAATATTACTTTAAATGCTTGTTGTAATCATTCTCAATGTGGGGATTTTGATAACAGTCTCATTTATCATCTACAGAAACTTACGAGACACTGAACGGTCGATAACACGTCTGTATGAGTTTAAGTGCATTCGGCACAGTCGACATTATTGAAGATATGGGGTTATAAATTCAACTAAGTTTAGTTGTGAATCAGACTATTGGAAAAGCTAGTAAACGGGTAATAAATAAGGTAATATATATACTGCTGTTATCGGATTTCTATGCAGTTTACTCAATCTCAATAATAAAATAGAAAAAAATACTATTTGATAAATATGTATCTATTTATTTCAGTTAAACACAATATTATCTAAAGTAAATTATTAAAAGAAAACTCACACGTTCAGGAGTTGATGCTGTACATGTAGATGACAACGAATAAGAAATAGTGAGAGTGGCACTTCGAAGTCGCTTCCGAGAATATTCACTACTAGGATCACTCATTTGGTTCCTAAAGACCAAGATACCACAGACCTGAGCAAGTACCACTCCCTCACGTATTCCACCACATCAAAACACTAACATCTATTTTGAGCGCGAGAATCACTCGTCACCTGGGCTCAAATCAGGTGATGTCGCGCGCTCAAAATAGATGTCGAGGTGGTGGCGGTGGAACCAAGAAACTACACTTTATTGACGCGATTATTAGCAAGGTTGTTAAACGTAACCGTCGGAACTACTTCGCCGTCTAGATAGACTACAAAAAGGCATTCGAATCGGTAGTTCATACATATCTGATGAGGGACCTCGAGCTGTACAAGGTTGACTGTACAAATTGAGACTTACTCGGCCAGTGTATAGAGCAGTGGAGTACGGTTCATTGTCCTCTAGGCGAGCGGATGACGGCAGAACCGCATAACGATAAGAAGGAGTGTTTTCCAGGGAAATTGTTTGAGTAGAATTTGGTTTTAGCTCTCGGTGAACCTTCTCAGCACCTTACAGGAGATCTCCAGGATTCGCATCGGAAAGGAGGCACAAAAACCAGCCACCTGTTCTATATGAATGATCCCAAATTATTCAACTCCAGTCGCTCCCATCTTATGGAATTGCTAAACATCACTTGTGATTTTAGCAATTCGATTAGAATGGAGCTGGGGACATGTTGAAAATATCAAGGTAGTGAACATAAGGACTCTTTCCGAGGCTAAAACATACGCATATCTGGGTATATCACAAAATATAGTCATTGATGAGGCGGTCATGAAACAATCAGTTTGCGATCTGTTTTATGCACGCTTGACCAAAGTACTTAACAGCCTTTTGTTGGGCGTAAATAAGACACACACATGTAATGGTTGGTTCGTGCCTATCCACATGTATACCTTTGGCATACTCAGGTGGACTCAAACTGAACCGTATTTCCCTATAGAAAAATCCCATAAGGTATTATACTATGGAAATAAATAAAATAACTAATCTAGCTGTCTCGACACAAGGGATACCTCTAATCTTTTTTACAGCTTAAGATGCAGAACTTAGCCTGCTTGCTAGTTTGGATATGTAGGTATATAGGTGGGTAGGCCCCACTGAATCTTTGCGTAGACAGTACCATATACCAAGAAAAACGTTGGATTTTTTTTATAGGATAGGGTGACAAACGAGCACAGTCCACCTGATGGGAAGTGGTTGCTGTGGCCCATAGACATCTACATCTTGTAGTGTTATGCTACTTACATATCATTTTACACTATTTTAAATTTATTTTTCCATTCTGTTTTTGATTTTCTGCATTCACTGGATATTTTGCATCACCTTTATTTCCATAGGATCCTGTAACGTTTTTAGACCACAAGAACACAATAACAAATCATTTTCACTTCGTATTTTCACGCTATCAGCACTTTTTAAATCGGTGTCGATGGAGTCTACCTTTTTCGATCTTTTATTTAGTTCTCCGTAACTCTGCAATTTCGGGATTCATGCGCGCTGTTGCGCTACCTTTTTTTCTATATCGATAATATCTCAATTTTTACTTAAATCTTGCCGTTTCTCTATTACGAGCCTGAAACCAAAATTTGACATGTTTTGACATCGTTGTTTATCTGGTTGTCATGGCAATTTTTATACAAATTCGTTACCGGTCTGATGTTTTTACTTCAATACTTCCACAAAAATACTCTTTTCCTCTTGGCCATTTACAAAAATTTGCTTTTAATTTAAATAATTTCCCGCTCTTATCCCAGATCCGTCGTTGAGTGCGGAGCTCTCTAAAAAGGTATTAAAGCTAAACAATCGGCCAATAATGGCAGTCTCGCTTCAGCTTTCAAACTGGAAGCATCTCCTAAACGCCTTATCCCGGGGCCGCACTGCTCCGGCATCCTGCAAGCCTCTGCCTTCACCTGAAGTCGTCGCCTAGCCACGCCTACGCCTCCACCTACTAGTGCCCGCGCTATCTTTAGCCGCTGTGCGTGCATGCTCTAGGCACTGCGAACATTTACTCCAGGCGCTGAGAGCGCCTACTCAAGGCGCAGCGTGTGCCTAATCTGGGCGCTGCGTGTGCCTACTCCAAGCGCAGCGTGTGCCTACTCTGGGCGCTGCGTGTGCCTACTCCAAGCGCTGCGTGTGCCTACTCCAGGCGCAGCGTGTGCCTACTCTGGGCGCTGCGTGTGACTACTCCAAGCGCTGCGAGTGCCTACTCCAGGCGCTGCGTGTGCCTAGACCAAGCGCTGCGTACCACCACCGACAAGTGCGGTGTGCCACTTTGATCTTCAGGCTCCGTTTCAGTATTCATCTATCTTTATTATTATTTTTTTTAAAAAAATTGTAATTCACGTCACCTATCACCATCATCATACTTCATTTTTTTTATAAAATTGTAAATATCTTCTTAAAATTTTAAATAAATTATTTTTGTTGTTCTATTTTTTTGTTGTTTCGTTATTGTTAGGTTAGGTTCTTTTGTTTTTTAATTGTCGCTTTACGACAATCTGTCCTCGCTTGCGAATCAAAATGCAGATGCGTTGTCACCCGTGAGGACTAAGATGGAATGCCTCGTTTCCAGTAAAAAGGGTCTCCGGTTCTCTATACTCAGCATACGACGAAACACAGCAGCGTTAAGCTGCTATTTTATGTTGGTATTCTGTGAGAGCGTGGTCCTTCCCCGGTCGAGCCGACCCATTCGTGCTACTACTTCTAATAGCTGCAGCATTGCTCTACCACGTATTCAACAGACCCGAAGTTCTTCCCCATTTAAAAATACATTGGTATTCAGATTTTAAACAAATGATGTCAATAGAATCAGGCGTTACTTTGTGGAAGTCCATTATATTAAAGTTGGTAAAAAATTACATCCGCTCAATGAAATAAAATGATATATCTTATTTAGTTTGAAGAGCACCTCCTTCCCTCCCTCCCACCACACACAACTGCACTAGGTCAGTGGTGCGTCTTTCCTAGTATAGTGGTGTAGGGAGTAGTGGTGCTGGAATCAATGGTGACGGTGATAGTGCACGCAAGCACGCAATTGAGGGAGGGCGGGAGGTGCTCTTCAAACTAGGTAAGACACATCATTTTATTTTATCGAGCGGATGTACGCAAGGTAATTTTCACCATCTTTAATATAATGGTTTTACGCAAAGTAAAGGCTGATTCTATTATCTATCTAAAGAGCCGTACGATAGCCTTCCTTGTTTGAAGTTGGCTGCAGATGTCCATCGGCTGCAGTAATGTCATCCAGACAGAGAGACTAAGACTAACGTAGGACAAGTTTATAGTGCTAAGGTGTATGCGCAAGTACAGGTACACTTTCTATTTCCCCACTTTCATAGTCCCAGGGGACGGTAGTAAGACACGATCGGAGAGACATTAGGCGCAGAATCAACGACATTACGTGTTTTCCGAGACTGACTCCGGCCTCCTACTGAAAGTTTCTTAACACCACAACCCAATAACTGATTTAAGGTTCAACGCGGGATTTGAACACGAGACTTTAGGATCAGCAATCGCGTTTAGGATCATTACAACGAAGCAGAGTGGGCTGTAAGTCGGATTGTCACTTCAGAAAAATAAAGAAAGGAGACAATGACAGTGACAAGTGCTTTTAAAAGACCTTAAAGATCATCAGCATCAGAATCACTCTTCATGTGTTATACCCACGACATTCTATCGGTCCTTATCTAGTTACTCCAACTTCCGATAAGTGTATGTGTGTCTAAAACAGTGCATAATTTTAATGCAAAATTTTGGGCCACGTTGGACGCCATTGTCATGAAGTCCTAAGCCATGGGGGTGGGGTTCCGCGCAATATAAGAAACAAATGTGCAGTATTTTCAGTGTAAGGTATTAAATTGCAACACAAAAGCCTACAACAACTCAACACTACAAAACACAAATTATCCTTACTCTAAAATATGTAAGCAATAATATTTTAACGAATTCTACGGCTAAACACAAAATTAAACACAAACATAAAATGAAATATAACAAAACTAAAATTTAATATTAGTTCCTTTTCTTTAGTAAACAAGATTTATAATTCAAGTCTTATTAAAAAAAATGCAAAACTTAAGTTTAAAAAAGGAAAAAGTTAAACTATACATATAATAAATCTGTAGAAAAGTCGTATCTGTAATAGAATTACTTTTTATTTTTGAAAAAACAAGTCCAGGGGACTAAACAATATGTTATTTAGAATATTTGTATGTCTGTCTATATGTCTGTCTGTCTGTCTGTGTATTCCGGATTCAGTCAAAAACTACTTAAACGATTTACATGAAATTTTATATCTAGGTAGTTAGTAACACTGTGCAACTTATAAACTTCTTCTAAATTTCTTTTTCTAAACTTATAGGCTTCTTTTTATCCGATAAGAGACTTTAAAAAAAGAAGATTAAGTGTTTTCCTTCCTTTAAATATTAATTTTCTAATAGTTATAACTTAGTTATAGGCGGGATGATGGGTGTTTTACAAATAAATACCATATTTATAAATAAAGTTAAAAGCATAGTTATAACCTTGGTAAAATAATTCCAAACCACACCGATTTAGTTATCCAAACACCGCCATCTGTCATCAAATGGAAAATGTAGTATATTTTTCCTTCAGTTACTATTAAATTAAATAATATAAGTAACTTACATTCACATGTTTCAATATTTAGATTATTAAAATTATTTTAATTTTTTTAGTATTTTGTTATTCTATTTTAAAAGTGTAATAATTTCAATTTGTTTTTGGTACTCCGAATATGACAAATATCTGTTCTTCAATAACTCTAACAATTGTTGATGTTTTACCGTTTCTCAAGCGAAACAATAATACAAACTTGCTAAACCGACACGAAACTACAATTATCATTGTTGTATTACAAGTTTTTGATCGCGGAAAAGAGCCCATTAGTTCAATGGAAACTATTTTAAAAGGCTCTGATACTTCTTTATGTTTGTCCATTTTCCCAATTGGCGGCAGCTGACTAGGTTTATGCTTAGAGCAAGTGTTACATTTCCGTGCGTAATTTTAAATCTTTAATTAAGGAAGGCCAGAAATAATGTTGTCCTGTTTGATTTATAGATTTCTTAATTCCTAAATGTCCTGCTGTTGGAGTGTCGTGACATTCTACTAGGGTTTATTTTCTTAATTTTTCAGCTATCTTCCACAAATCTTTTTCATGTGGAAATTGTTTAAGTTTCAAATATTTCCACAAAATACCTTGATTAAGTATGCAATCATCTCTGCTTTTCCTACTGCAATATCTTTTTCAATTGAATTGTACCGGTCATCTTTGTCATCTGGTTTAATATCTATAATATTTATCTCTTATTCTGGAATTGCTCAATGCATCCAGTACAATATTATCTTTACCTTTTCTATATACTACCTCAAAATCAAACTGTTGTTACCCAATAGCCCATCTAGCAACCTTCCATGAGGATCCTTATTCTTGTAAAGTCAATGCAAGGCGATATGATGAATTATGGCCTTAAAGTGCGTGCCTTCTATATACGGCTTAAATTGTTCAACCGCATGAATCACACTTAGTAACTCTCTTTCGGAAGTAGACTACTTTGTCTCTCTTTCTGAAAATTTTCGCCTAGAATACGCAACTGGTCTCTCAATACCTTCACGAGTTTGAAATAAGACAGCGCCCGTACATTTTTTTGAGGCATCGCACTGTATAATAAATTCTTAATTGAAGTCAGGGCAGCTCAGTACCGGAGTAAAAATTAGTGCTGTTTTGAGATCAATGAAAGCACTTTCGAATTATGCATTCCATTCAATTGTCTTGCCTTATTTCAAGCCTTTAATAAGATCGTGTAAAGGAGTAGCAACAATTGCAAAGTTCTCCACAAAACATCGATACCAACTCGTCAGTCCTAGAAAACGTTTTAACTCTGTATATGTGTTTGGTCTTAGGTAGCTTAACAAGCAGCAGGTTTTGTGAGAGGCAGATCGACAGTGACTAATTTGTTGGAATAAAAAAATACTTCTGTGAAATTTTCGCCATGGGTGGGTAGGTTGACGTCAAGTACATCGATTTTACGAATGCTTTCGACAAAGTAAATCATATTTTATTCTCCAAAAAATTTGCTATGTCGAGCATTCATGGAAATCTACTGAGCTGGCTTCATTCGGTCCTCGATAACAGAAGCCAACTTGTCGCTCTCAAAGGTTTCATGTTATCATCTGTCACAATTAAATCCGGTGTTCCTCAGGGCTCATATCTCAGTTCGTTATTTTTTATCATTTTTATAAACGATCTGATTTGCAAACTGTCCAGTCATTGCCTTCTATATGCAAATAACTTGAAAATATACCGTGTATTACTGGATTCATCTGACTATGGTAAACTACAAGATGATATAAATTCAATATCTGAATGGTGCTGGCTTAACGGTATGCACCTCAATGTTAAAAAAAATGTTTTGTTATAAAGTTCACTAATAAGAGATATACACAGACTTAGGTCTATAAAATTAACGAAGATTTATTAGACAGGAAAACGGTAGCTATAGACCTGGGTGTGCTGTTTGACTCTAAATTAACATTTCGTGAGCACTATGCATACATTAAAAACAAAGCATTTCAATTACTAGGTTTCATAATGAGATGCACTAAGGGCTTCAAATAACCTTAAAGGTTCCTGACAGTTTATTATAATAGCCTTGTCCGTAGCATTCTTGAATATGCTTGTGTCATTTGGTCGCCCTACTATGCAGACCATTCAGATAGTATAGAAAGCGTCCAAAAATGAACTCTCAGAATATTTAGCTACAAATTTGGTCTTGCTCGGTCTAGTTGGTTATAGTGAAATACTCGACAAATTTAAAGTGACCTCCTTACTTATTCGCCGTAAGGAATATGATCTTATATATTTACATAAAATTCTCCATAATAAGATCGATTCCGATTACCTCTTAAGTAAATTAAACTTAACTACAAAGCGCTATCCATGAATTCGTAGCAAGACATTTTACCTGCAGGCTTATTGCTGGGTAATAATTCTTTGAACTAAGTATATTTTTTTCAACAGTCCGGCTTTCACTTGTAAACACGTAACATATACACGTGATGACAGCAAATGTTCATGCGCGGGTGCACAGTGGCCAGTAGACTAGCCATCTTGAAGAAAGGCGCGAATCTGTGATTGTATGCGACGAAGTTGAAAGCTAGTCGGTCAACGGGCCAGTGTGGTCTAACGCGAGTCGTAAATCTTCATAAGATTTATTATTTAAATAAAAATCTATGAGATAACGACCTTTAAGTGACTGTCTAGTTTACTGGTCATTTTGTATGAGCCGTTCTATAAAAGGATAACGCATGTGACATATTGCCTAATCTTTAAATTATCTTCGTGTCAAATCTCAATAAAATATTTTTTACGTTTAAAAGCAAAGTTAAAAGTAAAATAATTGCTGTTTAATGAACAGAAACATCCAATTTGGAAATAAAATTTTATCGATTAAGGGGCTACTCCATGCGAACGACCTTGAGCATTTGGTGTGCCGCGCCGACTCGCTACAATATAATATCGCGTAAGAAATATGTAAGACGCCACCTACCTACTATACGAACGTACTATGTTTTCAACATCAATAAACTATTTTATGGAAAAACACACAGCGTACAACGATAAATGTATTTAATTGTTTTATTCGGTATATTAGTTGCATTATATTAGAATTACGTATTCTCATATATTATCTAATTATGAAATTTTATAATTAATTATATATTAAAATGAAGCATTGAAAATTGTGAGTTTAAAAGATACCTACTCACTATAGGTAAATGGATAGATAGCTCGCCTTTTGGACAAATATTTAGTGCAATAAAGAATAAATAAATAAATAGGATGTTTCGCAGAGTAAGAGTAATATAGAATGAGAGTCGTGGAGGCAGTTTACTAACATAAATTGCACAAGGACAAACATCCAGACCCGGAACAATTATTTGTAGGCCTTACAAATAGTTGTTCCGTGCGGGATTCAAACCCGCGGCCCCCAGCGCAACAACTGATTGCTAAGCCACTGCGCCACGGAGCCGTCGCCGGGTTATAGGTAAAGTGATCATACGTCCCGTTTTGAACGGGACTGTCCCTTTTCTCGGTCACCTGTCCCATTGTCTCCAAATAAAGCTCTGGGACACAAAATTGTCCCGTAACTCGTTGGATGGAAGTATTCAAAGCCAACAATCTTCAACATATTTTTTTTAACCGAATATATTTTATGTCTACCTGGTACAAATGCTCCAGTAGAAAGAGTATTTTTCTATTTTGAATAAATTGTGGTCGTCTAAAAAACACTTACGGTTCCAGTTCTAAAGGCGATGTTGTTAACAAAGGTAAAAATAATAAAAACTTGCCCAGAATCTTATTCTTATTTAAAATCATCACCAACTTTATTAAAGCAAATGTAATCCACTGACAAATGTAATTAATAATTTAAAAAAATATGTTGCATTTAATAATTATCGTCTATGCCCAATATAATTTTATAGTGAACACTAATTGTAAAAGTTATAGTTTTTAGAGTATAAATAAACCCATGTCCCGTTTTGAGTTAAAAAATAAATGGTCAATTTAGTTAGAGAGTCGAGTAATAATCCGCAATGCCGCCAATAGGCAAACTTAGATGCCCAGGCCGAATTAGTCGCCTATAGGCCGACTTACCCGACCGGGCCTTATTAGACGACCATAGATCAAATTAAACGCCCAATTCAAACCAAATCTTACATACTAATGGTGCCTTATTTTTATATTTCCATTTACTTCAAAGAAAAAACACCCAAAAAGCTTCATCGCGCAGTAAAAAACACAACAAATATATGTATAACTAATACGAAGAATTATACCCAAAACAAACAAATAATACTACTTATAAATAACCTAATAAGTAATAATATTATCGACTGATAAGATGACGTGAGCGTTTACGCTGGCTGACGCTCTGACTACACGGATTCCACGTTCAAGAGCTCAGCGCTTCTCTATATATAATGTACTCTGTGCTCAGCGCTCACTGACTCCAGCAAGCCCGTGGGCAGTGAATACGCCCAGATTTTAAAATAATTTCTTAATAAAATCAAAGGAGAATGGGATTTTTGGGCCTGAAGTAAACCAATTGGTATATACTTCAAAAAATTGTTTATATTTTTCTGAGAACAAATACAAAAAACTAGCTCATTTTACAATCTAGAATTTGAAAAAACATTAAAATAAGAAATAATTTGGAATATCGATTATATTGATACAATCGATTTTAAATTTATTCGGACTAAAAATAAATATAAAATAAAAAGGTACTAATTAGTAACTATCAAAATATGTTATTGGCATAAGGAAAAAATTAAATAAACATTTATTATCAATAAATCGATTAACATATAGACTAGTGTAATTCTCGTTTTGTAGCGTTACATAGATTAACATCTTCTAAATAGTTCGTAAGACTTCTCTTTTTGACACTTGACAGTACAAACTGCAAAATTATTTACATAATGCATGTCAATTTGTCTTGAAAAGGGCTGATTTTCGATTCGATTTGTCAAGATCGCATTATCATCGATTCGCGACTAAATTGAGCATTTTAACAAAAGCTTGGTGTACCAAATTATAATTAATAACTAATTTATAAATAGCTGCCAAAGATAGCAACCTAATACATGAATGATAATGAGAACTTTCGACTGTGTAAAAAAAGTAATTACCAATATCGATTCATGATATTGACGAAGATATCGACTAACATAAATATAAACAGACTTTTCTTCTTTTTCGGTCGGCTAAATACATGATTACTGTATGAAAGAAACTCTAACTGTATTGCATTTATTAATCACATAAAATACATAGGTGGCATTTGATAAGCCCAAGTGCCAAATACTTTACAATTAACTTGTCTTTTCGTTTTGGCTTTGCACTAAAAAGTAACGGTATCTGTTATTTGACAATGAAGTTAACTTTGTCGATAATAAAAAATACAGATACGTTTAGTTCATTCTCAAATTATGGCACATTTTAAAATAAAGATGATGTATTCGAAAACAGCATAAGTAGACATGCGTGATAAATAACGTCACGATATAAATATCACCGTGACTTTGTGACTTTTTTGACTATTTAAATCATTCCAAATCTAAATCTTTGAGGCATAGGTGGAGAAGCTGACTGTTCCTTCGCGCAGCCACCGTACTACGTACACCGTTCTAAATCAGTGACAGGAGTACTGCTACGTTACTCTTGTGACTCATCTAACCAAACAATAGGAACCACGCGTATGTACTAGAACGGTACACCAACGACAGTAAGGTTAGGTGAAATTCGTATATTAAAAAAAAGGTCAGGTAAGGAAGATAATAAAAAAAACGACCTGAAATAAAATCTAGTAAATTAAAATGCTTAACTAAAGTCACGTTATAAGTTTTTTTTTAAATTTATTTATTAATGAATTTATGATACAGTGGTGTTGCTTTATTCTAAAATCGCCAAACTTTTTCGTTTGATGGCCATTCTAATGTTCCAAGTATCCAACGTTATCGACGTATAATACTACACGATGATTTTTCACTGTGACTTTTTGGTAACCGGAACAACAAAAAGTGGCTTCTATGTGATTCGGTCCGATACGGCTGGATACGACAGATTCTTGAATCAATTCAGTAAGTGGATAGAAAGAACTGAAAAGCGATTCCTTAACTGTAAATAATCGATTTTTTATTAATCGATCTCAGATCGACATGTCAACTATTACTTCACTATAGCTTGCTCGAATTTATTAATCTGTGCTTCACTTGTCACTCTATTTGTTGTTTTGACTCGTTCCGTTTTCTTGTTATCCATGGCTATATTTCGCGATTTTACTTACTTATCCTGCTTTTGATTGACCCTTGCTTCGTTATTGGACACCGATAATCTTACTTATACGACTACCCAGACTTGTCAAGTTCTTTTCCAAACGTGTCATGTTCCAAACAATAAGTATCCAAAATGACAATTTGAACGATTTTCCCCAGCTTACTTATAGTGAACTTATTTTAATTTCGTTAGGTACATACCAATTGAAACAGACACGTCCCTACTATGGTGAACACATAAGAGCAAATGATGTTTAAATAAATGAAGTGTGCAGGTAGGCTAGCAGCGGTCTATTGCGAGAGCTGTCTGTTTCAAATACCTAATGGCTGCTTAGACAAAGAATAAATTCAAGGCACATTAGCCGCAAAATATACTTTGTATACATATTGGTTGACAATGACAGCTCTCGCAGAGAAAAGAGCCGAGAATCTATTCCTCAATATTATTATAGAATAGATCAATTATATGATACCTTAGTTGGGCAAGGTATCAGGACATTATAGTGCCACCTGCACATTTCCTTGACGATATTTTAATAATTATTGAAGACGATAAAAAAAACGTGTTTTTGAACGATGTTTTTTCTTTAATAACCAACACCCTATTCCTATCTGGCTGAATTAGGTAGATATAGAGAATTAGGTAATAAGGTAGATATGTAATTGAGACATATTAATGTGTGCTTAAAAAACCCTATCAAATTCAGAGGTTTCTGGTTCGATTCCTAGTTTTTTTTTTCGTATATAATTGATTGTTAAGGAATATTTTTAAGAATAAACAAGTTGCCTGAGTGTACTCGAAGTGTAGCCAGCTTGGTTGAATATTTATTTACCAATTGAATTACAAGAAAGCTTGGAACAGTTTATAATATAAGAGCTGATGTTATTTGTGCAAAACATTACAGCCGAAGTAAGTATGTAGGCATTTACCTCCATTTACGCTGTTAATATGAGAATTTATTAATATAATTATTCTTTAAAGCTTCTGCCCCCTTTAACACTTGAAAAATATTCATTTAATAGTTAAATAACTATATTATCTATAGTTAAAAATCGACTGTTACAATGTAGTTAAAATATAACCTCACTTTTACTTAATCTTAAATAACTCAGCTCCTAGATTGACAAATCTTGCCAAATTTTCAACTAGGGAGTGTTTATATGTAAGCTTTCAAATGATCCAACTTTCATCTTGTTAACACCTGGGCTCAAGAATGTATGGAAACGTATCCGTCTCCTTTTGGTATTTTGAAAAAAATTTTATAATAGAAATGTTCATTAATAAATTGCCTATCCATTGGTGTAAATCGCAAAATAAAATAATACTTACTTTACGAGGAGATGCATGTTATCAATAATTATTTCACATTTATGTGCTTTCGTTGTAAGGAGATTATATTAATATTTATTCCTTTAAAAAAAATTGGGTATAGCTCTTATGGAATCAAGATTATGTAGAAATATAATGTGTTTTTTATTTCTTGATATATCTTGTAAATAAAAAGTAGATAGCTCCTAAAAACCGCACAAATAACGACTAGCGCGATATTTTACTCAACCTGCGCTTTAAGCTCAGATCAATCAAATTAATAAACTTTTTACCGGTTTCATTAGGCGGGTTGCTTTGATATTTATTAATGCGAATTTTGATGGTATTAGCGGCTGGCTCATTGAATTTTATAAGCCGTCAGTTATGTTACATACCGTTACCGGTACCGTTACAGTCTATTAAATTTCACTGCTGAATATAGGCATCCACCTTAGATTGTCTCATGGGGGGGGGGGGGGTGTATACGCAATAGCAGTTTTTATTGGAGTATGGATATTTGTACACCATCACTAAACGGTATTTTTTTTATAGGATAAGGGTGACAAATGAACAAACAGTCCACCTGATGGTAAAATTCGCTGTGGCCCATAGACATCGACATCTATCCTCGTTTGGGAATCAAAATGCAGATGCGTTGTCACCCGTGAGGACTAAGATGGAATGCCTCATTTCCAATAAAAAGGGTCCCCGGTTCTCTACACTCACCAAACGAAACATAGCAACGTTAACCTGCTATTTTGCGCTGGAATTCTGCGAAAGCATGGTCCTTTCCCGCTCGAGCCGACTCATTCGTGCTACAACCATAATATAGCTACAGCATGGCTCTACCACGGTTAATTATGTTACATAATGTCCTTTCTAACCAGTCTAAATGGAGATTAGACATTTTCGAGCACAAAATTATAATGCACGATTGTGTGAGTAAAACAGATGCACTCTCTATTCCATCACTCTTGCATAAATGGTAAACCGACACTCCCGGAGAGAGATCATATGCAGTATCGACAGATTTGCGAACCGTCAGAGTTACGGGGGTCCAGCCACCAAAATCCTGTATAAAAGTACTACTAAAATGTTTTCAGAGAAAACACATTTAATGAATTTATTGCTTCTTCACGCACTTAAATAAAAAATAAATAAACACACAATGGGTAGGAGGGTGGTGACACCCACCTAATTGGACTCATTGGCAGAAAAAGAGCACTACCACCAAGTTCTAACAAGATTCAAATATAAATTACTATTTATTAAATTATGTATTTAATATATAATATTTTGAATTTCAATTTCAATTCTATTTTGATTGAACGCTGTGAAAAGAAAGAAAGAAAAGGGCTTTTTTTTCTTTTTTTTATCGTGGGGAAATCCTCATGGATACCTTCTGTTGCGGGGGCAACGGAAAGGTTATGCCGGACTCCTACCGGCCAAAACCCCACGGTGGTCTTCATCAGCGTATATGAGGGGTCCCGGGATCTCCGTTCGGAACGCAACCGGGGCCCCTCTCACGCTTTGCTCTATTAAAGCACGTCCCGGGGGCAGTCCTTACTACCCCCAGCACCCTCGCAATGCTATCACGGTGCTCGAGACCACCTTCGAGTCACTGTCCTCAACAGGTGTTACATCACTAGACGCTCGGGGCCCCCGCCCCGAGCGCCCGTAACCCCCGAGGCCCCGTTTCTGGTAGGGGAACACCATCATCAAGGGGAGGGCCCTGACGAACGCCTTGGCGGCGTCGTCTTCGAGCGGGATCTGTCCTCTCCCGACACCGCTCAGCAGCCTCCTTCTGGATCATAACGGATTCACAGAAGGTGGCTACGGCCCTCCACGCAGAGTCCCTGCTCAGCATCGCCGACACGACCGCCGGCAGGGAGAGGTTCTGACCGATCCGGCTTACCAGGACCGTCCGCTCCCGTTCCCACGCTGGGCATGTTGCCAACGTATGGGATGCGGAGTCCTGTTCCTGCCCACCGCAGTGGAAACAGTTCGCCGTCGCTTCCCGTCCAATCTTACACAGATAATTACCGAAGCATCCGTGCCCGGTCATTATCTGTGTGAGTCTGTAGGTGAGTAGTCCTGTTCTTCGATGCATCCAGGCTTCAAAGTGCGGCAGGATTGCTCCAACAACGCGTTTGCACGCATAACGCTCTTCAGAGAGGCGAGCGCGCCACGTTACGAATGCGTTAATTCGTTCCTGCCGCTTGACCCCTTCGAACACCTCATCTGGCTCACTCCCGACGCTCTGGCGGAGGACACGCGTCCGGTCGTATACCCTCGCATCCATGTCCGCCTATATGTCCAGAGGTGGGAAGCGAGCCAGGAGTGTCGCCGCCTCAAAGGATATCGTGCGGTATCCTCGCACGATCCGTATAGCCATCCTCCGCTGCACCCTGTAGATTTTAGCTCTACAGCGTTGGATGGCCAGCCTTTTCGCCCAAACAGGCCTAAGTTGAGACCTACAGCCTCGGCAGCGGCTGCAGTTACTGCGTCCTCCTATATTTGTTTATTAGGTTAAACGGGCATACCTAATCTGACCTCTACGGACTCCACCCTATAATTAAGTGCCTGAACTTGTATTATAGAGATTGCAGCGTTAATTTACAACTTTTCAAAATACTTAACTTTAATTTTATCTTCACATATAATTCTTTTGTACGTGGTAGAACCATGCTGCAGCTACATTTTGGGTATAGTTGTGGCACGAATGGGTCGGCTCGACCGGGGAAGGACCACGCTCTCACAGAATACCAGCGTAAAATAGCAACTTAATGCTGCTGTGTTTCGTATGGTGAGTGTTGAGAACCGGAGACCCTTTTTACTGGAAAAGAGGCATTCCATCTTAGTCCTCACGGGTGACAACGCATCTGCATTTTGATTCGCAAACGAGGATAGATGTAGATGTCTATGGGCCACAGATACCACTTACCATCAGGTGGACGGTGTGCTCGTTTGTCACCCTATCCTATAAAAATAAAAATGTCTTTGTCGCTGAATTGCTCCTAAACGACAAGACCGATTTTTATTTTAAAAATATGTATGTAAAAAAAATTGAGTTAAAATCTAAACTATTCAAAGACCCACTCATACGAGTGGATCTTTGAATACTTAAGAATCACAATTCGAACCGGTGACGTTACTGTCATGTTCCAGAAATCACCCGTGCGAAGCTGTGTGAGGTTGCTAGTATTTTATAATAATTTATTTCGCGTAAACTACGCAAAAAGGTATTAATATCTTAGCAATATTGCTATTATCTAATGACTTACGTTTAAATTGTGGCACCTTTCATTCAATTTTAAACTTAAATAAATTAAGTTTCTCTTAAACTGTAACTTCGTATCCCGGTAGACGCGAGTCATTAACAACATTGGCGCGAGCGATAAGCTGTTTGGCGCGATACAGTTTCCCGGGAAGTAATTACTGGGGGGAAATTCAGTTTATCTGAAGCTGTAAGATATTTAATCTTTATCGTGATGTTAAGTTCTCCTAACTAGAAAACTTGGAAGTTAAAATATTAAGATGAATAAATTATTACATAGGATTATATTTTAAGTGATGTAAAAACCAAGCCAAACCCATGCTCAACCTGTAGATCATTTGTAACCAATAACATGGTTTTATGGTATTAAAAAAAAGAAGGAAGAAAGATTTGTGCGTGAGTGCGTGAAGAAGTTGAGCATAGTTTTGGCCTCACTTGAGATGTACCCATCGCGTCGTCTTTTTTTGTTGGTCTGATTTGTGTAAAAATAAAGCTATTTAATGATATCTTATATTTACGCGAACACTACACATTTAAACAAAACTAATTTTACAGATTTTATCGCGTATATTAACTTATTTCTATTCCCGACGGTTCAAGCAAGCACCCATGGTCACGGGGGTAAAATAAGTTAATATACGCGATAAAATCCGTAACATTAGTTTTATTTAAATAAAGCTATTTCCTTTTCTGAACTTTCTTGTTATATTTGGCCCACATACAGTGATGTATAGTATGAACAAAATGCTTTCATTTAACATATGTTTCACTATGCTTATTTTATTCACCTGCCTTATCAGCAACATGTAATATGAGACAATTTTATTCGACTGATTTAAGTTTCATTCTTCTTCTTTTGTAAAAAATGTTAAAAAAACTTTCTTTCGCCACTAATCGCGGCGTTATAGAATACTCTACCCGATTTGTCATTCCGTGCGTATCGTAAAAGGTGACAGATCGAAATGAAACTATGGGGCAGATGGGCAGCAGCATCTTCTCAACATAATGAGAAATTGAGGTTGCCAACCCCTGCAAAGCTTGTCAGCTATGGTAAATATACGCCCTATTAGGCGATCTAAGAGTAAGGCCTATAATCTGAATGGAAGCATCAGTAGCCTAATGATAGGGCGCGGACCGCTAACTCGAAAGGCTGTGCGTTCGATTCCGCTATTCGTCTACTGTCGTGAACCACTTCTAACACAAGTATTTTAAGTTTACTAGAAAGCGCTAAAGGGAATATTAATAAGGTTTAATAGCATTACTAATATTTTGAAAATCTGCGATGTAGTTTTGTTACGGCCGGCAGCTGCCTATCCCAGGAGTAGAATCCTTCGCGGCCCATAGACGAAGAAGCTACAGGCAGATGCTGGTCGGGCGTCCTCACGCCACGGGTTAAAAGTCTAATTACACTAAACAATCCGGGGGGAGCGTTACAATTATTGAACAGAGCTTACTTACCTCTATTCAAGGCGACTGGTCCCTCAGGATTCGGTCAGGTCTCGTGTGGATGTATTGTGCTAGAAAGTAAAGGTCAGTGATGTGTATTTGGGTGTGGCTGGTAGTGTTATTGACCTTATTTGACCGTTCCCCCTGCAGCAGTTCGGCCCTCAGCTACTCTCCAAGCTAAGGTCGCCTTCCGCAGTCACTTTCTTCCTTTGTTACGATTGACTCGCGAAAATGAACACAGAACGTACGGGTCAAAGGTCACCGATATTTCTAGAATATTAACTACCGCACTAGTAACTAATACAGTCGAATCCACTTATACAGATTCTGCGTTAAACCTAAAGTCCCGGGTAAACTCTCAACACGCGCTATCATTCCCAGTGGTATATTTACTATACGCGCCTAACATAAATTAGATCTAAGAGCTCCCAAACAAACGGACTGCCTTCTCTTTCGACGCGAAGAAGACTTCTAATCTTTCGCTCTCGACTCCCACCGTTCAGTAAGCTCGGACGTTCAACACGCGCGAACGTCATCCCGTATCAGCCGAGCCGAGAGCCATCTAACGTCGATGTCTGACACCAACGCTTTTGCGTAAACAAACCCCCGTCCCGGACATAAGGATTTAGGTCCGCGAGCAAACCGGTCAGCGGGACAGGGTCGCGACGGCAAGTTGCAAGATCGAATCTACAACCAAACTAGGCCACCCTACGCACCCAATCAGATCTTGCAACCCTGACCAACGCCTCAAAATTACAGCCCCAACGTGGGCTAGGCGGAAAGTTGAACTGGATGCCCTTCCTGGTCATCGCAGCACATAAATAAGTCCTATTTCTAGACAGAAGTCAGACGACCTCCTTCAAACACCTATCTGCGCTCCTATGATTAGTTCCGCAACTCGACCGGATCAGGTCTGCAAACAGCGACGCGACACGAAGCGGCCCAGAGGGACCTTCAAGCTTCAGTGCAGAGAGCACCCCCAAATTCCCCATGAACGTCGTCTGTGGAGAGATGAACGAAACGCACAGATGGTCCCTAGCAGGTGATCCTATGCTCATATTTCAACTAATTTTTCAAAAGCATCAATGTTCAATTACAGAATTAATTAAAACAAGTAATCACCGATGCACATAGGTCAACTTGGCAAAGTAAACAAAACAATAAACGTAAGGGACAGCCCTATTTCTTATTTCAAATAAATATCTTAGACAGTGCCAACAAAATCTAAACCAAAAGAGAATTGACTCCTATTTCCTTCGGCAACCACAGGGTTATCTAATTTCAACCTTCCTTATCACAAAGCAAAATGATTAAACACTATCACAAACATATACATAATTTTCAAAATAGAGCGCCATTCAAATTTCAAATGAATTCAAACTTCCCTTCAGCACAGGCGCGACAATCAAATACAATTACAAGCATACGCACAAGCACTCAAAAAGGGCACACAATTTAATCTCCATTTTCCGTGCAACAGCAAACGCAGTGATCAAATGTATTTACAAAACATATGCAGCAGCATTTAAAGGAGTATTTTAAATTCAATTCTTTTAATCACAACCGCTACAATATGAATTTCGCGGAAAACTCAAAGCATTTTAATTTAAATTTAAAGAATTTTTAGCTAAGTGCTCGACCAAACCAAATCTAATACCCCTTGAGAGCGTGATTCAACGCTCCAGGGGGCCCTAATCTTCCCACCACCAAGTTGAGGCCACACCGCGTGAACCCGATACTGACAGAGCGCAACCGCTAACGGTCGCCACTCGGGTTGTACGCCCTCACTGAGGCCGTCGGCAACAGAACAGCTTGACAAGTGGACTGTTGACGGCTTAAGGCTCAGTAGAGGCAGCCATGTTGGGAGCTAAGGCGGCAGCTAGCTAGGGCCGCCTCCATCAAATGGGGTACAGTGGTACACCAGTCGCGGCCACTCAGCTAACGGGAGTGGGAAGGGTCCAGCGGACCGATGAGTGGCCGTGAAGTTCCTCTTCGCACGCTGAGGGGGGGTGATGAGACCCCCGCCCCTGAGGGAATTACCCCCCGACTGGTCGGGGGAGGGACCCCTTTCAAACCTAGGGGCCTGGTGGCTAGCCGGCGGGCGCCGAGCGTCGCCCGTCAGAGGGAGTGGCGGAGCGCCCCCGCCCGTGGGGGTCGAGGGCCTGGCAGTGCCCCGAGAGGAGACGCCGTTTGCACCCAGGCACAGTATGGCATGGTGATTGCCCTGGCAATGCAGACAGAGCCGCTGGTGCGGACAGTCTCGCTGAAGGTGCCCTTCCAAACAGGAGTAGCACCAGCGGCGCTCCTTGACGATAGTTCGCCTCGCCGGAACCGGTTTACTTAATAATTTTGGGCAAGACGTTACCCGGTGATCAGATGCTCGACAATAGGAGCAGGGGGGGGGGGGGGTTGACGACGACTTGCCCGGCGGATTTCGCCTCTCACTGGGCACGGCTCGTAAGTCGTCGACGGTGCCCGCCGCGTGCTCGATGTGTCGGCACTGCTCCTCCAAAAACCGCAGCAGGTCATAGAAGGGCGGAATATAGGAGGCCTCGTCCCCGCCGTACCTCTCCTTAAAATGCATTTGAAGGTCGAGAGGTAGACGGGACAGCACGATGCGGAGCAACAAGAAGGCCCATTCGCCCACTGGTAAATCCAGCCGCCTCAACATATTACAGGCCACCAAGACTGGATCCAACAGGTCCGGACGTAGTCTGGCCCGGTCACTCAGCAGCGGGAGGCTCAGAAGCTGCTTAACATGTTCGTCCGCAATTCGCCGGACGTTGGCGTATCTTCTGGCTAGGAGGTCCCGAGCAGTCTGGTAGGCGTCGTCCGACAAGCTCAAATGGCTGACAACGCCCAGGGCCTCCCCCTCCAGTGAGGCCAAGAGGTACGCCATCTTCTGGCTCGGAGTCAAGTCACTCCGGGCGTCCACTAGGCCGTCGAAAAGACCAACGAAGGTCAGCCACTCGGAAAGGACCCCGGAGAACTTTGGCAAGTCCAGAGTTGGGAGTCGTCCCAACAGCTCCGGCTGAGGCTGCTTCCGAACGGACTCGGGCAGGCCACTCGTCCGAGCTTCACGCGCCTCTTCGGCATACCTGCCTTCAGCCTCGATCAACTCGTCCGTGAGCCACAAGAACTGCTCGTAGTCTGCGAAGCAGGAGTCCAGGACTCCCTTTTCCACATCCGAATCCTCGAGCTCAGCGTAAGCCTCCTCCACTGCAGCCCTTCGAGCATCGACCTGCTCGAACCGCTTCATCAAATTATGGACCCTATCCGGTCGACCTATCAAAGCATGGGCGCTGGTGGCCCAGCGTAACTCAGTCCGCAGGCAACGGATTAGCATCTTGGGCGAGGACATCACTACTAAATACAAATTACGACGCCGCTCGAGCACAATTACAAAAATAACAAATAAAAAATACAAAAAAATTAACAGCTAACCAATGCAGTTCCTATCAAATCGAGTTGAATAGAAATTACACAAATAAGAACCGCTATTTATTAAATCAAACACAAGTTAGTACAAAAGAAAAGGCAAATCAAATTAGCAATAACAAATACTAGTGCGATCAAATCAAGTTAAATTCAAATTACGTAAATACAAATTACCACTCTTTAGTTCAAATACAAATTACAATACGAAATATACATAACGAAGATACACATCAACAAAAAATACCTTGCTCGGAAATCGACCCTTCGATAAGTAATACACTACAATCATCCGACAACGATAATTAACCGATTACGTAAAAATAACCATCTACCTACATGACGCAATCTCCCGCTTGCGCGCGAACCGGGCGTGCTTTTTCAAATTTACCCGCAAACAACAAAGCAAGCTAACAAAGAAAGGAATTTTATTATTACGTATATAATAAAAAAAAATATTTTTACGTATTACGGACGGGCGTGATTGTAGACACAAAATTAAACCAATCAACCCAACGCTCCCTGCCACCAAAATTATTTAATTTTTATCAAATACTATGGTCGGTGGATCGACCGGGAATCGATCCCAGCACCGCGTTCTGCTACCAAATTTTACGGCCGGCAGCTGCCTATCCCAGGAGTAGAATCCTTCGCGGCCCATAGACGAAGAAGCTACAGGCAGATGCTGGTCGGGCGTCCTCACGCCACGGGTTAAAAGTCTAATTACACTAAACAATCCGGGGGGAGCGTTACAATTATTGAACAGAGCTTACTTACCTCTATTCAAGGCGACTGGTCCCTCAGGATTCGGTCAGGTCTCGTGTGGATGTATTGTGCTAGAAAGTAAAGGTCAGTGATGTGTATTTGGGTGTGGCTGGTAGTGTTATTGACCTTATTTGACCGTTCCCCCTGCAGCAGTTCGGCCCTCAGCTCCTCTCCAAGCTAAGGTCGCCTTCCGCAGTCACTTTCTTCCTTTGTTACGATTGACTCGCGAAAATGAACACAGAACGTACGGGTCAAAGGTCACCGATATTTCTAGAATATTAACTACCGCACTAGTAACTAATACAGTCGAATCCACTTATACAGATTCTGTGTTAAACCTAAAGTCCCGGGTAAACTCTCAACACGCGCTATTATTCCCAGTGGTATATTTACTATACGCGCCTAACATAAATTAGATCTAAGAGCTCCCAAACAAACGGACTGCCTTCTCTTTCGACGCGAAGAAGACTTCTAATCTTTCGCTCTCGACTCCCACCGTTCAGTAAGCTCGGACGTTCAACACGCGCGAACGTCATCCCGTATCAGCCGAGCCGAGAGCCATCTAACGTCGATGCCTGACACCAACGCTTTTGCGTAAACAAGTTTTATAGGCTGTATGATGATGATGATGCTTAAAAAAGATGTTTTAATTTTGATATCTATGCACTAATATTTTTTTATAGGATAGGGTGACAAAAGAGCACACAGTCCACCTGATGGTAAGTGGTTACTGTGGCCCATAGACATCCACATTTATCCTCGTTTACGAATCAAAATGCTGATGCGTTGTCACCCGTGAGGATTAAGATGGAATGCCTCTTTTCCAGTAAAAAGGGTCTCCGGTTCTCTACACTCACCATACGAAACACAGCAGCGTTAAGCTGCTAGTTTACGCTTGTATTCTGTGAGAGCGTGGTCCTTCCCCGGTCAAGCCGATCCATTCGTGCTACAACTATACTAATAATATAGCTGCAGCATGCCTCTACCACGTTAAAAACATGATAAAAATATAACGGTAACAACGATAGAAAATCAGGCACAACTACAAACATATTTTGTCACTACTATTTGGCAAATTGCGATGACAATGTTAATGTAATTTTATGACAGCATTATGCAAGCGGAAGAAATATGGTATTTTTTGATGATACCCTAAATTTTACATTTAATATTTATAATGAGATAGTAAGTAGTATTCGGGGGCGTCGTAAGAGACGACTATAGGAAAGATCAAAAATAGCTCGTGTTCTCTGATGTTAC
The DNA here is from genome assembly GCA_033319125.1 of Parnassius glacialis. Taxonomy (NCBI): domain Eukaryota; kingdom Metazoa; phylum Arthropoda; class Insecta; order Lepidoptera; family Papilionidae; genus Parnassius; species Parnassius glacialis. Next base: position 27,420,240 of record JAVANC010000007.1, read on the forward strand.
CTGATGTGATGACAGATGCAAACACTCAGAAAAATGGCGAGTAGCAATTTCAAAGCTACGACACGCCCTAAGAACCTTCAACAAAAGTACGTACTCTTTTTAAAAAGCCGGCAGCGCACATGCAATAGAGACAAAAATAGAAACAGAAACAGAAACGTTTTTATTCAATATAGATTATAAATAATACTTATTGAAAGTCACTCTTTTGTATAATTACCACTGGTTCGAAAAAAACATCTGTCCTGGCAAGAATTAGCAAGAAACCCAGCGGGACTTTTTTTTAAATAACAGCTTGTAATCATGTATGTTACACAAATCAACAACACAACAAATTAGAAATAGCTTGGTAGCGATCACCTCATTTCCAGGGGTTATTATCATCTACAAATTCTTTAAAACTATAATAACCCTTTTTATACAAACTTAGTTTAATAAAGTTTTTGCACTTTGAGCAGGTCAAATTTTGTATTTTTTCTGGAATTTCGTGTTAAAAGCGTATACATCGCCCCAAGAATGAATTACTGACTCGATGGAGTCGAGTAACTGGTACTACTAGCTTGTGTCTGTTCCTAGTATTTACAGAATGAATATCACTTATTTTTGTAAAACTACTTTTATTTTTGTGTACGTACATTACATTTTCATAAATGTATTGAGAAGCCAATGTTAATATATTAATTTCCTTAAATTTTTGTCGCAGCGACTCTTTAGGCTTAAAATCATAAATTGCTCTTACGGCCCTCTTCTGTAAAACAAATATAATGTCAGTGTCAGCTGCGTGTCCCCATAGCAAAATACCATACGACATTATGCTATGGAAATAGCTAAAGTAAACTAGTCTAGCTGTTTCAACACTAGTTAGATTTCTAATCTTTTTTACGGCATATGCTGCAGAACTAAGTCTGCTTGCTAGTTTTGATATATGGGGGCTCCATTGAAGCTTCGCGTCTAGTGTGATTCCAAGAGAAATGGTGGTATCTACAAGACTCAGTTTCTCCCCATTTAAAATTACATTAGTATATAATTGTTTGACATTTGGAGTCATAAGTTTCATACATTTCGTTTTAGTGCCATTTAAATGCAAATTATTAACATTGAACCAATTTACTAATTTAGATATAGCATTATTTACTTCGTCATATTTTAGCAATTGTCAACTTAATTTGAAAATTAAAGAAGTGTCATCTGCAAATAATACTATATCATGGTTTCTCCTACTATGTAAGGTAAATCATTAATGTATACAAGAAACAGAAAGGGGCCGAGAATTGAGCCTTGAGGCACGCCCATCTGTACCATCGACCCGGAAGAACTCATACTGTTGATGACAACTTTTTGCGTTCTCTTACTTAAATATGAAATAATTAATTTAAGAGCATCACTTCTTACACCGTAGTGTTGAAGTTTCCTGATTAATATTTCATGGTGAACACAATCGAGGGCTTTGGATAGGTCACAAAATATACCCAAAGCATCCTTTGAATTCTCCCATGCATTAAATATATATTTAATCAGCTCAACACCGGCATCAGTTGTCGAGCGACCCCTTGTAAAACCAAATTGATTTTTATGAAGTTAATTATTTATATTAAAGAAATTTAACATTTGATCAAGAATAATTTTTTCAATAATCTTACTAAGTTTTGGTAGTACAGAAATAGGTCTAAAATTGGCGGGGTCTAATGTAATACCAGATTTAAATAAAGGTATTACTTTACTATACTTCATTAAACCAGGAAACACACCAGATTCGATAATAGTATTAAAAATATTAGCTAAATGAGGCGCGATTGTATCTATTATGGACGCAATAATTTTAACGGAAATCCCCCACAGATCCGCAGTTTTCTTAACATCAATAGTTTTAAAATATTTTACAATATCTTTTGATGACACTTTATGAAATTTAAAATTCTTTGTACACGCATTTAGATTTTGTTTAAGTAATGATTCTGCGACCGCAGGAGAAGAATTCAGTGACTTAGTGGTTAATATCGGAATATCAGTAAAATATTTCTCAAAAACCATTGCAACATCCTGATCTGATTCGGTTATTTTTTCTATGGAATAGGGGGCAAACGAGCATGTGGCTCACCTGATGGTAAGTGACTACCGCCGCCCATGAACAACCGCAACACCAGGGGAATTGCAGATGCGTTGCCGGCCTTTTAGAAAGGTGTAAGCTCTTTTCTTGAAGGTTCCTAAGTCGTATCGGTCCGGAAAATTCGCTGGTGGTAATTGATTCCACAAGGAAGTCGTGCGAGGGAGAAAACTTCTTCTAAATCGCACAGTGGTGGACCGCCTATCATCCAGATGGTATGGATGGTAACGCGAGTTTTGTCGTGATGTGCGATGGTGAAATTGAGCGGCTGGAATTAGTCCGAACAATTCCTCAGAGCCGTCCCCGTGATAGATGCGATAAAATACGCAAATAGACGCAACATCTCTACGCAGTGTCAGTGTATCGAAACGATCAGAAAGAACTCGGTCGTCGACGGTTCGAACCGCTCTGCGCTGGATGCGGTCAAGTGGAAGGAGCTGGTACTGGGGTGCCCCGGCCCAGAGATGAGAACAGTATTCCATGTGGGGCCGAACTTGCGCTTTGTAAAGTTGCAAGCAATGTGCCGGCATAAAATACTGTCTCGCTCTGCTGAGCACGCCAAGCTTTTTCGAGGCCAATTTGGCCTTCCCTTCCAAGTGACCACGAAACTGCACATTATTCGATATGTCGACGCCAAGGATTCCGATGCTGGCTAAGGCAACTAGGGGAGTGCCTTGAAACTGAGGAGATACGACAAAGGGGTTCTTTTTAGCGGTAAACGCGCAAACTTGTGTCTTCTGCGGATTGAACTGGACTAGATTTAGTCGGCCCCAATCCGAGACTTTGTTAAGCAAAGACTCGACTTCAGACACAAGTTTGTTCCGGTACTCGGCGACGTTTTCTCGAGAAATATTGGCACGGCCGATATATAAGGCATCACCAGTGCTGTCGTCCGCATAGCAATGAATGCTACCAGTTAGCAACATATCATTGATATGCAGGAGAAACAGCGTTGGTGATAACACGCAGCCTTGTGGAACACCAGCGTTGATTGGCATGAGATCAGAGCATGCACCGTCTACTACGACCTTGATGCTCCGATCAGCAAGGAAACTGGTGATCCATTTGCACAATTTCTCGGGAAGCCCATAGGCAGGAAGCTTCGAAAGAAGCGCTTTGTGCCAGACCCGATCAAAGGCCTTCGCTACGTCCAAACTAACGGCTAATGCCTCCCCCTTGGACTCTACTGCCTCCGCCCATCTATGAGTTAAGTAGACTAGAAGATCACCAGCTGATCGACCCCGACGAAAACCGTACTGGCGGTCACTTATCAGCTGGTGATTCTCAAGGTACCTCAGGAGCTGGCAGTTAATAACGGCTTCCATTATTTTGGAGAACAAGGAAGTGATGGCGATAGGCCTGTAGTTGGACGGGTCTGAGCGGTCGCCTTTTTTAGGGATCGGGTGCACCAAAGCTGTCTTCCATGAGTCTGGGACTACGCCTTGGGAGTAGGAGTACCGGAAAAGACGCGTTAAAACCGGTGCCAACTCCGGAGCACACGTCTTCAGCACAATGGGAGGGACTCCATCGGGCCCACTCGACTTGCTGACGTCCAGGGAGAAGAGTGCTTTGCGGACCGAGCGCTGTGTAAATCGCACATCCGGCATGGAGCACTCATAACGCGGGATGGTCGGGGGTGTGTTCCCCCGTCATCTAGAGTCGAGTTGGACGCAAAAAGAGAGCTCAACAGATCGGCTTTCTCCTTTGCGGCATGGGCCAGTGAGTCGTCCTCTCTGTGCAGAGATGGAAGAGATGGCTGACAGAAGTTCCCTTAGACAGCCTTGGCGAGAGACCAGAATGCACGGGTTCCCGAAGGAAGGCGAACTAGCTTCTCACCAATTCTGCCGATGTGCTCAGACCTTGCCTTGGCAATGACGCTTTTGAAGGACCTGGAGGCGGAATTATACTTATTTTTAAGTGCGCTGGTGTTTATATCCCGAGACGTTAATGCGTCAGCCCAGGCCTGGTAGCACTCCTGCTTATAGCGTGATGCTATTTTACAGGAGCGACCAAACCATGGCTGGGATCTGCTTCCGATGGGCACCACAGAGGATGGAATAAAAAGTTCCATACCCTGAAGTACCACATCAGCAACAGAATCGGCAACAACGCTGGGATCTTCCGGCGAGAAGCAAACCCGCCCCCAAGGGTAGGATGCAAAAAAAGACCGCATCCCGTCCCAATCAGCTGACCTATAGTGCCAAACACGGCGACAAGCTGTAGATCGCAACTGCGATTGGAGCGTGAGTGGCACCGTACTCCGGATCAGACAATGGTCCGAAGAGCCCAAAGGGGCATCGACGGAGACCTGATATCCGTCCGGATGAGAGGTCAGCAAAAGGTCCAACAGGGAAGGTACATGGTCTTCCACATCTGGGATCCGCGTAGGCGAAGTAACCAGTTGTGTTAGACCATATGCCAAAGCAAAGTCATAGACAGATCTACCCGCATGATCGGTTAAACAAGAACCAAGCCATTCAGCGTGGTGGGCGTTGAAATCACCGAGTATCACGATCTCTGCGGATGGGACCTGTTGTAGCACGGAGTCTTCAGCCATTTGGACGTGGTCGATGAGTCGGTCTGTGTCGGCATTACCGCTATGGGACCTATAGAGGCACCCGTAGACGCGCGGATGGTCGTCGCTGTCTACGCGCAGCCATAGGATGGACAGGTCCGTAACTTCAAGACTGCCGAGGCGTCGAAAACAGATGCCCTCTCTGACATACACGCAAACTCCAGCCCGGGGCACAAACGAGTGTTCCAATTTGTACCCCGGGTAGGAGAGATACAAAGTATCAGCCGGAGAGGACACCTGTGTCTCGGGTAGAAAGAGCAAGGCCGGCTTAGCTATCTCCAGATGGTAGTGGACGGCGTTAAGGTTTGAATGAAGTCCCCTGATATTGCAGAAATCCACGGTAAGCGTGGCAGGGGTTGCCTTTGTCTTCTTGCTCCGTTTGCCCCGAGCAGGTTTCATCTTGAGCGGAATTTCCCCCCCCCCCCCCCAGAATACGCGGGGCAGCCTGAGCACCCACGCCTAGGAGTGGAGTAGTTTGGTCGTGGATGCTCAGCGAGGGATTCTCCAGGGGTGCTGGTACCCTCCTAGGGTAGTCTTTTATTTAATTCCACTACCATGTTGATGGGGGGGGGGAGGAATTGGGCCTCCGGCCACCTGCACTCACCAAGCGCAACGCAGAGGTAAACCTCTACTTCACGCTGGTATTCTGTGAGGTCGTGGTACCACCCCGGTTCGAGCTGGCCCATCCGTGCGTCAGCAAAAGCTACCGCTTGGCTCTACCACTGTTAAAAATTTGTTATTAACACTTAACTGGTAGTTTGAATTGCGAGAGTTGATCTTACCAGTTTCGCTATTAATTATACTCCATGTCATTTGAATTTTATTAGATGCCGTCTTAATTTTGTTGCTCAAATGCAAAGACTTGGCTGTGGAGCACACTCTTTTAAATATTTTTGAATATTTTTTACATATTCCCTAAATTCGACGCTATTATTATATGACCTTTCATGGTAAAGATCATATAACCTATGTCTGCTCTTATGGACTCCTACTGTCGCCCATTCATTAAATGACTTCCGACTGTTCAAGGAGAATGTTTTAGAAGTAAAAGTTTTATTAAATTCATAGCAAATAAGCTTAAATAATGTTCCATACAAACAATTTGGATCATTTTGTTACTTCTAAATTTCTCCAAGCGACGTGCATTTACTGGAACAAACACAACTTTCTTGTCTACTTGCTTTTTGTGAACATATGGTAACGAAATTACTTGTCCACAGTGATCAGAACTTAATTTTTGAATTATACATTTATGCAACGGTTTCACATTTGTAAAAATGTTATCTATACATGTTGCACTAGGTTGAGCAATACGCGTTGGCTCTTAAAAGTAAATTAAAAAGACCATATGATTTAAACAATGATCTAAATTTAATATTGATTGAGGAAGCTTCTAGGATATTGATGTTAAAGTCTCCACATATTACAACAGATTTATTCTGTTTATTAAGCTTAGCAAAAACTTCCTCCATATTTTTTTCAAAAGTATCGTATATAGAACATGGGGGTCTGTAGACGCTCACAACAATGAGGTGCTCAAACTCAACACATGCCATTTCTACAGTTCGCTCAACAGAGAGGCTCAAAATATCTTTACGTTCTTTACATGACAATAATTTACTAGCTAATATTAAGGAGCCACCTCTTAAAACCGTTTCTCTATTGAAAGAACTGACCACCTGGTGATTACTGAAGTTAAACATTAAGTTATAAGCTTTTAACCAATGTTCAGTAATACATAAAATATGAATATTGTTGCTATTTAAGAACAACTCAATTTCTAGCTCTTTGCCTACCATGCCTTGTATATTTTGATGCACCAGGTGTAAACAATTTTCATTATCACTCTGTGGAGTCATACAATTAAAGATTTGTAAGCTACATTCTAAATTATTTAAATTTTTACAACTGCTAGAGATTATCTCTAATATCTCATTTTCTAATTTAAATTACTTGGAACTGATTCCAAATTACATATTAAGTCATTATACTGCTCAAAAGGAGCAGATGTCTGTGTAGCCAAGTCCTTGGCTGAGTTAATACATAAACAATAAGATAGCACATTTACTATCTGTCTTAAAATATATTTAGATAGGTAATACCTATCACTAGTCAAAATTTTCTTAATTAAATTATTTATGTCTATTAAATTAAATTTATTATTATAATTATAACAATTCAATGTCAAGTTTAAATTATACTCATACTCACTCTGATTTTTTATTAAGGAGTCAAAGCGCTCCTCATTATATTTACATGATTTTACCAGATCATTCATGGCCAATATGTGTTCTGTTATCCCATCTTGAGCCGATGCATATTTATTTAATACAATTTGTAGAGAGCTTTTAAGTGATAAAATTGTTGAATTTAGACACTCTATATCAGTCTCATAATAGTGATTTATATTTTTCACCTCAATGGAATATATTTTAAGTTTATTAATTAATTCTTGCTTTTCTTTGCATACATATATATAATTTAAACATTAATTTTAGTTTTAATTAATTTTTGCAGTTTTCTAATATATTTATTAATTTTTATATATTTCTTTAATTTTCTTCTACTGCAGGTAGTACTTGCTGCTGTTCTTGATGTGAGATAATCATCACCAGTCAAATCAATTGTTGTGGAGGATTGCAATGCTTTAGAAGATTCACATTCTATGAGCTCGTTGAACAGACTTCGAGTTTGGGACGCTTTCATGTTGTCTATGTAATGTTTTAATTGCACAATCTGCACATTAGCCTTACTTAACTGTAACTGCAATGCATCAATTTATCTGAGGGATTCCTCATATTCCTTGCTGCATTGGTCAAACTCATCGACTGTTCTCTGAAGTTCATCCCTTTCTTTTGAAACAAATGTATATTCTGTATGCAACTTAACTATATCACTTTTTAGCTCAGTATTTTTAGCTATTATATTTATTATTTCCTTTTCATTGTCATCCCTTTCTTTACATAACAGCTCACACTGCTCCTTTGACGCCTTAAGTTCTTGAAGCGCTATTTGAAGTTGGTTATCCATTTGGCGCGTTTTGGCGTTGCGTGTATTCATTTTACTATTAAGTGTAAATAGCAAAAGAAAACAAAGAAAGAAAACCAAAGAAGCAGAGTAAGCAAATGACTAGATGTATGGGTTTATTTACAGATCTCAAATTAAATTATCATGTAAATAATTCAAAATGAAATCCAGAACAATACTAACTTAATAGGTAAATCTTAAAATATTAATGGGATAACAAGAATTACACTTACAGTAAGTTTAAACGATGTTCGTTACAGCCGTTACTTTTGATTAAAACTTGGAACACTAAACACAATGTAATTAAAATAGGTACTTTTGAGTTTTTTTCACAAATACAAAAAAGTCGTATTTAACAACTGTAACTCAAAATTGAGGTGGATATTATCAATTTACAATATTTAATTTTTAAAAATAGTTGGGGGCAATTATTTTACAACTTGTCACCAGGGTTGCCACAGGAAAAAAAACTTTCTTTGGTGTTGTTCATGGGCATAGTCACTAACCAATGGGTTGACCGCATGCTTGTTTGTCACTTCCTCCATAAAAAAGATAACATCTGGAGCTTCGATCATGAATCTGTTTATCAAGTGTCAATTTTTGTAAATCCTTTCTACTGTGGGAGTTGGCCATGACCAGAAGTAGATACATTTACACGGAAACAGAAACAGAAACAGAAACTTTTTTATTCAATATAGATTATAAATAATACTTATTGAAAGTCACTCCTTTGTTTGATTACCACTGGTTCGGAAAAAACCTCTGTCCTGGGAAGAACCAGCAAGAAACCCAGCGGGACTTTTTTTTTAACAGCTTACTATCATGTATGTTACACAAATTAACAACACAACAAATTAGAAATAGCTTGGTAGCGATCACCTCATTTCCAGGGGTTATTATCATCCATAAATTCCTTAATATTATAATAACCCTTTTTATACAAACTTAGTTTAATAAAGTTTTTGAACTTTGAGCAGGTCAAATTTTTTATATTTTCTGGAATTTTGTTGTAAAAGCGTATACATCGCCCCAAGAATGAATTACTGACTCGATGGAGTCGAGTAACCGGTACTACTAGCTTGTGTCTGTTCCTAGTATTTACAGAATGAATATCACTTATTTTTGTAAAACTACTTTTATTTTTGTGTACATACATTACATTTTCATAAATGTATTGAGAGGCCAAAGTTAATATATTAATTTCCCTAAATTTTTGTCGCAGCCACTCTTTAGGCTTTAAATCATAAATTGCTCTTATGGCCCTCTTCTGTAAAACAAATATAATTTCAGTGTCAGCTGCGTGTCCCCATAGCAAAATACTATACGACATTATGCTATGGAAATAGCTAAAGTAAACTAGTCTAGCTGTTTCAACTCTAGTTAGACTTCTAATCTTTTTCACAGCATATGCTGCAGAACTAAGTCTGCTTGCTAGTTTTGATATTTGGGGGCTCCATTGAAGCTTCGCGTCTAGTGTGATTCCAAGAAAAATGGTGGTATCTACAAGACTCAGTTTCTCCCCATTTAAAATTACATTAGTATATAATTGTTTGACATTTGGAGTCATGAATTTCATACATTTTGTTTTACTACCATTTAAATGCAAATTATTAACTTTGAAACAATTTACTAATTTAGATATAGCATTATTTACTTCATCATATTTTAGTAATTGTCGACTTAATTTGAAAATTAAAGAAGTGTCATCTGCAAATTATACTATATCATGGTTATCTCCTACTATGTAAGGTAAGTCATTAATGTATACAAGAAACAGAAAGGGGCCGAGAATCGAGCCTTGAGGCACGCCCATTTGTACCATCGACCCGGAAGAACTCATACTGTTGATGACAACTTTTTGCGTTCTCTTACTTAAATATGAAATAATTAATTTAAGAGCATCACTTCTTACACCGTAGTGTTGAAGTTTCCTGATTAATGTATCATGGTGAACACAATCGAAGGCCTTGGATAGGTCACAAAATATACCCAAAGCATCCTGTGAATTCTCCCATGCATTAAATATATATTTAATCAGCTCAACACCGGCATCAGTTGTCGAGCGACCCCTTGTGAAACCAAATTGATTTTTATGAAGTAAATTATTTATATTAAAAAAATTTAACATTTGATCAAGAACAAATTTTTCAAACGTGGTAGTGCCATGCTGTAGTTATATTATGGTTGTAGCACGAATGGGTCAGGTCGGCTGCGGAAGGACCACGCCCTCACAAAATACCAGCGTAAATTAGCAGCTTAATGCTGCTGTGTTTCGTATGGTTAGCGTAGAGAACCAGAGACCCGATTTACTGAAAACGGTGTATTTCATCTTAGTCCTCAGGTGTGACAACGCATATGTATTTTGAGATAGAATAGAGGACGAGAATAAATTTAGATGTCTATTGGCTACAGCATCCAACTACCATTAGGTAGACTGTGCGCTCATTTGACTGGCGGCTCCGTGGCGCAGTGGCTTAGCAATGAGTTTACTGCGCTGGGGACCGCGGGTTTGAATCTCGCACGAAACAAGTATTTGTATGGCCTACAAATAATTGTTCCGTGTCTGGATGTTTATGCTTGTGCAATTTATATTTGTAAACTGCCTCCACGATACAGGAGAAAATCCTAGTGTTAAGGTATTGTTTTAAAAAAAATTATCACCCTTATTCTATAAAAAAGATAACAAGAAGAAGCAAAAGATTAATCTTAAAAAAAACTTAGTTAATTTTGGAAGGCTTGTGAGGACTATAAAATAAGTAACGCATAGCTGAGCGACAACTATGGCATGGGTTTATATGATAGATTTACCTTAATATTCATGCTTGGCAGGTAGAATGACGAGCGCAGTACCAGACATCTTGTACCTTTGATGTTGCCGCCCGACGCCTGTATGTTTATACCGCCATCTATCGCAAGTTTTACTTACGTGTAAATGATATCTCTGACAACACCCTTCTCTTACGTACAAGGAATATACAGATACCATGCTGTTTAATCCCTCAAACGGACATACGAAGACATTAAATTCACACAAAAGCACTAAAACTTGAAACGCGATAACTGTAACGCGCCTGCAACTGAATTAATGGCGTTGTTTACTTTTGTACTAGCGACCATTTCTGTGGCGATTTTGTCTGCGTTCAGTATCGGACGGTTCACACACATAAATTATCTGGGATGCCAAAATTACATAACACATTTTATAAATATACTTACGACATAACCAATATGCAGTTCTATGTTTTCTATTTATTTTTTACATGGTTAAGTTGAACGCAACCTAAACGAGAATAGCCGAGGGCCGGACAGAGTGGAGGTCTATAGTGACCAGCGCTACGAAGGCATTAAACTACGGACACGACCTTTAGTCATGAAGAACACGACCAAGAAGAAGGAGAAGTTGCGGCATCATATATTATAGCCGAACCACAAATGAGTCTGCTCATCCTAAAAAGAACCACGATTTCAAAGGACACTAGCGTAAAACAGCAGAATAATGCGTATGGTTAGTGTAGAGAATTGGAGACAGTTTTAACTGGAAACGAGTCATTTATCTTAGTCCTGAGTGGTGACAACGTCTTTATATTCATAATAGAGGAAATAAGTAGATGTCTATGGGCCATAGCATCCACTTACCATCCGGTGGACTGTGTGCTTATTTGTCGCCCTTATTCTATAAAGAGATCAGTCTCAGATATTGTCAACTTCCAGACTCAGGGCTTTTACTGAGAATTTTGTGTCAAAATAACCCAATAACTGAATTATTTTATATAAATAAGTTAGAAGATGTTTAATATTCTACAGACATTTATTCAATACAATTTCAATTATGTGACGAGTCTCTCGCTTTGACGCGAACGAATTTCTACTTGAACTTTTATTTTGAGTATTGAAACGGGTGGATTAAATTTACAAATTGATGCGTATTTTATCGCCAAATTATTTTAAAAATAAGAGCGTATACAATAGTATATATATATATATGATATCGTTGTTTCTTGATAAAATGATGAACTATCTCTATACATAATTATGATAACGGAACCCTCACGTCATGAGTACTACTCGCATTTCTTATACTATTACATCATACATGGTAGAGCTATACTGCAGCCATATTATTGCTGTGGCACGATCATATTGACTCTACCGTAGAAGGACCACGCTCTCACAGAATATTAGCGTAAAATAGCAGCCTAATGCTGCTGTGTTTCTTATGGTGAGAATAGATATCCGGACACCGTTTTTACTGGATAAGGAAGCATTCCATCTTAGTCTTCAGGGGTGATAACTCATCCGTAGTTTCATTCTTAATCAATGATAAACGTATGGACTACTTTGGACCATGGTATCGATTTATTATCGGTTGGTTCTGTGAGCTCGTTTGTCACACTTATTCTATAAAATAATCTCATTTAATATCGTTAGTATTCATCACGAATGTATAGAAAGGCTGAAAATTTAATTCCAATTTTATCGGCTCTGGCACTTCGCTTGAGTTCAATGAGGATTTGAAAGAAAAGTTTTTTTTGCGAATACGATTTCGATTAAAAGAAAAATAGTGAAATTGTAAGCTGAAAAGTACAAGCTTAAAAATTCATGAAGTACCTACACTATTTAAAAAATGTACGTATTTGTCATTATTAAATTATTATTGTGTTATATTTTATTCAAATGTATTTTTATTATTTACATTACATTATAATGCAATAATGTTTATTATATTAATAATAACACTGTTTAGCGGCGGTGGAAGAATATCCACTAACCGATATCATCCCGTGACTGTCTTAAGAGGCGACAGAGGGAAACGAAGCAGGAGGCGGGCAGCAACGTATCCCAATAACAAACAGAAAACAAAAAAACTACGGTTATGCACCCGCCTGCCAAGCGTGGCAACTATGGCAAGTACACATTTATGAGGAAATCTTGGGGGAGGCCTATGTTTATTAGAGGATTTTTTTTATAGGATAGGGTGACAAACGAGCACACAGTCCACCTGATGGTAAGTGGTTACTGCGGCCCATAGACATGTACATTTATCCTCGTTTGCGAATGAAAACGCAGATGCGTTGACACCCGTGAGAACTAATATGGAATGCCTCTTTTTCAGTAAAAAGGGTCTCCGGTTCTCTACACTCACCATACGAAACACAGCAGTGTTAAGTTGCTATTTTATAGGCCGTAATTATAAATAATAATAGGAAAACTAAAATCAAAAATTATAATTTTCATACAGCCCTATTTCCCGTGTTATAGCGTCATGGACGCTGCATCGAATTCTCCGCTTAATGAGAAAAGAACTAGGTTTCCTGTCACACCTTCGTAAAGAAACTTTATTGCACGTGGACTCCATAGTCTCTACAGCAAATGATACAAAAATTTGCTACACTTTTGTCCCTTGTGTCAATTTTGTCTTTCAGAGACTCATATTTTTAGCTTAATTTCACTAAGTCTTTGCTTCTTTCATAATTGACCAAAGTGACACCGTCGGGTCTTCGCCATCATCTTTTGATATTCCATATTTCTTACGAAGGAACATTTAAAGAGACAAGCGCTACTTGTATATATCATTGAGAGAACTAAGACGGGACAAACTACCAGCAAATGTTTAAATGGAAATGCATTGAGCCCAAACTCGAAATGATGGAGACGTGGAAATCCTATTGAGTTTAAACAAAAAATAACTGCATGTTGTAATGCTTTAAATTACTTTTAATGGTAAATTTCATGATAGTATAAAGCACCCTGCGTAAAACAAAAACATTGTAGTGTTCCAACAATTATCCGTACATGCGAGAGCTCCCTTTGTGATATTTTTGTCTCAAAGTGGTTTTTAATTAATTTGATTATGACATAGCGACAGCAGTATAGTTTAGCCACGTGCTCCACTCCACAGATTCAGTAATTCTTTCAACCTTTTACAACGATGTTCCAGAAAATATGCGGAGCTATTTATCAAAAAGGATTTAATTTTATTGACCAAAAGTTGTTTAATAAAGTTTAATATATTTCTATTAAGGATAACATGATTGGTATTGTCTTATAAGTGAGTTCTGACGGCTCCGTGGCGCAGTGGCTTAGCAATTGAGTTGCAGCGCTAAGGGCCGCGGGTTCGAATCCCGCACGGAACAAGTATTTGTATGGCCTATAATTAATTGTTCTGGGTTTGGATGTTTGTCCTTGTGCAATGTATGTTTGTAAATTGCCCCCACGATACAGGAGAAAATCCTAGTGTGGAGGTTACGTTTCTTAAAAATAAGAAATAAGTTCATCGCTTCTATGGTGTTTCGAAATGTTGTTTGCATATTTAATTGTATAAAATTATAAATTAACACTCTGGTTCTACTGCGGATATCCTCATTTCTAAGTAAATCACGCAGAGAGACTCCGAGCATAGCCCTCTTCATAGCTTGCTGAGCGACCTTGAGCTTCCTCATCCAGCCGACATAGCCATAGCTGAAGTGGCAATGGGCCGGCCATATAGCTCAAAGAACCGACGACCAATAGGAAACAAGGTTCTCAAGTGGCGGCCTTGTACCAGCGGACGAAGACTAGATGCCATTAGATGGTGTGAGGACCTGGTAAGGCATGCAGGAAATCGATGGATGCAGGTGACTCAGGACCGTGCTTTATAGTATTCCTTGGGGGAGCCCTATGTTCAGCAGTGGACTTGTTGGCTTGATAAGGTCTGTAATGATGATAATGATGATAAATTAATATTTAAAAATCCCGCTGGGTTTCTTGCTGCTCTTCCCAGGTTATATTTTTCTTTCCAAGTCATGACTTTTAATAAGCGTTCCTGTTTTTATCAGTTTGCCTGTCCGCGAATAAGACACAATACTTAAAAAATCGAATTATTCCTAAATGACTCACGGGACTGTGAAGAGGTTAGTTTTTATTTAATATAGATTGTACTAAATAAAAATCATTCTATTCTATTTAAACAATTAAAAATTAATAAAAAATTGACAGAAAATTTCATTCGTCCTCTTCTTCTTCTCTTTTTGAGCTCATAAACAGTCCTCTTCTGAGCATTAGCCTCTCCCGTTGTAGAGAAGATTGGATTTATTCGTCACGCTTAGCAGGTGGGTTGACGACCGGAGAGCCAGACTTCTGCATCATTGACGCGGCTGCCTGTTGACGGTCTGGGTTTAATCGGCTTGGCGTAAAAAGTTTAATCCTACACCCATCGGAAGTTATATGATCCTTCCGTATTTCCCGTAGCAACTCTTGCGACACCCACGGGATGGAATGAGGTGATGGACTCCTTTTCACCACCACCACATGGCAAACGTATTGTTAAATCACAATAGCCACACATCTAAGTAAAAATGTATACAAATAAATAAAATTTAAGTGACTCTTTGTAATATCGAATAAACTGCCTTTCATTGAGCAGGGGATTATTATCACGTAATTTAGATATAAGTAACCATTAAAAAAATCCGACTATTTTGCTGATTGGGCTTGTCTTCTAAATGGCTGAATTGGTTGTAACGAAACTGCACTATCTATAGAGCACTCTTGACATGATCGCGAAACTACAGAAGAATATGAAAATATAGATATAGGTTATGCTTTATCTGATAAACTTTCGAATTATTTTTTGTGATATCCAAAAATTGATAAAATTACTGGTTGTGGAAGATTGATTAATGATATTAATAGATATCACCTAGGCCAATCCTGGGCGGATCGCTAGTAAACCATTGATATAAAATATGTACTACGTACGTAGTACTTATAACTCAATGTAGTAAACAGTATAATTTATACTTAGGATTGTTCACTTGGTGAAACCTTAATTTCAGTTTTGTTTATATACCGGTCAGTTTGTATATCTAACTAGCTTTACTCCACGACTTTATTTGCTAAGAACTTAAACAAAAAATATCTGCAGATCTTTCAAAATTTGCCGTTCCGAACATTAGCCGGGGCAGACAGACAAAAATTTTAAAATGCTTATTCATTTCATAATAGCGTGCACATAATCCCCTGAGCTTAATAGATGGCAGTTAGATAAATCAAAATAAATATTTATCAAACACGTGCCAATGCAAACCACAAAAAACATAAATAGTATTCGAAAGCTTTTCGCTACGTATATCTTACGTACCCTCTGTGTACTATCTTTACGTTTTCTTTGTGTACTTCACTATCAATACTCATAATGTTCCTGTTTAAGATAAATTTAATTTTTCTCGCTTTGAAAGCTTCAGTGTAATAATAAGGTAAAATTTGTTTTCTTCGCACATTGAATTTACAAATTGAATTTATGTTATAGCATAATAGAATCATCAAGAAATGTAATGAGCTAAAATCAAACATAATTTCTTAATATACGTAATATGTTTTATAGTCCTTTTTTTGTATTAAAGTTGAAATTAAATAAGTGAATTAAATTGAAAAAAATGCGAGAAAGCTCATTGGACTTTTTTATCATAACACGTACGTAAGTGGTTGCTGTGGTCAATAGACATCTACATCTATCCTCGATTACGAATCAAAATGCAGAAGCATTTAAATTCGCATCCCGCGCAGAGCGACTTAAATCGTCAACGACCGAGCCCATACCGATCCGTTCGATTCACTGGCGCTGCGAAGAGATGTTGCATCCCTTAGCATTTTTTCGTATTTAACACGGGGAGTGCTTTGAGGAAGCACTCCCCGTGGTAAATGCGAAAAACACATCGCGGCAAAACTCCCGATACCACCCACACCACCTGGATGCGTGGCAGTCCACCACTGCTTTTTTTCTCTTCACTGAGTTTTTTCTTCTGCACACTACCTCTCTGTGGAATAATTTAGCGAATAATAGGGCGGCGATAGTCACTTACCATCAAGTGAGATAAAAACAACACTGGCTTAAAATGAAAAGGAGCAAATCAAAAATAAAAATGTAAAATTCGATTGGATTTGACATTCGATTAACAACACGGCACCTGTGTCTGTGAAGTATTGGACTGACGGGAATCCTTTTACGCTTCGTTTAGTGTCGGAGGATTTGAAGAGGTAAATGAATGAAATACGAGTATATTTACTTATAACAAAAAAGTATGTGTTCCGTTTAAACTTGGGGACCATTTTTAAAAAGTAAAAACCGACTTCTAATAACTAAAAATAATAAATTAATTGCGCGTTTAAAAATAAGTTTACATAATAATTAAAGTTCTGAATTCAAATGTTATAATGTTAAGCTTATTTTTATAATATTAGGAAGGTGACAGCTAAATTAGTAGTATAGTTGTTGAACGAATGTGTCAGCTCGACCGGGGAAAGGATCACTCTCTCACAGAATACCAGCATAAAATAGCAACTTACAGCTGAATGCACATTTTTCCGCGCCGTAAGCGCCGTACGCGCCAAATTTTATTTTAGAATTCGTTGTATGAATTATATGAAACCTCGCACATTACACCCGCACCGTACGCGCCGAATTTTATAAAATGCAGTAGGCATACGATATCGAAGGACGAATGCTGATGACGTCATATAATGCGGCGCGTTTTTTGATAATCAGTGTTGTCTAATGTTGCCAACTTAGTGGAATTTCCACTAAAACTGGTGGTTTCGATTTTTGTTTCGAATTATATTTTTTAAGTGTTAAGTGTCCACTGCGGTTGGCAGAAAAATGCTGCAACGAAATTGAAATTGCGATAAACGTTTTGAAATGAAGTGATAAATTATGTAAATACATTAAAACAATTGATAGTGAATTTTAATTCAAAGACCCAATTATACCTGATTACTAAATTATCTATAAAAATACTTACCTGAAACATACAAAAAGTCCTTCCTCTGGTTCAATTAGCCTTCTAAATCTTGAGTTTTCCATAGAAAACATATTAAGAAAACATAGTTTTAATATAATTATGTAAAAATTCTTGAAATTTCTTTTATGTTAAATGCAAATATCTAAAAAATCGTTCAGCAACGTATAAAAATTCTTTAAATAAAGTATAATACAGTTGCCTTTTTAAATGAATACTATGAATCCAGAACCTTATTTTTCTTCGAATTTTGTTTTCTTCTTCCTCAGTAAATAAGCAGGCTATTACAATATTATTTTCCATTGTGATTCCGAGCGATAAATGTCTTCAATTGAATCTATCTAATGTACCGTTTCACACCATTGGTTGGAAAAAACTGCGAGAGTTGTTGGCAATACAAAAGATTTAAGTACGGCGCGGACGGTGCGTACGTGCAAATGTGCGAGCCCATCAGTAAAATTCGGCGCGTACGGCGCGTGCGACACGTACGGCACGGGCAAATGTTCGCTCAGCTTAACACTACTGTCTTTCGTATGGTGAGTGTAGAGAACCGGAGACCCTTTTTACTGGAACGAGTCATTCCATCTTAGTCCCCACGGGTGACAACGCACCTGCATTTTGATTCGTAATCGAGGATAGATGTTGTATATCTATGGGTCACAGCAACCACTTTTGAATTTTGAAACACAGTTTTGAATTCAAGACAGTTAGTTGATCTTTCTTAAGGATACATCGGAAGACACGTCGACTGTTTCTACACGACAATGCGAAAGCGGTGCACATCTGTGGGGCGCAGGCTCCGGATCCATCTTGAGCGTATTTGCGAAGAGGTTTGATTGTCAGTACATTAATCATTGTTATACGACTAATGTTAGGACAAACAAACAATTTTTTTTATTAAATAAGGGTGACAAACGAGCACACAGTCCACCTGATTGTAAGTGGTTGCTGTGGCCCATAGACATCTACAACTATCCTCTATTACAAATCAAAATGCAGATGCGTTGTCACCTGTGAGGACTAAGATGGAATGCCTCATTACCAGTAAAAAGGGCCTCCGGCCACCTGCACTCACCAAGCGAAACGCAGAGCTGCAGCTTTTGCGGCAGCCATGCCGCATGGCTCTACCACTGTTAAAAATATCAGAGGCAGGCATATTATTGATTTTTAAATGTAATGATGTTAATTTGGTTTTAATCTGGTTTTTAATAATTTTAATTTAATATTATTCAATTTTGTTTTAATTTAATTTACGTGTAATGCAAAATTTAAATTTCTTTTCAAGTGTACTACTGTAACTATGATCTGATGGATTGAAATAAATGATTATTTATTTATTTAATATAGATAAATATAGATATATGATGTTTCTACGCCCCTAAAAACAACATTCGATCGCCACAGCCAATCAAGAAGGCTCGCAAAAAAGGAAGCAGATGTCGCCACCGTGCCTGCCAGCGCGATATATAAGCAGTTGGTTCCTCCACACATGGATTCAGGCCCATAGTCATTACGATATTTCTTTTTATTTCCAAATTGTTAAAACTTAATCTATTTTTGTATAAAGATACTTTCTGAAAACAAGTAAATATTGTGTAAAGCAAGAAACTAGTATTTTCTTTGTTCCCATCGTGAACAAAAACTGGCGACCGTGACAGGACCTGCAATCTTCGGATCTACGTACTAGGGAAAGAAAGAGGACTGAGAACATTGTCTGTAAGCCGGGGAGACGAGCTGCAAACCCGCAAGTGAGGACACGAAGAAGACCCATCGCCACACGCTCGCTGAAAAATCCAAGCTTGTGTCGCATTGCATCTGCCGCCTACCTGCATTTTTTAAATGTGAGTCCGTTCCTTTACTTTCCCTAATTTTGCACCCTTTTATCTGTGTGAATACTAAGAATGATTCTTTCTATTCATTTGCCTAATTAATTGCATACCATTTTTATTTTTCATAAAGTGCAACTACCTGCCTACTTTAGTAAATTCAGTGCTAAGATAACTTAATCATTCCCATTTGCCTATTATTATTTCACGCAAACTATTAATTTTCAATTGCTATTTCGCACATAAGTTAAAACAAATCACTGTTAACGCAATCTTTAGCCCCTAACATTCGCATCTATCACTGTGCTTCTATTCAATTCCATCCAACGGCAATTCCAGGTGGGCCTAAATTCATCGTGCGCGTCCGTGCGCGTCGACCCTACTCGGAGTAACTTACTGCACTGGCTGATATCGCCCGCGGCTGGCTTCAGTGCGCGGCTTCTGAGTCCCGTTACGGCTAGCCCAGCTGATAGCAAACCGGTTCTCCGCTACGGACGGGACGAAGAAACGAGGAGCGTATCGTATTTATTTCATTTACTCATTTAATTGACACTTCAGCGCAATGTCTACTGATGTGAAGGATAAACTGATTGCTAAACGAGCGTCTATCAAAGGACGCCTTACCAAATTTAAATGTTATTTAGATAATGTAATAACTTTAGGAGATAATATATCTGAAATTGAACTCAGTAAACTTGCAAAGACGTTGTCACGAATAGAAACATTAATCATTGAGTTTGAGGATTTGCAAAGCCAAATAGAGATCTTAATCGCGTCTACCTTAGATAACGAGTTAACAACGCGTGATTTAATAGAATCAGAATTTGATTACTGCATTTCTTTTGCCCAAGATTTTTTAAAAAAACGTAGCCAGCCTTCCAAACAGGAAAGTGATAATTTTTCAAGCTGCAGCAACGCCTGTTCGCATCACAAACATAGCGCTTGTGGCGAAAGTTCCAGCTTTAAATTGCCTATTATAAATATCCCTAAATTCGATGGCATGTATTATAAATGGTTGGAGTTTAAGGAAATACATTGTTCATTAATTCATAACAATACTAAAATAGACGACGTACATAAGTTCCACTATCTAAGCTCCTATCTGGAAGGCGAGGCAGCTCGCATTCTTAGCAACCTCGAGGTATCAGCTAAAAACTATTTAAAAGCTTGGGCACTCCTGTGCAATCGTTACGACAACAAAAGGTTATTGATCAATAATCACTTAAAGTCGCTCTTTAACATAGAAGCGGTTAGGGAAACTGACAAGTCTCTAAGGTTCATTATTGATCATGTGAACAAGAATTTGCGTGCCCTAAACACTTTGGGATTACCCACCGATCAGTGGGATGTTTTAATTATTCACATTTTAACTACGAAGTTAGACAACAGTACTATATTTAAGTGGGAAGAGCATCGAAATAGTTTACCGGAAATACCTGCTCTCAATGGTTTCTTCAATTTTCTCAAGAATAGGGCAGATGTTATAGAAACGGTCAATCGAAATAAAATTGATAAATCGAAAAATGTAATTCAATCACCTCAAAGCAAAATGCAAACTAAGTCTTTTATTGCGACTTCAAGGGAAGCTCTTCCTACAACTAGGTCCAATTTTAGTTGCAATTTGTGCAAAGGCAACCATCGCCTTTACGAATGTATTTCCTTCAAGTCTAAGACTCCTGAAGAAAGGATTTCAATAGTCACTGATTTAAAATTATGTCACAATTGCTTGAAACCTTATCATGACACGCAATTTTGTAAACTGCCTGGTTCTTGTCGCACATGCAAAAGGAGACATAATTCTTTGCTACACTTGCCAAGCGAGAATTCTCCTAATCCCACCACTTCTGCATCTGTTACAACGATGTCAACATTTTGTTGTTCAGAAGTTTTACTATGCACCGCTAGGGTGCGTCTAGTAAACTCTCAAACTGGTGATAGCACCACTGTCAGATGTATATTGGACAGTGGCAGCCAGTGTACAATAATTACAAAAAGAATAAAAAACGAACTTAATTTAACGTCTTAACCTTCTAATGTCAATATTATTGCTATCGGTAATAATTCATTGAATTTAAGCCCAGAAAGTTGTACTTTAAATTTGCATTCTCTTACCACCCAATTTAAAACTACTGTGAATTGTCTTGTGTTGGAGCACATCACTGAACAATTGCCTAAGTTTCCACTTGACATAAAACATTTAAATCTAACTAATTTTGAACTAGCTGATCCCAGCTTTAATGAACCATCCGCTATTGATATGCTCATCGGTGCTGACCTATTCTGGAATTTAATAGGCACTAAAAGGCACTCTCTAGGATCAAACAAGCCTTAATCTTCAGAGCTCTAAACTCGGATGGATCATAGCAGGTCCCATTCCCACTATTAAAAAACAAATCACTCAGAACGAGTCTACATTTTGTAATTTTTTAACCAAAGACGAAATTTCGTTGTCTATTGATAAACAATTAGCCAATTTTTGGGAACTTGAAAATATTCCCACTAGTCAGCCCTATAGTACAGAAGAAAGGCAATGTGAAGAGCTTTTCCTCTCCCAAACTACAAGAGAAAGTGATGGTCGTTTTTGTGTAGGTCTACCACTAAAGGACTCGATAGAATGTCTAGGTGAATCTTACTACATTGCTAAATCACGTTTTCACAACCTAGAGTTACGTTTTCGTAAGAATCCAGAGCTTAAAACTCTTTACTCACAGTTTATACATGAATATGCCGAGCTTGGTCATCTCAGCTATTTGTCTGAAGAGAAACCTCCCAACTCTTATTTTCTCCCTCACCACCCTGTCATGAGAGAGAACAGTGAATCAACCAAACTTCGAGTGGTGTTTAACGCCTCTCAGCCTACTAATTCTGGTTTCTCTATAAATGATCTTCAGATGATAGGGCCAACCATCCAAGATTCCCTATTTAATATTTTGCTGCGTTTTCGTCAACACAAATACGTCTTGTCTGGAGATATAGCTAAAATGTACAGACAAGTGCTAATTCGTGAGCCTGATCGGAACCTCCAACTCATACTTTGGCGCGACAATGAAGACGAGCCTCTGCGCATACTACAGCTGAACACAGTAACATATGGTTTCGCCAGTGCAGGTTTCCTCAGTACCCGATGTATGTGGCAAATCGGGGCTGAATGTGTGACCCTAATATTAAAACCATCATCCAAAATGACTTTTACTGTGATAATCTTCTAGAGACAAAAGATGGATTATGTTACATTCAACGCGCTGTTTCCAACGAACTTTCCAAGGGTTGCTTTCCCCTAAGAAAATATAGGTCTAATTCACCTAACCTTCTCCTTTCTCTAAATACAGAGGAAACAAATCTAATTATTAGCAACTCTAACAATACACTAGGCCTCGGTTGGTCACCGACAACAGATGAAATCCACTTTCCAATTGATAATTCTAAGGCTAATAATAATAACGACCTAAGAAAAAGGTCTATTTTATCATCTACCTTTCAAATATTCGATCCTCTTGGCTTATTAACACTTTGCACAATAAAGGCAAAAATACTGTTGCAAAAATTATGGATCGAAAAACTAGATTGGGATGAACCCGTTCCTCCTTCCATTCAGTAATCTTGGCTTAAATTCAGCAAAAAAAACTTGACGTGATTTCTGATTTAAAAATTAATCGACATGTGTTAATTAGCGAGTACATTCACGTTGAACTGCATTGTTTTTGCGACGCCTCCCAACAAGCATATGGTTGTTGTATTTACATTAAATCTATTGACAAAAAATTAAATGTCAAGGTGAGCTTACTTTGCGCCAAATCTCGAGTTGCTCCTATAAAGGCTTGCACTATCCCGCGGTTAGAGCTTTGTGCCGCACTTCTAGGCGCTCAGCTAACTTCCGCAGTTAAACGGGCTCTAAGGCTAAAGATAGACAAAGTTATATTTTGGACGGACTCTAATGTAGTGTTAGGATGGCTGAGGACACCTAACAAAACTAAAATGTTTGTAGCCAATAGAATCGCCGCTATCATTGACATTTCAAATCCTGAAGCTTGGCGCTACGTACCCTCACCTCAAAATCCTGCTGACCTTGCTTCACGATGAATTGACCCCCAAGAAGTTATTAATGCTCACATCTGGTGGCAAGGACCCCTCTTTCTCAAAGAATCAGAGTCAGCATGGCCATTAGCTTCAAACAAACAAGTAGACTTACCTGAAATGAAAGTCTTACCTGCTTTGGTGGCGGAGGATAAAGCTGCTACCACAGCAGTTGACTTTAACAAATTTTCCAGCTTAAATAATGTTCAAAGAACCTATGCTTGGATTTTTAGATTTATTCATAACTGTAGGAAGCCCAAAAATAAACAAGTAGGACCTCTACAAGTCCAAGAGCTTAATAAATCTCTGATCACACTTATTAAATTAGCCCAAGCAGAATCTTTTCCAAAGGAAATAAATTATTTATTAAATAATAAATCTTTAAAGGCAAATAACACTCTCAATTCATTAAATCCGTTTTTAGATGATGCGAAGGTTCTACGCGTAGGAGGGCGCATAGATGCCTCCAATCACCCTTATGATAAAAGACACCCTATTGTTATCAAGGCTACTCATAGTTTAACTAAATTAATGTTTCAACATCAACACTTGCAATTATTTCACGCAAGTCCTCAAATGCTACTAGCAGCCATAAGGCAAGAATATTGGCCTATAGGAGGTCGGAAGCTAGCTAGAGATGTTGCACGTAACTGTTTCGTATGTAGTAGATTCAAGGAAAAAACTATGAGCAATATAATGGGTAATTTACCAGCTGATCGCGTCGAGCCCGACTTCCCCTTTAGAACTGTTGCAATAGATTTCGCCAGCCCCTTTCTTATCACGAATCGAAAAGGCCGTGGATGCAAAATAACAAAGTGTTACTTATGCGTTTTTGTGTGCTTTAGATACAAATGCTTACACTTAGAACTTGTCAGTGAACTAACCAAAGATGCCTTCATTTTAACCTTGAAGAGATTCATAGCTCGTAGAGGATTGCCTAATCGTATCTATTGTGATAATGGGAGAAACTTTGTAGCAGCTTCAAAGGAAATAGGGCAATTTTTAAAGACAAATAAAGACTCTATTTGGGACTTTGCTGCTCGCCAATCTATTGAATTCCGTTTTTCGCCTGCGTACGCTCCTCATTTCAATGGTCTGGCGGAGGCTGGTGTAAAGTCAGCCAAGTTTCATCTTCATAGAATTCTAGGCCATTCTCATCTAACATTTGAAGAGTTGGCTTCCGTGTTTACACAGATAGAAGCTATCCTTAAAAGCCGCCCCCTATGTCCTTTCTCCCCATCACCTAATGACTTCCAGTCACTCACCCCGGGTCACTTTTTAATCGATAGGCCGATGACTTCGCTACCCTCAACGAGCTACGTGGACGTCCCCACTCACAGTCTCGACCGCTACAAGCGCCTTGAGCAAATAAGGCAACATTTTTGGAATAGATGGTCAACTGAATACATAGCTGAACTTCAACAAAGAACCAAATGGAAGTCAGTATGTGACCACCACACCACTGTGCTGGCGTCTCGGACGAGTTGACAAACTATATCCAGGATCCGATGGCATCGCCAGGGTTGCCGATATCAAAACTGCCAACGGCGTGGTTCGCCGTGCACTCAACCGCCTCTGCAAGCTGCCTGATTCCGAAGCCTAGCCTACTGAACAACGATGCTTGAAATAACAAGATTTCAATGGCCGGGGAGGATGTCTATGCCCCTAAAAACAACATTCGATCGCCACAGCCAATCAAGAAGGCTTGCAAAAAAGGAAGCAGATGTCGCCACCGTGCCTGCCAGCGCGATATATAAGCAGTTGGTTCCTCCACACATGGACTCAGGCCCATAGTCATTACGATATTTCTTTTTATTTCCAAATTGTTAATACTTAATCTATTTTTGTATAAAGATAATTTCTGAAAACAAGTAAATATTGTGTAAACAGCAAGAAACTAGTATTTTCTTTGTTCCCATCGTGAACAGATGTGAATGCAATTCTGAAAACTTCTTTATTCACGTGTTCCTGTAGCATATTATATATATGCCAAATATCAATCACCTAGGTCCAATAGTCTTTGGGAATTCAAAAAAAACTTTTGACCAACTGACATAGAGACACAAATACAGAAGTGACTCTAAAAGTGAACGAATTTTGCTAAATTTGGCATGGAAAAGCATTTAATGATGTTTCTAAATTGAAGAGCATGCGAGCGAAGCCGCGTGTGAGAAGCTAGTAAAAATATATTTTTCATCAAAACAAGAAAAACTTAAAAATTTTTACGTGGCGCTACCATGTAAAAATTTAAAACTTTGCTTCACTTTATCATCTTAGTGACCATTCAGTACGTTTGATGCTCTATTTTAAGTTCTATATTCAGTTTGATTTATTTGATTATATAAATAAACTATGATTCATACACGGTAGATCCACGCTGTAACTAATATATGTTATGGTTGTAGCAAGAATGGGTCAGCTGAACGGGGTAAAGACCACGGTCTTACAGGATACCAGTGTAAAATAGCAGCTTAATGCTGCTGTATTTCGTATGGTGAGTGTAAAGAACCAAATACTAATTTGACTGGAAACGAGGCATTCCATCTTAGTTCCCAAAAGTGACAACGTATCTGCATTTTGATTTTTAAGTGAGGATCCACTTAGACCACAGGATCTCCTTACCATCAGATGAACTGTTTGCTCAATAATTTTTACCAATATTCTATGAAAAAAAATATATATATATCACACAAATACATAGCTAACATATATGTATGAAGGGTTAGCAACGATTTTCACAGCGCGTCTTTTGATTTATGAAGCGCAATAAGATTCGTAGGAAAGATTAAGTATTCGCTGAATGTAATTTTATTGGTTTCGTCACTGCAGAGACAAAATTGGTTTTCTCGTTTTTCGAAAGTATTTTCTTTTACCGATCTATCTGTGAGAGATACATTTTTTTTGTAAAACAGAAATCTACTCGATGGTAATTGGCTACTGCAGTTCATGGATATCTGCAGCCGTTTTTTAAATAAATATGGGGTACAGTTGTATGTTCACCTCTGAGCACTATGATGGGATGCCTCAAAGCCTGAAATAAAATTGACTCTCTATACCTCTCACACCAGAACAAAGCACTATTTTACTTAATTACCTTATGTATCATTATGGTTCTATTTAAGTCCGTTTATGAATAAAATAAATGACTAACATAATTTTATATACCAATGGTCTTTTGGTGTGCCTAGTCCCTTTTCATTAAAATTGATGCGAAAACGAACTTACATACACACTCCACCTCATGGTAAGTAGCTACCGTATCCCATGAAAACCTGCGACCAACTTCAAACAAGTAAGACTACAGATGACTTCTGAAATCCAGGCAAGGGAGCCAGTATAAGTAATGGTCTGTGATCATACTTGCTCTCTACACTATCCATTCGGAACATAGCATCGCACGGACTGCTGCTTGGCAGCAGACATAGGTTAGGGTGGGAGGGGGTACCTAACCTAACCTTACCTATCCAGATCACTAGACAGTACATTATTTCTACCACCTAAAATCTTAACAAATAATTAACATTTCTTGCTTCTATTGTTGTTTCCATTCTAGAAATTGTGTTATAAATACGCGGCCAATCTAAATCCCTTCTATATTTTTATTAATTTATTTGTACATACGTGGTAGAGCCATCCTGTAGCTCTATTAGTAGTATAGTTGTAGCATGAATGGGTCGACTCCACCGGGGAAGGACCGCGCTCTCACAGAATACCAGCGTAAAATAGCAGCTTGACACTGCTGTGTTTCCTATGGTGAGTGTAGAGAACCGGAGACCCTTTTTACTAGAAAAGAGACCTTCTATCTTAATCCTCACGGCTGACAACGAATTTGCATTTTGATTCGTAAATGAGGATATATGTAGATATCTATGGGCTACAGCAACCATCAGGTGGACTGTGTACTCATTTGTCCCCCTATCCTATAAAAAACAGCCTATTAAAGCCCACTACTGAACATAGTACTCCCCAGAGATTGCCTCATAAGAGGGATATTTTGTTATAGTTTCCACGCCTGGCAGAAAGGTCGGCAACTAAATTTCTTTAATATTTTCATTTGTTATCAGGTTGTAGTAGCACATCTTCTGTTTCAGATTTCCACTCTTACGACACCCATGGAATGTTATAACACTGAAAACCATGGCGCCAGATAATAATAATTTTAATTTTCTGGTTGTTATTAGGAAGACGCTGCTGCCCATCTCCTGGTTTGTTTCGCCTCGCCTCTTACGTCACCTACGGGACGATGGGTAGGGTAGTGGATAGTCTAACACCGCCACGACGCAGACAAAAAAAATATTAATATAGTCCCATGTTGGTCTGGGACTTAGACATATTTTTGTGTGGGACTTGTAACAAAACAAAATTTACCAACTGTATTACTTGCCAAACATGTTGTGAAAGGCGAATAGTGGGATATTGGGTTTAAGATTGTGGTAGCGATGGAACCTATGGATTATTTCACAAATTTCCATCCAAATTCTAAGTCCACATTTTTTCACTGAACGAGGCCCGTGTAGCATGCTGCTCTTTGGACTCTGCATAACCTCTTTGAGATTACAGGTGTGACGCTATGTATTAATATAAAAAACGAATTAATATTACCACACTAGCGAAAGGAGAAAAAGCCGTTCATAAAACGTGAAAGTTAATATAAAGTAAAGCATTTGATGGAAGGATTTTTCTTGAAAGTTTTTCGTATTTTTATTATTGGTTTCAAACAAGTCTGGTGTAGAAGTATCGAAATAAGAGAAATAATAAAGTTTTTTCTTTTTAGAGTAAGGTAAAAAAAACGAGCACACAGTCCACCTGATGGTAAGTGAATGCAGTGGTCCATTTACATGTACTGGTAACACGATTCTCTACACTCACCATACTATACATTCACGCTGGTCTTCTGTAAAAGCGTGTTCCTTCCCTGGTCCAGCTGACCTGTTCGTGTTAAAAGTATTAAAGTTCCCACTTACAAGTTAAAAAAGTTTAGTGAAATCATTTTTTTCTCTTTAGTTTTTAGTTCAATTTAATTTATTTAAGGTTATTTTTTTTACCTCCTTAAGTAGACTAAGTAATATCATAACTTTGTTACTGTACGCATTATAAATATTAAGTTGTTTCCATGAAATATTATTTGCGACTTAACGTTATGAATTTCAGTCACGTCCTCGCAAAGCTTTGCGCAAACGAAGCTTGAGGATTTGAAATGAAATAATAGAGTGCACTAACTGAATGTACAAACAGCTTTCCCTCACGTTCCAAACGCACAGGAATTTTTTTTTTACTTGAATTTGACTGTCTCGTTGGTCTAGTGGTTGTAGTAGTGTGACTGCTGATCACGAGGCCACGGGTTCGAACCCCGGATCGGGCCAAAAAAATCAGTTATTGAGTTTTTCCATCAAGAAATTCTCAACAGCTGCCCGGAGTCAGGAAGTTGGCGGTGTTTCAACCCCGTGCTTCGGAAAGCACGTAAAGCCGTTGGTCCTGCGCCTGATCTCTCTCCGGTCGTGTCAGTTTACCGTCCCATCGGGCTATGAGAATGAAGGAATAGAGAGTGCACCTAAGCTTGCGCATACACTTGGGCACTATAATCCTGTCCTGCGCCGATGGCTAGTCTCCGTTGAGACTGGCCGCCGTGGCCGAAATTCGGTCTGGAGGACATTATTATAACTTAATCGACATATTCAACTCGGATGCAACTTTCGGGAGATTACGGCACATCTTCTCGTCAGGCATACAACAAAACTTGAAAACGAGATTGAACACCCAGTGCGTGTTGCCAGTGATAATTTATGGATCTGAGACAGGTCCTTCAATGCTCAAGTTCGCTCAGCGAGCTTTGAAGAGGGCGATGCTCAGGGTTTTCTTTGCGTGATAAACTTATAAATGATCCGCAGTAGAATCAGAGTAAACGACAGCCCAATTTGTGGACTTCAAGCTCGTTTTTTATTTCAATTTTATAAAATAGGGAAAAGTAAAAATATACGACTTACTGACCTAACTTTTACTGCAAAAATAGCGGAAAATATATTAGGGGATTGAAATGCTCAAATAATAGTGCGATAAAAATTCCTATCCAAAACACGCAAAAAGTATTCACGCTTGCAATTGAATAAAAGGTATTGGGAAATAATGCGTGGGGTTCTTTTATGTCTTTTAACCTACGTAATGGGATGTCGTAAAATTTAAATAGAATTTAAGCCACAGCCTAGAATTGTTGAGAGTTGAGAATTGTGATGCAGATTGCCCTTGTGTCTTCGAAAAATTACGGTTATTTTAATTTGAAGTAACAAACAACCTTATGTCCCACTTTTTCTATTTTTATAGAATAAGGTTAACAAACGAACACACGTTCCACCTCATAGTAAGTAGATGCATTTATCCTGAAATAAGAATCAACATGCAGATGCGTTATCACGACCACAGCTGAGTTTGATCGACTCAAATGTAGTTTCTGCTCGTATTTGTCTACAGTTGTCACACCAAGTTACATAAAAGGCGCAAAACTTAAATAAAGCCACGTAGCAGTAATGTTATGGTTACAGCACGAATGGGTCGGTACCACATAAGAAAGAACACGCTCTCAGACAATACCAGCGTCAAGTAGCAGCTCAATGCTGTTATGTATCCTATGGTGAGTGTAAAGAACAGGAGACCCTTTTTTAAGGGTTTAACATAATAGAGTTACTACGATAAAAAAAATACTTTTATTTTATCTTAAAATCAAAAGTAAAGTTAGATAAATTTTAAGTTAAAATAAGGAAAAACTTTAGTGAGCTGTTTTCGCAATATGCTAAAAGTGTGATACAAACCAACTTTTCTTGCAGTTACAAACGATAAGTATTATAAGCAAGCAACAAACAGTCTCATCGTCCGTTCCACGCTGTACGCTGTAGCTCCGGAGCATAACGGCCAAATTGTTAGTACTTGGCTCCGCTGAGAATCATAGCAGAGAAAATACTGTAATAATTTTATCTCGATTTGCTTTATTCTTTATGGTATAATACAAAGAAAAACTGTTACTACGTGATAGAATAGATTAGTGTTATATCAACAATTTTCTGTACGCTACATGAGTACTTATTCACATTGCAGTAACAGCAGTATCTGTGTATTGGGTTAAAAGAGACGACTTCCCGCGGAGCGGGTGCGCATGGCAGTCACTCTATAAAATTATTTATATAAAAACTTATGTCGTCACATATTTTTTTATAGAATAAGGGTGATAAACGAGCACACAGTCCACCCAATAGTAAGTGAAAGCTGTGGCTACTAGACGTCTACATCTATCCTTGTTAAAGGATCAAAATGCAGATTCGTTGTCACCCCTGAGGATTAAGGTGGAATGATATCTTATATTTACGTGAACACTACACATTAAATGAAACTACTTTTCGCGGATTCTATCGCGTTTAATTTATCATTATAATTTCCGTGGTCACGGGGCGAATGGGGAGTTTGACGTCCCGGTATCATAGTTGGCCCGACTACCTTCAGTTTCGAATTTTTTTTTATTAAACTATATATAATATAATGCCTAAATTAACAACAACACCAGTTACAATAATGTCATTTTATTCTGTTATAATTTCAAGTTTTGTTCAGCGTGCTGTTCTTAAAAGTAATCAAAAGAGTCGTTATGATACAGTACTTCTAACTAAGTAGCTTTTCCAATAGTTCGATTCTAATACGAAGTTCCAGTAGTTCTTGTATATGTAGAGACACGGAGCAATTGTCCCGTATCTACCAGGACGCTTATGTGACCTGCGTTTGAATAGAAGTAGTTAGTTTATATAATTAAAATACTATACTGGTCCTTTGTGACTAAAACTTCTTTTGAAAATATTTTTTGTATAGAATAAGGATGGCAAATGAGTACCCAGTTCACCAGTAATAGAAAATAGATGTTGTGACTCGTAAACATCTACATTTTATGCTCGACTAAGAATCATACTGAAACACAGCTGCATTAAGTTATTATTTAACGCCAGTACTCTGTGAGAGCGTGGTCCTTCCCTGGTCAAGTTCACCCATTCGTGCTACAACTATACTATAG
This sequence comes from Parnassius glacialis, assembly GCA_033319125.1. Classification (NCBI taxonomy): domain Eukaryota; kingdom Metazoa; phylum Arthropoda; class Insecta; order Lepidoptera; family Papilionidae; genus Parnassius; species Parnassius glacialis. The sequence continues at coordinate 27,451,663 of JAVANC010000007.1, forward strand.
CTGCAGCATGGCTGTACCACTTAAAGAATAAAAAAATCACACTATAGAAAAAAATTACTAATTATTTTATTAAATCTAAACACGTACCAAGAGCCGTGGTAGATCAGGGGCTAAGTGCTCGCTATAAATTATACAGTACGCGAGCAACCCGGGTTCGACCCCGCCCGCACCAACGAAATTGTTAATTGCAATTTTAAATGTTGATTTACCACGTGTTTGGATGTGAAGGAAAACATCACGAGGAAACCTGCATGTCTGAGAAATAAAAAATATTGCGAAAAGATTTACAAAGTCCGCCAACTCAAAGGCCAACGCCGACAATGCACTATTTAAAGAGTTCTGAGTAATGATATTTGCAACTTAACTGTCTCATTGGTCTAGTGGTTCTTTTTAGCGTTGACGGCTAAAAAGAACCCCTCTATCGTATCTCTTCAGTTTCAAGGCACTCCCATTGCTGCCTCAGCCAGTATCGGAATCCTCTGCGTCGACATATCGAATAGTGTGCAGTTTCGTGGTCACATGGAAGGGAATGCCAAATTGGCCTCTAAAAAGCATGGCGTGCTCAGGAGAGCGGGACAGTATTTCATGCTGGCTCACCGCCTGCAACTTAACAAGGTGCAGGTTCGGCCTCACAAGGAATACTGTTCCCATCTCTGGGCCGGGGCATCCCAGTGGCAGCTCCTTCCACTTGACCGCATCCAGCGCAGAGCGGCTCGAATCGTCGACGACCGAGTCCTTTCCGATCGGCTCGATTCATTGGCACTGCGAAGAGATGTTGCATCCCTTTGCATTTTCTTTCGCATATACTAGGGGAGTGCTCTGAGGAATTGTTCAGATTAATCTCAGCCGCCAAATTTCACGAATGTACATCGCGGCGGAACTCCCGATACCATCCACACTATCTGGATGATTGGCGGTCCACCACTGTACGATTTAGAAGATGTTTTCTTCGTCGCACAACTTTCTTGTGGAATCGATTACCATCAGCGATTTTTCCGGACCGATACGAATTAGGAACCTTAAAGAAAAGAGGCTACTCTTTTTAAATGGCCGGCAACGCATCTGCAATTCCCCTGGTGTTGCAGTAGTTCATGGGCGGCGGTAGTCACTTACTATCAGGTGAGCCGCATGCTCGTTTGGCCTCTCTTCTATAAAAAAAGTGGTCGTAAGCGCGAGTGTTGATCACGGGGTCCTGGGTTCGAGTCTTGGATCTGGTCAAATTCAGTTATTGGTTTTTTCTGTCAAGAAATTCTCAGTAGGAGACCAGAGTCAGGAAGTTGAAGGTGCTTTCACATCCATCACACAACACAAACACTCACGCCTGTCACCCAGAGGGGTAAGCAGAGACTACGGACTTCCATTTTGCGCGATCCTGACACACCTCCCTCGCCTCCTTTATATCCATATATCTACGCATACATACTCATCTGTAAAGGGTACTCCTAATCTGGCCCATTTTCTATGTATCGCTGATTTGGTCGATAAATCTTCGTCTAGGGGTACGCGTACACCTAATCCGTCAACGGCCGAAGTTTGCTCGGGCGATGACGGCCGAACTCGGACGATCGAATCAAACACTTGTGACAGAAAGAGAGTGCGTACATAAACACGACCGTTATCGTCCGATGACGCACGAAATCGGCTGATCAACCGTTGAGTCCGAACTTGTTGGGATTTCTCGCCAGATTGCCGGCGTCTACAGTGCAAATTGAGTGTATTTATAGTTTAATTTAATATTTTTGTCTATATTCTGTTGTTTTTGTCAGTGTTGTTATCTACCTAAACGACGAAGAAAAATTAATTAGTTGTGTTTATAATTGACAATTACAATAATCGAGAGGCCCTGCGCCTGATCTCTCTCCGGTCGTGTCAGTTTACCGTCCCATCGGGCTATGAGAATGAAGGAATAGAGAGTGCACCTGTGCTTGCGCATACACTTGGGCACTAAAATCCTGTCCTGCGCCGATGGCTAGTCTCCGTTGAGACTGGCCGCCGTGGCCGAAATTCGGTCTGGAGGACATTATTATAACTTAATCGACATATTAAACTCGGATGCAACTTTCGGGAGATTACGGCACATCTTCTCGTCAGGCATACAACAAAACTTGAAAAGGAGATTGAACACCCAGTGCGTGTTGCCAGTGATCATTTATGGATCTGAGACAGGTCCTTCACTGCTCAAGTTTGCTAAGCGAGCTCTGAAGAGGGCGATGCTGAGGGTTTTCTCTGCGTGCTAAACTTATAAATGATCCGCAGTAGAATCAGAGTAAACGACAGCCCAACTTGGGGACTTCAAGCTCGTTTTTTATTTTAATTTTATAAAATAGGGAAAAGTAAAAATATACGACTTACTGACCTAACTTTTACTGCAAAAATAGCGGAAAAAATATTAGGGGATTGAAATGCTCAAATAATAGTGCGATAAAAATTCCTATCCAAAACACGCAAAAAGTATTCACGCCTGCAATTGAATAAAAGGTATTGGGAAATAATGCTTGGGGTTCTTTTATATCTTTAAACCTACGTTATAGGATGTCGTAAAATTTCAATAGAATTTAAGCCACAGCCTTGAATTGTTGAGAGTTGAGAATTGTGATTTATATTGCCCTTGTGTCTTCGAAAAAATACAGTTATTTTAATTTGAAGTAACAAACGACCTTACGCCACACTTTTTCTTTTTTTATAGAATAAGGTTAACAAACGAGTACACATTTCACCTCATGGTAACTAGATGCATTTATCCTCAAAAGAGAATCAACATGCAGATGCGTTATCACGACCACAGCTATGTTTGATCGACTCAAATGTAGTTACTGCTCGTATTTGTCTACAGTTATCACACCAAGTTACATGTGGCCCTTTTTACTGGAAATGAGGCATTCCATCTTAGTCCTCACGGGTGACAACGCATCTGCATTTTGATTTGGAATAGAGGATAGATGTAGATGTCTATGGGCCGCAGCAAACACTTACCATCAGGTGGACTGTGTGCTCGTTTATCACCCTTATCCTATAAAAAAAAACATAAAAGGCGCAAAACTTAAATAAAGCCACGTTGCAGTAATGTTATGGTTACAGCACGAATGGGTCGTGTGCCGGACGGGCGTAACTCTCCGGAGTAAATGTTGTCGGAGATACCCCGCGAGTCGCTCACGTCCTACACCTGTAGGTTCCAGACTCCTCCAACTGCCGTCTTTCACTGCCGTCTCTGCGGTTGCTGCGGATAAACTGTGGACTGAGGTTCAAAATTAAAATGCACGATTTGTAAATTAAAATAGCAAGGGAGTGGCCAGCGGATCGACTAATTAATTTGTCGCGAGATTTTACACTGTTATTTATTTATCACTATTATATAAAAATGGTTGGTCAACTATGATTATTCACTATAGGTTGTTCACTATTTATTTTAAAATATTTAATTCAAAAGAGCTGTAGTATAAAAATATCTGTCCGGAGTAGTTGGTTCTTTAACACTACTGACTAGCAGCTATTAATCAACCAAAATTAGTTGAATTTAATACTTGTGTAACTGCGAATATCAGTTATCACTTTTTCCGTCTAGCTAACACTTTTCACTATATGTCACACCGAATTTTCAGTTGTGACCTTTTTCCGCTAGCTAACACTTTTTCACTATATGCCGCACCGAATTTTCAGTTACGACCTTTTTCCGCTAGCTAACACTTTTTTACTATATGCAACACCGAATTTTCAGTTGCCACTTTTTTCGGCTAGCTAAACACTTTCACTATATATTTCTGCTAGTCACTGCAACTACTACCGGATACTACTGCTGGGCACTGGTAGTTCTTCCTACTACAATATTACAATGTTTCGCCCCCATAAGGTAGACTTCGGCTATACTCTATAGTGAGCCGCTTGCCATTTCCCATTTGCCTCTTTATTTTCAAACATTTTTCTTTATGCAAATGGCACAAATTGCAACATTTTCTATATAATACTAATCTTAATTTTAACACGCTATACATCATTAAATAGACATTTTTGGTCTTCATTAGTACGTGATAAAGGATAATTAATATATTTACATTCAACAAAGTTATTAAGTAAAATGTCCTAAACTTTTACACTAAATGGGCATATTAATTCTTTAATTATCCTATAACTTTTGACTCGTGTTTAATTATACGAAATATTTCTTTATTATAATGATCTATACAACATATGCTAACTAAATATCATATTTACAACTCTTTTCAGATATAAAATATTCTCATTAATTTTTTGCTTAAAACTATTACGCAGTTAATTTAAATTTCCAGAATGTTCTATAGCGCGGCGCGCTGTGATTGGTCGGTTTTTCTTAAACAAAATAAAGTTGTTTATATTAACTATCATTAAACCGACCTTCTATATAGACATATTGAGAGTTGTAAATACATGGTAAAACTATATTAATACATTATTTAGTCAATATTTTCCGTATTTGCACTTTTTAAACAAATTAATATTCTTTAATCACTTTTTCGTTTTAAAGTCATTTAGGCCGTCTCGAACATTTCTCCCGCCGTGCAGCGTCGCGAAGACCCGTTGCAGCGGCGCTGCATAAATTCCGGTGAGAGACGTTGCCTCTATTTCGGCAGCGGCACGAGTTTCCTGGTTGGCCTCTTGATTAGTCCATTCGCTGTGCGTACCTCCACAGTGCGGATCTGTCCGTCCGCCCCGGGGTATATGTTTTCAATCCTTCCTCGTGGCCAGGTGTTACGAGGTAACTGGCTGTCGGCTATGAGGACTGGATCGCCCACCTGGAGATCGGGGCCTTGACCATGGGCCTCCCGCCGGTTTTGAAGTTCCGGCAGATATTCTTTGACCCAACGCTGCCAGAACATGTCAGCGAGTATCTGGGAGCGTCGCCAGTGTTTTTTGCTGTTCGTATCTTTTTCACTAAAAACTCCAGGTGTTGGCAGTCTCGCAGATCCTCCCAATAGGAAGTGATTTGGAGTGATGGACTCGTTGTCTTTGCTGTCTACTGAGATGTGAGTCAATGGTCTGCTGTTTACTGTATACTCCACCTCGCAGAGCAGCGTGGTCAAGACATCTTCGTGCGGATGTCTCTCATGAAGGACGGTGTATAGTGCCGTCTTCACGCATCGAACAAGGCGTTCCCACACCCCTCCCATGAAAGGCGCGGAGGGGGTTATAAATCGCCACACTATGCCTCGTCGGCTGGCTTCTTCTCGGAAAGCCTCTCGAAGCTCTTTATCGGCACCGTGCATATTGGTGCCGTTGTCCGAGTAAATCTCGGTGGGACATCCTCGGCGCGCTGCGAATCTTCTCAATGCCAGTATGGCAGAGTCTGCGCTGAGATCTTTCACAATTTCCAAATGTACAGCTCGTGATGTAAGGCAGGTGAAGAGAGCCACGTATCTCTTCTGATGCTGACGTCCCACTGTTACGGAGAGTGGCCCAAAATAATCCAGGCCGGTGAACGTGAACGGTCTCTGGTGATGTGCGAGACGCGTGCTGGGATGATCACCGGTGGCTGGCATGGATGGTTGTGCCTTTCTTATGCGGCACTGAACGCATCGGCTTACTATTCTTTTAGTAGTGGGTCTTAGTCTGATTACCCAGTAATGCTGTCGAACCTCGTTGATGGTCGGTTCGGTCCCGCAATGATGCAGGCTACGATGCGTCCAATCAATATACAATTGGGTGAGGTGATGATCACCATCCAATATAGCTGGCCCTTTCATATCTTCAGAGACTCCTTTTACAGCGGCTATTCGACTTCGTAGCACAATGATCCCGTCTTTTAAATGTATCTGAAGCGGTCGTAGGCGGCTATCATGGGCGACCCTCTTATCGTTACGGAGATCGGCTATTTCTTGTGTGAAGGACTCTTCCTGGATGACATGTACCAGGAGCTTTTCGGCCTTTCTTATTTATTCGGCCTCCAGTGTGATGTATTTGTTTACATCTTTTCTTTTTACCTGACTGGGAGGCTGCGCGAGACGTCGCGGATTGCATTTCGATCTCCTCCAGTCGGGGTCTTCCTCTTTATTTCTTTTCGTCCTTTTATAAAAGGTCCTGTCGGTTGTTTTGCGGCAGAGTGTTATGAATTGAAGCACTCTGGCCGTAGCTCGCACTAAGCGTTCCCATTTCGAAAATTTCGTCGGATCGGGAATGGCCTCTTTATATAGCGGAGCTCTATATCTTTCTGTGATGGTGAGAGATCTTTCTTCACCAGTAGGTTCGAATGACGTGGGTCTTTCTGTTGGCCATGCTGACGGTTCTTTGTATAGAAATGTTGGGCCACTGTACCACTCGTGGTTAGAGTCGAAGTTAGGTGGTACGTCCCTTGTAGCGGTGTCAGCTATATTCAATTTTGTGGGTACCCAGCGCCAGTCGTCCACTTTACTATTGTCCTCGATTGCTGCTATTCGATGTGCCACAAAAGGTTTGTAGCTCCTGGACCCTTTCTTTATCCAGGTGAGGACAGTTTTGCTGTCGGTCCAATAAGTGACAGCTTCGGGCTTTACGCGATGCTCCTGAATGACAGCAGCAGCTACGCGACTTCCCATCACGGCGGCTTGTAACTCAAGGCGAGGTATGGATGTTACCTTGAGCGGAGCTACCTTCGCCTTGGCCATGACGAGGCTTACATGTATTTGCCCATCGGGTGTCATTGCTCTCCAGTAGACTGCCGTTGCGTAGGCGCTCTCACTGGCATCGGTAAATACGTGCACTTGGAGGGAGCGTGCGTCGCTGTATCCCGGGTAGCATCTCGGTATGCTTACTGTTTTGAGTCGTTCCAGGTGTTGGATCCATGTGGCCCAATGGTTACTTAGGTCTTCGTCCAACTCCTGGTCCCAGTCTGTTCCTCGTCTCCATGCTTCCTGCAGTATTTGTTTTGCTCGTATGGTAACTGGGGAGGCGAGGCCGAGCGGGTCATACAGCGACATCACTATTTTCAGCGCTTCCCTCTTTGTTGGTTTCTTTTGCAGCAAATTGATTGGAAGTCGAGCGAGCTTTAAATTGAAGCTCAGCTGATCGGTACTCGGTTTCCAGATTAAACCGAGTATTTTTTCTTCGGTTCCCTTGTTGCCCAGATTGACTGATTCAGTCGTTTCGTTGTCAGGTTCTAACTCTTTTACAATTTCTGGCGCATTGGAAACCCATTTCCTTAATGTGAAGTGCGCGTTTTTGTGTATATCGCGTACTTCCTTCGATATTCGCATCGCATCTTCCAGGGACTGGAAACTGTCAAGATAATCATCCATGTAATGGTTTTGGATGATAGCTTCTACGGCTTCTGGATATTTTTCTATGTACCTTTTAGCGTTCCAGTTTTTTGCGAATATGGCTGTGCAGGGTGAACTAGCTGCACCGAAGATGATCGACGTCATTCTGTATTCTTGTGGAGCCTCATTGCGTCGATCTCCTCTCCAGAGATATCTCAATGCATCCCTGTCTTCGGGTCTCACTTTGATTTGCATGAACATTTCTGCTATGTCCGCGGAGACAGCAACATTGTGTCGGCGAAAGCGCATCATGACTCCTGCTAATGACTGTAGTAGGTCTGGACCCGTGAGCAGGAAGTCATTTAATGCCATTCCTTTTGTTTTGGCTGCGGCATCGTGTACTATGCGAAACTTTTCTGGTTTCCTCGGGTTATGGACATCGAAATGGGGTAGATACCATGTCTTTCCTGGTGTACTATTCTTTGGTGCTATTTCGGCGTAGCCCTTTTGTATTAGGGAATTCATTTCTTCGTTATACTTCTGCTTTAGCTCTTCGTTTCGATCTAGTTTTTTCTCGATAGAAACGAGCCTGTTTATCGCCGTTTCATAATTTCCAGGCATTTCGATGTCTTTCTTTCTCCAGAGAAGCGCTGTTTCTATGTGCCCGTCTTCCAACTGACGGGTGCTGCTATTTAGTATTTCTTCGGCTTGCTTCTCTGGATCGGAATCTGGTCTTCTCGGATTTATCATTAGAGATTCCAGCGCGAAGTATACGCGGAGTTGGTCATTTATGTTCTCCTCGCTCGTGTACAGCTCGTTGGCCGTGTGGACGCGCTGATGCGGGGCTTTAGTGTGCGCCCCGTGTAGCACCCATCCCAGTTCTGTGAGCGAGGCGATTGGCTGGTGCGGTGGACCTTTGCGGACTTGAGTGGCTATTAAGAGTCTCCAGTTGTCTTGTCCTATCAGGATCTTAGGGTTGCCTGAATCATATGTCAATTGATCCTTTAAGCCTTTCAAATGCTTACAATTTTCTATGTCTGTTGCACGCACAGTCTGCGGCCCCAAGTTTAGGCTGGCGACCGTGCGTGCTCTGAGTGGCACCCTTTTTCTATGGAGACTCTTCAGTGACACTTTGACTCTTTGGGAGTCCGGCGAATCGAGGGTAGTGTTCCCGATAGCTGTGATCTTGAATGGGTCCAACCGCCCTTTAGCTCCAATTTGATCGGCAATCTCTTGATCCATTAACGAGACTGTCGACCCATCATCCAGCAGAGCGTGTGTGTTTATTGCTCCCGCCGGTCCAATTACTCGAACTGGAATTATCTTTAAGTAAGCTTGATGCTTTGATACAGCGAATGAGTTTGCAACTGTCTCTTGAGGTTCTTTTAGTGGGCCCTCTGTTTTCTCCTTTCTATTATTATGAAGGAGTCGATTGTGTGTTGCGTTGCATCCTTTAATTCCACACTTCGTGGTTTTGCATTTGTGTGTCTGACTTCTATAACGCAGACACCGGAAACATAAATTCCTTTGCTTGGCGAGTTGCCATCTTTTATCAATATCTGCTTCTTTAAACTTGTTGCAATCGGATCCATAATGACCCTCTTTTTCGCACACGCTGCATTTCGGAGACGGCTTAGTGGTAGCCGTGTGCGTCCTATGTGTTGGACGATTATTTTGCGCTCCGTTTATGATTTCCGGAGGCGCAAATGCACTGCAGAAGCGAGCTTGCTCGGTTATAAATTCACTGAAGGAACCGAGGTCTGGTCTTGAGTCGTACTTCTCTGTATAAATTCTATACCACTGCGTGCGTATAGAGTTTGGCAGTTTATCTGTGAGGTGTCGTAGCAGCTCTGCGTTAACGAGGTAATGGTCTCGTTTGAGCGCTCGAAGAGTGACGACGCTTCCCCTCACTTTGCTCGCGAATGTGCAAATATCTCTGGGTGCCTCTGTACAGCGTGGCAATCCCCGTAATTTTTCGGTTTCTGCTTGCGCGATTGAATCTGGACGCCCAAATTGTAGCTCCAGTTCTCGCATAATCTCATCTGGTTTGGCATGCCCGATGAGTTCCGAACTAACTGTTTCCAAGGCTCTTCCTTGTAGACTTCTTCGTAGTCTTGCAGTATTTTCTATGTCATTGAAGTAGCCTCGGGTTGTTTCATAAATGGCACGGAACGAAAGCCATTCGGTATGTGCTCCGCTAAAGCTCGGCAGTGTCATTATAGCTTTTGACGCTGCGAAAGTATGCGACGATGCACTCTCTGGTTTTGGTTTGTCAGCGAGTGCGGCTATAGCGGACGTGAGCTCCGATATGAATGGTCGGAGCACCCTGTCTTCATTGCTGACAGGTGCCTGGTTAGGCCTTTTTGTTATGGGATTCTTGGTTGCTTCTTCCGGATAGGGATCCTGGTAGGTGGACTCTGATACAATTGGTAGGAGCCCCCTGTCTTCATCAACCTTGGAGTCCTGGCAAGTCTTCTGAGGTACGGGACTCTTCGGTATATTTTCTGCATTGGGATCCTGGTAGGTGAGCTCTGATACAACAGGTAGGAGCTCCCTTTCTTCATCAACCTTCGAATCCTTGTTTGTGAGCTTCATCGACGGCTCACTGAGGTCGACAACCTCCGGGGTTGGCTTTGTGATGTTTTTATTAAGTGGGGCCTCCCCACCGGTGGTTGCGCCTTGCGTTGGCTTTTGCTTGGCTACAGAATTTTCGAGCCAAGATCGGACATACTCACTTTTGGAGTGACCATCCTCATCATAGTCGTCCGATTCATCATCTTCTTCAGCCATCTGTAATGAGATCTGTGCGAGTTCCAATTTTATTCTCAGCACTTCCTCACGAGCCTTCAAAACCTTTTTATTGGGCCGAGTGGTCCTCTTTGACCTTGTACTTTTATCGGTGTGGCCCCTTGGTGGCTCTTCGGCGCGGGAATATACCCGGGCTGTTGGCGGTGATGCACAGCGAATGTCATCGTTGCCTTCTATTTGTTCCCTCTGCTTCGGTGTACCAGCTTTAACAACGGCTGGCACTGGCAGGTGTACCCCCCCATCGCAGGGGCAAGCTATCTGTTCTCTCTGCTTCGGTGTACCGGCTTCAACAACGGCTGGCACAGGCAGGAGTACCCCGCGATCGCGGGGGCAAGCTGGCGCCTCAGCGCCTTCTGTTGTGGATGGTGAGCGTGGTGGCATCTGGTGGCGGACGGTGTCGGTATTGTCCGACGGTCCATCATCCAGACCGACAGTCCACGCCATGGCTCCCCTTCCTTGCGAACGAGTGATCGGCATCTTGATTCTGAAAATTCAGCAACTTTAAAACGGTAGTGACTATGTACCCGGTTCCGAAATACTAACGGATTGACGAATCCCGTTCGAATGACCAGCAAATGTGGTCCGGTGTATACGGATGATTCGGCTCAAAAGACCATAAAATGGTCCGGTCGGCAGTACAGGCGGATGAATCCGGCTCGAAGGACCATAAAATGTGCCGGACGGGCGTAACTCTCCGGAGTAAATGTTGTCGGAGATACCCCGCGAGTCGCTCACGTCCTACACCTGTAGGTTCCAGACTCCTCCAACTGCCGTCTTTCACTGCCGTCTCTGCGGTTGCTGCGGATAAACTGTGGACTGAGGTTCAAAATTAAAATGCACGATTTGTAAATTAAAATAGCAAGGGAGTGGCCAGCGGATCGACTAATTAATTTGTCGCGAGATTTTACACTGTTATTTATTTATCACTATTATATAAAAATGGTTGGTCAACTATGATTATTCACTATAGGTTGTTCACTATTTATTTTAAAATATTTAATTCAAAAGAGCTGTAGTATAAAAATATCTGTCCGGAGTAGTTGGTTCTTTAACACTACTGACTAGCAGCTATTAATCAACCAAAATTAGTTGAATTTAATACTTGTGTAACTGCGAATATCAGTTATCACTTTTTCCGTCTAGCTAACACTTTTCACTATATGTCACACCGAATTTTCAGTTGTGACCTTTTTCCGCTAGCTAACACTTTTTCACTATATGCCGCACCGAATTTTCAGTTACGACCTTTTTCCGCTAGCTAACACTTTTTTACTAAATGCAACACCGAATTTTCAGTTGCCACTTTTTTCGGCTAGCTAAACACTTTCACTATATATTTCTGCTAGTCACTGCAACTACTACCGGATACTACTGCTGAGCACTGGTAGTTCTTCCTACTACAATATTACACTACGTAATCGTCTGCGTGTGTGTCTATGCACACAGCAGGTCTCGGGCCTCGGGGCATGTCCCCCTTTGCCCGGAATCTCCTCGCGGTGCATCGCTATGCACCGGTCGTGGGAGCCGTTATGGCGTTGTAGGTTGGGAACAGCGACACGGGTTTGATTTCCCGGTCGCTGTAGTCAAAGTAAGTTTTCAAGAATTCTTCTTCCTGTGGTCGTAATATAGCCTCCGTTTGTAAAGGAACGTGGCATGATGGTAGTCAAATGTGGCCGGTTGTTAGTCCGGCCAGGCGTCTAGGTTGGCCTGTCTGCGGCATTGAGGGTTTGACTCGACTCTCTAATCGCTATAGAGAGGAGTTCTCTTGGCAGAGGTCGCCCGTCCGGTGGTCGAGCATGTAGGGGTGCAAAATCCTGTAGGTGTTCATGTGGCCCGTTATCAGCGCGGTCAAACATACCGCGCGCTAACCGGGCCACAAATTGCTCGACTGTCTCCATCCTCAAGTTGGCCGCGATGACGTCGTTCCGGACGTAGCGACCTGCACCGACGATGGTCCGTAGTGACAAATTCTGCTGGACCTGCAATCTCCGCTTCTGATGATCGCTCAGGAGCGCGTACCAGGCCGGCGCAGCGTGTGTGAATCTCGATCTTATGTAGGTCTTATATATTTTTATTTTTGTTTTCAGTAGTAGGTTTGCAGTCAGGACCGGACGGAGCGCCGCCCGCGCACATCTGGCGTTGCGGACGGCGTTATCGACGTGCGCGGTCATGCGCAACATCCGGTCAATCCTACATCCCAGGTACGTCACTGTCTTCTCATAGGTGATCTCTTGGCCCCTGAGCGTCAGTGGTGGTGGAAAATTCCTGTATCGGCGAGTGAGCAGAGCGGTCGTCTTACCAACATTGACGGCCATCCTCCACTCATCTAGCCATGGTGGCAGCAGGTCCAGCAGACGCTGCATCCTGGCAGTGGCTATGTGGGCTCTTCTAGACGATGTGAAGTAGGCACTATCATCCGCATATAGTGCCAATTCAACATCGTCTTCCCATTCGCGCAGGTGGTCTGCCAGGGTGGGGATGTCATTGGTGTAAGCCGCGTACAGGATCGGCGATAGACAGCTGCCTTGCGGTACGCCGGCTCTAATTGGTCTTGCTGCGGACTCGGCGTCCTCTACACAGACGTAGAACTTCCTATCTCTTAGGAATGACGCCACTAGCCGCAACATAGCAGGAGGGGTACTTGTTTGTGTTTCTAATTTGTAAAGTAATCCAGAGTGCCACACTCTGTCGAACGCCTTCTCTATGTCGAGAAAGACGCCCAACGATGTGCGGCCGCGATTATACTCGGCCGCCAGATAGTGCAGCACCCTGGTCAGCTGTGTTGCTGTAGAGTGGCCCCTCCTGAATCCGTGCTGTTCCGCCCGAAGATGTACGCACGGGCGGAAGCTTCTTAGCAGCAATCTTTCGCACAGTTTAGCTAAGTGCGGTAGCAGCGTGATCGGCCTATAACTGGCTGCTCTACGCCTGTCCTTCCCGGGTTTCGGCAGAACGATCACTTTGCCGATTTTCCAATCCTCCGGGAAGTGGGATGTCCGCAGTATACCATTGTAGAGTCGACCCAGCTCTACAAGTGTTCTATTTGGCAGCTGTCGGAGTGCTGCGTTGGTTATCCCGTCGTGCCCCGGCGCCTTCCTCGGTTGCAGGCGGGCTACCGTCCTCCGCAATAGGGCGGGGGATATAAACCACTCTCCTGCAAGCGGTGGCGCGGGCTTCGACAGGAACTCCTGTACGCGGCTCTCCTTCCGGGTATGAAGTTCCGTGAACTCCGCACTTGCTGGGTTTGGCATAAATTGCTCCTCGAAGTGCTCTGCTAGGATATCCGCTCTATCTTTGGCCTCGTAACAACGTTCGCCCGCGTTGTTGGTCAGCGGGCAAACGGGGGGTCTGGTTTTTGTTAACTGTCGGTTCAGTTTGTAGAGCGACGCATCTTCCTCTCCTGCTTTCGATATGCGCCGCTCCCAGGCCTCTCCACGGTGGGCCCGGACTGCAACCGACAGTTCATCCGTTAAGGTGTTTAATTGTGTCTTCAGTCTAGGGCAGCGAGTACGCGCCCAGAGTTTTCTCAAAGCTCTTTTGCGTTTGAGCTGCACGCATATCTCTCGCGGCAGCTCTTCCCGTCTTCCTGTGGTTGGGACGATCGTAGAAGCCGCATGTAGAGCTTCTTTGATCGTCTTTGTTATTCTGGTTGCAGCGGCCTCTACGTCGTCCGCTGTATTTATGGCAGTGTATGTTGGAGGTCTCTCCATTAGGTGTCTCTGGTAGAGCCTCCAATTTATTTTCCTTTTAAGAGCTCCGGGCAGCGTAGTCACTGCCTTGAGGCCAATGGTGATAAGAATCGGGAGGTGCTGAGACATCAGGTCATACAGCACCTCTACCACTACCGGGTAGTTGACGTTCCTAGAGAGCACGATGTCCAATACATCCGGACATTTTCGGTGATCCGAAGGGACGTGTGTTGGTTCTTCGGGACCTAAAACGTCGTAGCCGTTTCTCTCGGCGTCGTCATAAAGCTCACGACCCGGCGGGGTGATCACTCTGGACCCCCACGCCGGGTGTTTCGCGTTTAGGTCCCCTGCAACGATAGTTGGTATCTCGCCTTCCATTACTGTCCGGATGTCTGAGGAGCAGAATGGAGTCCCTGGCGGGCGGTATGCTGCGTAGATCCTTAGTTCCTCGCCCGCCGCCTCCATTTTTATGCCAATAGAGCGCATCGTTTCGTAAGTTGGTAGATCCAGTTCTTGATGGACGATGTCTCTCCTCACCAGTACCGCCGTGCCTCTGTAGGCGGTCCCTTGAGGATTGACCTCGTCCCTTCTATAAATGTGATAATTTGGCAGCTTAAGATGCGTTCTTGGGTTCAGTTTCGTCTCTCCCAGCAGTATCACCTGTATGTCCTGCTGCTGAGTGACAGTGCGGAGTTCATGGATCTTCTGTTGTATCCCGTCTGGATTCCAGTATAGTAGGCGCAGGTTACTCGCCTCTGTAATGCCGGGCAAGTAGTTGCGCCAACGCTCTCATTATTGCGGTTATTGGATCTGTCCCGGCTCCTATATCGGCCAGGACTTGCGTGCCGACCTCTATGGCTATGCCAACCAATCTGTGGATGGCATCTGAGTAGCCGGGGCCGGCAGTAGGTGTTCTGTGTGAGGTTGGCTCTTGTCTCGGCTGGGCTTGGGTCTGTCTTTGTTTGGTAGAGCGTGCTCTACTTGTAGAGCGGGCTCTATATTCCGGTAGAGCCCTTTCTGGTGCTCTACCTACGGTGGTCCTTGTATCCCTGGCGGTAACCTGCGCCTGGGAGGCTATCGTGACCGCTGGGGTGGGGGTAGAGGTAACGGCTTGAGGAGGCTGCTGTGCTTGGCTCTTCTTCTTTCTCCCCCGCTTTCTCTTTTTAGGAGCTAGGCGCTCTGTAGCGTCATTAGCGGGGGGCTGGAGAGTCGCTCCTGTAGTTGCTCCTTGTAGTGGTGGCTCTACAACGTCCATTGGAAGATGTTGTTGTAGTTGCGGGGGGGGTGGTGGGGGGGCTGTTTGCCTCCCTCCTTTTCCTCTTCCACTGCTGGGGCTGCTGCCAGTTGTGCGTAGCTAGTTGACGGACGTTGTCCGTCGTCCGTTGGTAATCCAGACGGGTTTGTTGGGTGTCCGTCCGTTGGGGCTAGGGTAGCATACGTAGTGCTATCCCAGCCATACAGTTCTTCCCCCCCCTGCTCGTACCCTGCCGCGTTGCTACGTCGGTCAGGGGAGATAGGTGGGGTTAGTTTTCGCGGAGATGGTTATTTAGGCGGTGAGTTGTGCTTCCTTACGTCAACCGCTGGTAACTGGTATTCTTCATCTTCATCGTCGTCCGATGATTGGGGTGCAGACGAGGTCGGAGACACAACGCACTGCCTCTTCTCGAACAAGGACGCTTCTGTTTCAGGTGGTGTATGCCTCCTGGCCGACTTCTTCGCCCGCTGCGGTAGGGGCGACGGTTCGCGTTCCATCGTGCTCTCAGGCGCGGAGAACACGAGCGCGGCGCTCGGTGCGGGCTCCTTAGGCGGCGAGGTAGGCTTCCTGGTTATCTTCGGAATCTGGCTAAAGGAGCTTACGATCCTGGAGCGCTCCGGGTTCGCGAGGTCCCTAACCATTAGAGGCCGATCTAATATCCCCGGGCGATCCGGGGGTTTCCTAACGCGAGGGGGTGGGGGGGGTCCCCCTTTCCCCTGCCGGTCATTGCTTACCTATGTATAGCTGTCTCTTTCGTGTCCTATCTATTTTTCCCTACCTAGCAGGCTGGCAGACAGATGACTGGAGCGCGCCGCGAGATACGGGAGACGGTGGTGAGTGAGTTGGCTGCAACACTTGGGGCACTGCCTACCCCTTTCGTTACGAAAGGGTTGGGGGAAGTGCAATAGGTGGCACTTAAAATCGCGACTGGACACTTATAAGCCGAGAACGCTCTTAAGTGCCAAGCGTCTACCTAAGGGCCGGTGACCTCGACGCCTCGCGGAGTATGCGGACTCGACGCTTAGCGGAGTATGTCGTACCGGCAGTTATTTGGGACCACTGTATAATCCTCAAATAACTTCACTTAGGAGACACTTGGTGACTTACTGACCTAACTTTTACTGCAAAAATAGCGGAAAAAATATTAGGGGATTGAAATGCTCAAATAATAGTGCGATAAAAATTCCTATCCAAAACACGCAAAAAGTATTCACGCCTGCAATTGAATAAAAGGTATTGGGAAATAATGCTTGGGGTTCTTTTATATCTTTAAACCTACGTTATAGGATGTCGTAAAATTTCAATAGAATTTAAGCCACAGCCTTGAATTGTTGAGAGTTGAGAATTGTGATTTATATTGCCCTTGTGTCTTCGAAAAAATACAGTTATTTTAATTTGAAGTAACAAACGACCTTACGCCACACTTTTTCTTTTTTTATAGAATAAGGTTAACAAACGAGTACACATTTCACCTCATGGTAACTAGATGCATTTATCCTCAAAAGAGAATCAACATGCAGATGCGTTATCACGACCACAGCTATGTTTGATCGACTCAAATGTAGTTACTGCTCGTATTTGTCTACAGTTATCACACCAAGTTACATGTGGCCCTTTTTACTGGAAATGAGGCATTCCATCTTAGTCCTCACGGGTGACAACGCATCTGCATTTTGATTTGGAATAGAGGATAGATGTAGATGTCTATGGGCCGCAGCAAACACTTACCATCAGGTGGACTGTGTGCTCGTTTATCACCCTTATCCTATAAAAAAAAACATAAAAGGCGCAAAACTTAAATAAAGCCACGTTGCAGTAATGTTATGGTTACAGCACGAATGGGTCGTGTGCCGGACGGGCGTAACTCTCCGGAGTAAATGTTGTCGGAGATACCCCGCGAGTCGCTCACGTCCTACACCTGTAGGTTCCAGACTCCTCCAACTGCCGTCTTTCACTGCCGTCTCTGCGGTTGCTGCGGATAAACTGTGGACTGAGGTTCAAAATTAAAATGCACGATTTGTAAATTAAAATAGCAAGGGAGTGGCCAGCGGATCGACTAATTAATTTGTCGCGAGATTTTACACTGTTATTTATTTATCACTATTATATAAAAATGGTTGGTCAACTATGATTATTCACTATAGGTTGTTCACTATTTATTTTAAAATATTTAATTCAAAAGAGCTGTAGTATAAAAATATCTGTCCGGAGTAGTTGGTTCTTTAACACTACTGACTAGCAGCTATTAATCAACCAAAATTAGTTGAATTTAATACTTGTGTAACTGCGAATATCAGTTATCACTTTTTCCGTCTAGCTAACACTTTTCACTATATGTCACACCGAATTTTCAGTTGTGACCTTTTTCCGCTAGCTAACACTTTTTCACTATATGCCGCACCGAATTTTCAGTTACGACCTTTTTCCGCTAGCTAACACTTTTTTACTATATGCAACACCGAATTTTCAGTTGCCACTTTTTTCGGCTAGCTAAACACTTTCACTATATATTTCTGCTAGTCACTGCAACTACTACCGGATACTACTGCTGGGCACTGGTAGTTCTTCCTACTACAATATTACAATGTTTCGCCCCCATAAGGTAGACTTCGGCTATACTCTATAGTGAGCCGCTTGCCATTTCCCATTTGCCTCTTTATTTTCAAACATTTTTCTTTATGCAAATGGCACAAATTGCAACATTTTCTATATAATACTAATCTTAATTTTAACACGCTATACATCATTAAATAGACATTTTTGGTCTTCATTAGTACGTGATAAAGGATAATTAATATATTTACATTCAACAAAGTTATTAAGTAAAATGTCCTAAACTTTTACACTAAATGGGCATATTAATTCTTTAATTATCCTATAACTTTTGACTCGTGTTTAATTATACGAAATATTTCTTTATTATAATGATCTATACAACATATGCTAACTAAATATCATATTTACAACTCTTTTCAGATATAAAATATTCTCATTAATTTTTTGCTTAAAACTATTACGCAGTTAATTTAAATTTCCAGAATGTTCTATAGCGCGGCGCGCTGTGATTGGTCGGTTTTTCTTAAACAAAATAAAGTTGTTTATATTAACTATCATTAAACCGACCTTCTATATAGACATATTGAGAGTTGTAAATACATGGTAAAACTATATTAATACATTATTTAGTCAATATTTTCCGTATTTGCACTTTTTAAACAAATTAATATTCTTTAATCACTTTTTCGTTTTAAAGTCATTTAGGCCGTCTCGAACAGGTCGGTTCCACATAAGAAAGACCACGCTCTCACAGAATACCAGCGTCAAGTGGCTGCTCAATGCTGTTATGTATCCTATGGTGAGTGTAAAGAACAGGAGACCCTTTTTTTAAGGGTGTAACATAATAGAGTTACTGCGATAATTTAAAAATACTTTTATTTTATCTTAAAATCAAAAGTAAAGTTAGATAAATTTTAAGTTAAAATAAGGAAAAACTTTAGTAATCTATTTTCGCAATCTGCTAAAAGTGTGATACAAACGAACTTTTCTTGCAGTTGCAAGCGCTAGGTATTATAAACAAACAACAGACAGTCTCCCAGTCCGTTCCACGCAGTACGCTGTAGCTCTGGAGTAAAACGGCCAAATTGTTAGTACTTGTGTTCGCGCAAAAGCGTTAATGTTAGTAATGGGCGTCAGAGGGCGTGTGCGCCTCTACGATACCGGTTTTGGACGTCCGGTCGTTTCGAGGGCACGCTAGAACAGGGACTCTATTTCCTCGCGTCGAGAGAGAAACACGCGGTCCGTTTTGGTCGGGAGCTCTTAGATATATTTTTATGATAGGCGCGTATAGTAAATACACCACTAGGAATTGTAGCGAGCACCCCTTGCTGAGAGTTTTACCCGGGACTTTTAGGTTTAACGCAGAATCTGTATGAGGGGATTCGACCGAACTGCTGCAGAGGGAACGTTCTAATAAGGTCAATAACACTACCAGCCACACCCAAATACACATCACTGACCCTTACTTTCCTAGCACTATACATCCACACGCGACCTGACCGAATCCTGAGGGACCAGTCGCCTTGGATAGAGGTAAGTAAGCTCTGTTCAATAAATGTAACGCTCCCCCCTGATCGTTTAATGTAATCTGAACCTTAACCCTTAGCGTAAGGACGCCCGACCTGTACCTGCTTGTAGGTTCTTCCGTTCATGGACCGCGGAGGATCCTACTCCTGAGATAGGCAGTTGCAGGTAAAATAGCAGAGAAAATACTGTAATAATTTTATTTCGATTTGCTTTATTCCTTATGGTATAATACAAAGGAAACTGTTACTACATAATAGAATAAATTAGCGTTCTATCAACAATTTTCTGTACGCTACATGAGTACTTATTCACATTGCAGTAACAGCAGTATCTGTGCATTGGGTTAAAAGAGACGACTTCACGCGGAGCGGGTGCGCATGGCAGTCACTCTATAAAATTATTTATATAAAAACTTATGTCGTTACATATTTCTTTATAGAATAAGGGTGATAAACGAGCACACAGTCCACCCAATAGTAAGTGGAAGCTGTGGCTACTAGACGTCTACATCTATCCTTGTTTAAGGATCAAAATGCAGATTCGTTGTCACCCCTGAGGATTAAGGTGGAATGATATCTTATATTTACGCGAACACTACACATTAAATGAAACTACTTTTTGCGGATTCTATCGCGTTTAATTTATCATTTTAATTCCCGTGGTCACGGGGCGAATGGGAAGTTTGACGTCCGGGTATCATAGTTGGCCCGGCTACCTTCAGATTTTAATTTTTTTTATTAAACAATATATAATATAATGCCTAAATTAACAACAACACCAGTTACAATAATGTCATTTTATTCTGTTATAAGTTCAAGTTTTGTTCAGCGTGCTGTTCTTAAAAGTAATCAAAAGAGTCGTTATGATACAGTGCTTCTAACTAACTAGCTTTTCCAATAGTTCGATTCTAATACGAAGTTCCAGTAGTTCTTGTGTATGTAGAGACACAGAGCAATTGTCCCGTATCTACCAGGACGTTTATGTGACCTGCGTTTGAATAGAAGTAGTTAGTTTATATTATTATAGCCGTGTAGTGGCGGTCAAGAATATCCACTACCCCATATCCTCCCGTGGGTGTCGTAAAAGGCGACAAAGGGAAACAGGCAGGAGATGGGCAGCAGCATCTTCCTGGTAACGGCATAAATACAATAAAAAAACTGCGGTTGCCAACCCGCTCGCCAAGCGTGGCAACTATGGCAATATACCCCCCCATGAGCAATGACAATAATAAACGGCCCCCAGTCCCCGGCGGCCCCGCTATTCCTGGCTACGGTGGCGACCATGGTAACGGCGGGGCAGGGGGTGCTAAGAATCTCCGGTGGAGGTTCGGTTGCCACCTTAGACGACTCGACCTGGCAACGTACAACGCACGCACCCTGAGGACTGACGAGAAGATCGTGGAGCTGGAAGAAGAGATAGACAAGTTACGCTGGCATATTATAGGATTATCCGAAGTCCGAAGAGAGGGGGAGGACACGGTAATCCTCGAATCCGGCAACTTACTCTATCACCGGGAGGGCGACCATCTGTCCCAAGGAGGTGTCGGATTTATCGTCCACAAGTCTCTCGTTAACAACGTTGTAAAGATCGGGAGTGTGTCGACGAGGGTTGCGTACCTTATACTCAGAATCACCAAACGGTATTCGCTGAAGGTCATACAGGTTTACGCACCAACCTCGGCACACCCCGATGAGGAGGTGGAGGAAATGTATGAGGATATCTCTAGAGCCATGCATTCCTCCAAAACCCAATATACGGTGTTAATGGGAGACTTCAATGCAAAACTAGGCACAAGAGAGACCGGTGAGCTGAAAGTAGGGAAATTTGGAATAGGGCAACGGAACCCAAGGGGCCAGCAGCTGGCCGACTTCATGGAGAAAGAGGGACTCTTTATGATGAACTCTTTCTTCAAGAAGCGGCCCCACAGGAAGTGGACCTGGTCGAGCCCCGACGGTTCGACAAAAAATGAGATTGACTTCATTATGACGACCAGACGACAACTGTTCAGTGATGTCTCAGTGATCGCGAGGGTGAAAACCGGCAGCGATCACCGAATGGTTAGAGGCACACTGAACCTAAATGTTAAGTTGGAGAGGTCTCGTCTGATGAAGTCAACGCTCCGTCCCCCTCGTGCTCTAATCCAGAGTCCCGAAACCTTTCAGCTCGAGTTACAAAACCGTTTTCAGTGCCTAGAAGACTGCAATGAAGTGGACGATATGAATGACAAGCTCGTGGAAACTGTCCATGCGGTCGGAGCTAAGTTCTGCAAGACCCACCGCAGAAGAACACAAAAACTCTCCGATCACACTCTTAATCTCATGGCTGTTAGACGGGAGATGAGGCTACATTCTTCAACAGATTTGACAGCATACAGGCAACTGAACAGACAGATCTCCAAATGCATGCGGCGAGACTTACGCAACTTCAATACAGCTCGTGTTGAAGAAGCCATCGAGCGGAACCAAGGCTCCAAAGTCTTTGCCAGAGATCTGTCTGCCAGAAAGAGCCAACTGTCAAAGCTGAAGACCGAGTGTGGCAGCATCGTTTCCGGGGCACCTGAGATTTTGAGTGAGATTGAGAGGTTCTATGGGCAGCTGTACACGTCATCGTTTGAGCCACACGCAAGTGTGAGTAACGATCCAAGAGCGAGTCTAATTCGACACTATTCCGAAGATATCCCGGACGTCAGTCTGAGCGAGATTAGAATGGCTCTCCAGCACCTTAAAAACGGCAAGGCCCCAGGCGAGGATGGAATTACAGCGGAGCTTCTGAAAGCGGGTGGAAGACCGGTACTTGAAGTCCTTCAGAAGCTCTTTAATTCCGTCCTCCATGGTGGCATTACACCGGAGGCGTGGAGCAGAAGTGCGGTGGTCTTGTTCTTCAAGAAAGGTGACAACGCTCTCTTGAAGAACTACAGACCGATTTCCCTTCTGAGCCGCGTCTACGTGCTGTTTTCGAGAGTCATTACGAATCGTCTCGCGCGCAGACTTGACGACTTCCAGCCTCCCGAACAAGCCGGTTTCCGAAAGGGCTTTAGCACCATAGACCACATACATACCCTAAGGCAAATTGTACAGAAGTCCGAAGAGTACAATTTGCCACTATGTGTATTTATAGTTTAATTTAATATTTTTGTCTTTATTCTGTTGTTTTTGTCAGTGTTGTTATCTACCTAAACGACGACGAAAAATTAATTAGTTGTGTTTATAATAGTCAATTACAATAATCGAGAGGTTTCGAAACGGTTATGGGCTAAAGTTGGATCGGAAGTGGATATAGCTGTTCCAGATATTTATAAAAATGCGTCTTCACTTTGTTAAGCAACACAGTTAACTACAGAATACCGGTAACGTTCAATGTCGGCACACGTGGTACAGTGTTACAATGTAAGCACATACACGTCCGAGTTACTCGCCCGGGTAGTTCTGTCCGCCATCGACCGACAAAATCGGTTTTGGTGTACACGTACCGTAGGGCGTCCCTTCCCGACTCTGCCGTTCACTTCTGAAAAATAAATTTGCTTTGTCACTCTTTCCTCGTTCATTCTTTCTACATTCCCAAACCACCGAAGCATTTTGTTGGTAGTAGAGCCATGCTGCAGCTATATTAGTAGTATAGTTGTAGCACGAATGAGTCTGCTTGACCGGGGTATGACCACGCTCTCACAAAATAGCAGCTAAACACTGCTGTGTTTCGTATGGTGAGTATAGAGAACCGAAGACCCTTTTTACTGAAAAAGAGGCATTTCATCTTAGTCCTCACGAGTGACAACGCAACTGCATTTTGATTCACAAACGAGAATAGATGTAGATGTCTATGGGCCACAGCAACCACTTACCATCAGGTGGACTGTGTGCTCGTTTGTTACCCTATCCCATAAAAAAAATCCTTTTTTAATACTGGTCACAACGTCATCTTGCAAACCACGCTTTTCTCTTATCATACTATTTCTCACCCTGTCATTCAGATTCAGCCCTAGCATACACCTTAGTGACTGCATTTCTACAGCATTTATTCTTCTCTCATGCTTCTTCTGCCAGACCCAACTTTCACTACCATACATTAAAGTAGGGACTAACACAGCATTATGGATTGCCATACTATATATAATTGCTTTCACATTCGTGCCTCGAAAAGCATTTTTCCTGCGCCTGATGTCTCGCTGGTAGAGTTGGTTACCGTCACATTGGACTATGAGAGTGAGGGAATAGAGAGTGCAACTATGCTTGCGTATATGACTAGTCTACGTTAGGACTGGCCACCGTGACCGAAATTCGGTCTGGAGTACATCATTATTCAGCACTCCTCAGCCAAGCTCTCAAATCTTTTTCTGTATAAGTGAAGTGGTCTGATCTCGACTTTATTAAATTTAATTAAAATACATAATACTTAACACATAGCCAAAAAAACATTAAAAAGAAATGAAAATAAAAGTAAATAAAAATCATTCTTCTTTTTTAAATTACATAATATGCTGATATAGCTTGCCAGTACGTATAAGATTTTTTATATTTATTTTACCCTTTTTTAAGTTCCAATAAATTGCATGTCCATGGGTGTATATTCGGGATGCTTTTACACTGTTTCGTTTATTGAAGTTAACGTGGGAGCAAGACTAATAGCAGTATTAAGTACCGGAGCACTTCCGTGACGTGAGGACGCGGCTAGTTAATACTCTTGCTTAATTACGAGTGAAACGTTCATTTATTTTCTAAGTGCAAGCTTTAAGAACTTTATTCTGCACCTACGAAGTGTCACTGTCCAACAACGAGGACACTGTTGAACATATTGATTTATCCTTTCATTAAATCCTATTAAAATCCCATTACTGAACATAGTCCTTCACCATAGATTAATTACCTCATAAGCGAGATATTATTCAAAGTTTAATTGTTTTGGCAGGTGGGCTTGCAGCTGCACTTAAAAAGCCAAAAATTATTCTTACTGAGTTGTTATAAGGTATTAAATGCTGCGGGCTACTTCCTGCTTCATTTTCCTCAGTATCTTTTCACAGTGGGTAGTAGGATAGTAGTGAATATTCTAACACCGCGTCTACACGTTTATATCTTCGATAATACATCTTAATTGTAATTATACTTGTGAACAAACCACTTTTGTTATTTAATCAAAGTCGTAAGAAATTGTCGTATTCGCTAAGATTTGCATGAGAATCGCCAATCGTAATTAAAACTTGTAAATTCTATCAATCGCTTATTCAGTATTCCATTAAACATCGGCATCAATGTTTTAAATTATTGCTAGAATTGAAAAGATTTGTTTTGAATAAATACTAGTTATGTTATTAATCATTACTAATATTTCCTTTAACCACTTCTGGTGAGCTTAAAATGCTTGTGTTGGAAGTGATTCACGACAGTAGTCGAATGGCGAATTTCAAACCCACGACCTTTCGAGGTCGCGGTCCGCGCCCTGCCATTAGGCTACTGACGCTTTAAATATATTCAAAAAGATTTTGGCATAATACTTAATGATTTTTTTTTTTAGGTCACGCAGAGAAACGCCGAGCATATCCTCTCCATAGCTCGCTGACTGACTTTGAGCTTCTTCATACGTTATACATTCAGTAGTTTCTTTTTATAAATATAACTCACCTGGTGGTGACTACCACCACCCATTTACTACCTCACAACTGCAACATCGGCCTAATTGAAAGTGTGTACGCGGCCTTTTAAAAAAAATAAACTCTTTCTTGAAAGTTTGATGTCATATTGGTCCGAGAAAATTGATGGTGATAGTTTCACAAAGAAACTTTGCGGGGAATGAAACTTACTTTACCATAAGTTTTCTATAGTAAGTATATATATATATATATATATATATATATATATATATATATATATATATATATATATATATATATGTGTGTGTGTGTGTAGAAAGAGTAATAGAGTATAGTACGGAGACTAATTTTGTAGTTAGGAATAATGATTTATTCGTTTACACGAATTAATTATCCAACGTGTCAAGGATAAACTAGTAACGGAATACGACAAGCGCACCGTTACACGTCAGAGCCAAGACTGTCCTAACGGCGGCCGCGCCGTCAGGTTTATACAAGCAAAACGGGCGCCACCGCAGGTGCAATGGTGCAGGTATGCGGAACACGTGTTATTTACAAGAATTTTGTCTAACTGCACCGACAGCTACCGCGCCGCACGTGCAATGGTGCTGGTCCCGTCACGGCCATACTGACATGCGTGCGTCCTCACACGCGCTCCATCACAATTTTAGTTATCTGTAGACAAAAAAAAACATCGCTCGACTATCCTGACATAACAGCGTTTGGTCCGGTCTATATTGACCCTTCAGACTTGGGTGACAATCAGTTTTGATCCGGTAGTAAGCCCTACAAAACTTTAATCAACTTTATGCGAGATCGGAATGATTAGTCTGTAGCTTTTTCTATTTTCTCTTTTTTTTTCAAGTACTGTTTTCGCTAGTCCGGAATCACTATTCCCTATAGCCATATCATTGGACCGGCACAAAGCCCTGCAATGATAGAAAGAACTATTTTGTTTTCTTACGCTTTTTTTTTCAAGTACTATTTATGCTAGTCCGGAATCACTATTCCCTGTAGCTATATCATTGGACCGGCAAACGCCCTGCAATGATAGTAAGAACCACTTTTTTTTCTTACTCTCTCTTTTCTTTTTCAATTCAGTATAGAACAGTTACAGACCAACCATACCACAAACATGTCCCTGTCACAATCACACAAAAGTGTATCGTGAGGAACCTAGTGATATGATAACACCTAAGTATGTAAACCAACAGCAACACAACACATCTCAGTGCAGCACGGACCAGTCTCCCAGCAACTCCATGTTCCTTTCCTGCACTAGAATAATTACTTCGCTAGAGTGTTGCAACGTCTCTAGTATTTTGTACGGTCTATCAGTTATCACCACCTTCTAACAGATATTAAC
>JAVANC010000007.1:27477743-27517372 GCA_033319125.1 Parnassius glacialis
GATTCTTTATAAATTTTAAAAATTAAGGGTGGCCAAATAAGTAAACTAAAGAGGATGAAGTTTATTAGGTTAGAGAGAAGAATGTTAGGTTTTCTCCACAAATAATGGCAGGTGAAGTCAAACAAACAAGTATGATATCGTTTCATTATATAGAATGATGCTCAAAGTTTATGATATCTCAGGCATTGCAACATCTGTTGTTGAAAACTGCACATATTTATAAGCATATGTCTAGATTAAGAGCGCGTATTTCATGGGTTACGTATTTACACAAAGAGCGATGCACTACAACAACCATTTTCCCAATGAATATTAGAACTTCTGCCAGTGCAAATACTTCTGCAATATTGTGAATGCTTTTCAATAACATTTTAATATGAATATCACTAAACGCGCCAGTATTTTATAAAGTAAAGAGACTAATTTAATTTTTTGTTCCACTCAAAATCGAGAAATTAATATATTAGAATCAATTACATTATTTCACAACAGGCTTCTCGAAGTACACACGTATGGTTAAAGTTGAAAAGGCAGCATAATGTTGTTGTGTCCTATAGTTGCCGATGAAAACCTTACTTGGATAAAAATACTAAGTTTGATAAATACTGAATTTGAGACCAAAATTAACTTACTCATCATCATCATTATTTCAATATAATAAAATCTATAGAACATAGGCCTCCATCATAGAATTCCTTATATATATATATATATATATATATATATATATATATATATATATATATATATATATATATATATATCGTGATAGAGATATTCTACACGAATATTACAGTTGTAGCTCGAATGGGTCGACCTGACCAGGGAATACCAGAATTAAATACCATCTTAATGCTGCTGTGTTTCGTATGACGAGTTCAGAGAACCGTAAATATGGTCTCCTTACTACCGGTAACGAGATATACCATCGTAGTCCTATGGGGTGATAAAGCAGCTGCATTTTAATTCTTTATCGAGGAAAGATGTAGATGTTTCTGGGCCACAGCATCCACTAACAATCCGATGGACTATTTGCTCGTTTGTTTTCTCTTGTTTACCTCTGTCGCCACTTACGACAATCGCTCCACACGGCGCCTCATTTATAGTTAGTAACTATTGCCTATATACTTATATGTTCGTTTCAATTTGGGCACACTTCTTGCATTTATAAGAGGATATTGAAACGATCAGGCCATTTTACTGCTTTATAATAGTATCGTGTTTTTATTAGGTTGCGCAAAATAATATTTTATTTATTAATAAAATATTAAAAACTAATGGCAGTCATTATACCTACTCTTACTAGTATAAAAGTAAGAAGAAATACATGCTACCTTCTCACATGTTACAGCTGGCTTGTCGAACGTATAATTAGCTGAACAAACGACCCTAGAAACAATTCAAACGTGTTGTTGGTTTTTGCGCAACGTCTGCTAACGAGCTTCGCAATTTGCTGGAATAACAAATTCCTGTTAGTATATTCACATTGCAATACAGTAAGTATATTTCTGTACCAGTTCATGTCATGTACAGAGAAATATCTTAAAATAATAAAACATGTAGGACTTACAACGGTCTGCTCGTCCAATACAATGATGCATTCAGGATTTTAATGGGGTTGCCGTGGTATCGTAACGTCTACAGTATGTGTGCAGAAGAACATTCGAAATTCATTGGGTTCTAAACCATAATGCGCAAATACTTGCCTCCATGTTAATTTCTATGTAGTAGAGGTATCTTATTTTATGAATTGTACATAAAAAAACCGGCCAAGTGCGAGTCGGACTTGCGCACCGAGGTTTCCGAACAAATCCGTAGGTATAAAAGTTTAAAATTATTAAAAATATTTTTATTATATGATGTAACTAAAAATTTATGCTTTTCGCAATTTCTCCTTTATCTGTGCTATAAAACGTTGCTTCCTACCAAATTTTAAGATTCTGAGTTCACGGAAAGTACCCTGTAGGTTTTGATTCCCTTGCGAAAGTCGAAACTTTGCAGCATCAACGGCTGTATCTTTTGATTGCGTTGGCTTCGAAGTTTGATTTTTTCGCAGCTCCAAGGGAAAGTAGATATGAGTATTTGATATGAATTTCAGCTTGATACCTCAGAAAAAAAGGGTTTTGACAGACAGACAGACGGACAACAAAGTTATCCTATAAGGGTTACGTTTTTTCCATTTGAGGTACGGAACACTAAAAAACAATAAAGACTGAAAAAATTCTGTGTAGGTCTGTAACTTATTTTCTGAATGAAATTTAAGCCCACGGCTGAGCAGCAGCGCATCCAGACGAAGAAGGTAAAAATATTTATGTTTGAAAGAAATTTGAGATAAAATAAAAATAGGGAATCGAATTTTACACAAAGAACAATTTTTGTATTTTTTTTACAATTTCCATTTGCCGAGTATCATGTTGAATAAACATAAAAACAAATGAGTAGACAATGTTTTCGTTGACGACATGAAATAGACGGTGTTAAGAAAATGTGCCCGGAAGTAAGCACGCAGATGTAATAACGATAAAGAGCTGTAAAGAAAACTAATAACCTTAAAACTAGAGATTCGCTAATATTAGAAAACTAAATATAATATATAGAAACCAAATACTACTATAAATAGGCTCAAATGTTCAACTTACGAATCCATTGAAAGTTTCTCACATCCCGAACAACTCATATAATATTATAATATTTTAAAAACTCTTTACTTCACATTATAATATTTATATGTATACAATTTAAAATAAAATATGTATGTACATCATTACATAAACTGGTCTAGTCATTTTCGTGTTTATTTGTATTATTTTCTCTCTATATATTTTGTCATAATGAATACATTGAAAATAATGATCTCTTTTCAGTATATTTTACAAACGTGTAAATTAAAAAAGTATATATGGTACTGGAGGTGGTACCTGGTGAACTATAGAATACGCGTTAATTTTTTTTATAGGATATGGGTGACACACACAGTCCACCTGATGGTAAGTAGTTGCTGTGGCCCATAGAAATCTAAGTCTATCCTCTATTACAAATCAAAATGTAGATGTAGATGTAGTAGAATGCGTTGTCACCCGTGAGGACTAAGATGGAATGCCTCATTTCTAGTAAAAAGGGCGTCAGTCTCTTACAAACCAGGGTTCATTACATTTATAGTTTAACCTGTTTGTCATCAATAATTCTGCATCTGTTTGTGAATATTCTATTTTATTCTTTTCTTAAACCATGTGAAAGATCATGTCTAATGCCCGAGTCACACCTATGCTCATAGTTTTTGGGAGTTTTACGCTCAAAGTTCTGTACGATAATGCTCACGAAGGACAAGATGCTTGAGTAGGTAAGTCCAAATTCCACGAAAGGTCAATTTAAGGATCTAACTGAGCTCGTAAAGGTTAAGGTGGTTACGAAATTTTCGTCATGTGTACTTTATAATTTGAAAACAAGATTTTACTACCAGTAAGTTTTGCCAGTAATGAAATATGGAATTGAGCCGTAGTCTTTCATTGCTGACCACATGAAAAAGCTTAGTCACTCAGCGAAGTATGGACAGGACTTATATCGGAGTTTCTCTACGTAGTATATTTCATAATAACTAGAACCAGACTAAACAATCTGCTCAACGGGTCAGAAGGCTGAAGTGGCAATCGGTATATCTCAAAGAACCAACAATTGATGGGGGGATGTTTTCGAATGACAGCTTCGTACCGGCATGCGGAGTGAAGAGTGGCTTGCTGCTAGATAGAGTAACGACCTGGTAAGCGGTAGAGGAAGTCGATGGATTCTTGTGGCTAAGAACCGCGCTTTGTGGCATGTCTTGGGGAGCCCCGCATGCAACAGTGGACTCGTGACAGGCACAAGCATGATGATGATATAAAACCATTAAAGGAAATATATGATTTAATATTTGCGTAATAACATATTTACAAGTGTTGACTGCTAAATTTTGTTAGATGTTTTCAGTTTTTGATTATTGGATTTAATTATTTAATGTATTCTCATTCGGAGTTACAAAAACTCAATAATTATTTATTTTTATTGTTGTTCGGATGCGATAAAATGCGGAATGAGTTTTACTCGTAATGAGTCGGTGATGAGTGAAATGAGAAATTATTATGAATTGTATGGGAACATTGTTCATTGGTCGTGGTCCTTACCCGGTCGAGCCGACCCATTCGTACTACAACTATACCAGTAATATAGCTGCAGCATGGTTCTACCACATAAAAAGCTAAGTTAAAAACAATAATAAGACAACAATTGCCGTACCTTTCCAGTTTAAGTTGTTTATATAGTAATAATGTATCAACAGTGTACCAGGACGAGAGGGCATTAACGAAAAAGTTTGCGTACGGTTCGTTTTGTTCTTGCTATCGGAAAATACAGTTAGATAATGTAATATTTTTACCACTACCTACTGTCTATACTACTGTCAAAGGTGTAGGTGCTACAAGCTCTTACGAGGTAGAGCTATATTGCAGCTCTAATATAGCTGTAACAATAATGGGTCAGCTCGACCCGTGTAGTACCACGCTCTTACAGAATATAAGCGTAAAATGACCCCCAACGGCATTAGCAACAGAGTGCAGAATTTGCACTCGTATACCTCCTTGTAAACATTCTTAACGCTCATCTCTCCAGCTTTTCCTTACCGGATGCGTGGAAATAAGCAGACGAAATAGGAATCCCGTAACCAGGGTAAACGCGCAAATTAGCGTCCAGCTGTAGAAAAATCAGTAAGACTCATATTAAAACAAATCTTCGAAAACAAGCCTTTCCCCGATGAGCAAGACGACTTTAGAAACAAACAGTCGTGGACAAGTCAGATTTATCACCTATCGGAATACATTATGGAAGTTTTCTCCCACTTAAGTAATCACCGAATTCTGTGCTCTGTGCTTTGACGTCGCGAAAGCGTGTGACAAATTCTGGCACGACGACTTGCTTTACAAACCGTATAAACTACACTTGCCTGATAGACTGTCTCACATCATTAAAGCCTTATTTAAGGACCATTTATTTCGTTATTGAGTAAAAAGAACTCGCTCCTCGAAGTGCATCCTAAGTGCTGGCGTCCCGCAGGGCTCTATCCTCTCCCCACTGATTTTCACACTATTCCCGAGTGACATCCCGAAAGACCCAGTAGGTAATACTGCTCTCTTCGCTTAAGCCACGGCACTCTTTATTCTCCACCATAATAAGAAATATCTCACCACGATTCTCCGAAGAGCCGCTGATCGCTTATGCTTCGATCGCTTTAGCTTATGGAGAATTCAAGTGAACCCTGAGAAAAATTTAGCCATGTTATTTCAAAAGAATCCTCTCTCTTTTAAATCCAAAACAATCGTTAGGTAAGATCACCTTATTCGCCCACCAGATGCGTTTGCAATTAACGGCAAAATACCTAGGAACCAACATTCAACCACGGTATGAACTTCGCGAAACACATTAGCAAGTTCCACAACCGAGCCAAATTCGTTTCTAGTCGCCTACATCCGCTAATAATCTACAATTTCCATCTCTGTAAAAATATGCCGGGGATACTAACAAAACTATCTACACAAGGATTGTCAACTTGCGTCAATTTTTTAATATTTCGAGGAAATTTCTCGGCTACAGGGGACCAAGAAGCATCCTAACCCGCTAGTGGTAAAAGCAACCACCTACGTTCCGACTTCAAACGTCACGGAATTTTCCCCCGGTGTCTCGATTCCGGAAGAATCTGACGACCCAAGTATCACCGGCGTTACACAAACGGCGAAAACGAGCACATAGTGCACCTGACGGTAAGTGGATACTTTGGCCTATTGACAATCAAAATCTTTACCGTAATTATACACTAAGCTACTACATAGAATTTAGAGTTCTTTTAGAAACGTTTAAGAGTGTCGAAAACAGATTGTATTCTTATAAGAGTGATTAATGAGTTATTATACAGCTCAAGCTGTATAAAGTCTGTATTATGGGATCTAAGTAAGGTTAGGGTTCTTAATCAGAAAATGAAAGCTTTACTATACAACTTTAAGTATTTTGTAACACTTGAAACTAATTTTATCATTAAAGCTGTATAGAAGCTGTTTTATGCATGATGTCACTTGCTTATTACATCTTTAAGTGTTATAATAATATCATTCAAATATTATTTATGTACAATGGTGTATGTGAACTCCCTTCTAAAACTTATTCTTATGGCGTAATTGTACACTCTTGTAAATACAGTAGTTTTATAACTTTTGTCTATGAGAGTAATGTAAAAATTTAACAAATAAATAACTAACTATTAAGTCTGTATAAGTGATAGAATATCACCATTTTAAATGCGTAATTGCGTGTTTAATATATTGTGCTATAGTGAACAAATTAATTTGTTATCAATATAAGTATTAAAGGATAAAGATTTGGTGCAGTTTGAAGAAGGATTAGAAGGGAATATTTAAAACTTACAAATTATAAACGGAATAATAGTGATACTGAAGAATATAGAAATACTTTAATAAATCAGACAAGCTACTGTCAAGTGTCAATCCCATCGACGGCTAACAAAGAGGGTTCCGTAACAAAAACATTAAACAGTGTTAATCATGATCATAGTTATGTCAAATGTAACTTAGCTTTCGGTACCTGATTATGATGATTTATCATGCAGCAGCACAAGTAGTTTAACTGAATACAACACAATACAATCCTCTTGTCACGAACTTATAACTTAGACAACTAAACCGAGGCAATTTTCGCGAAACCACAATCCAGCAGCTAAGTAACGCCCACAAATTCTAAAAATCTAGACCATAACCCAAAAAAACTGGTCTCACGAAACCTCTGCAGCGGACACTGAAATACGCTAATTAACTGCACCGCTGCCGTCGAGCTACTGCTCCCTCGCCCGGCAGCGCCAAATGCCGGGAAGCTGCATTCCGCTGCCCCCTCCCCGCGACACGCGTGACACCTGGTACCATCGGGCGATTCACCAACTCGAACGTGATTGGGTGGCGTCCCAAATTACCATTTTTGGGCCTAAACAGTAACTTTAATTGATTTAGCTACAATAGCAAATTGTAGATTTTATTAGCTAGATATCATCATCATCATCATCATCATTACAGCCTTTCATAAGTCCACTGCTGAACATAGGCCTCCCCCAAGGAATGCCACAAAGCACGGTCCTGAGCCACCTGCATCCATCGACTTCCTGCATGTCTTACCAGGTCGTCACTCCATCTCGTGAGGGGTCGCCCTACACTTCGCCTACCGGTACGAGGCTGCCACTCGAGAAACTTTCTTCCCCATCGGTTGTCGGTTCTTCGAGCTATATGGCCGGCCCACTGCCACTTCAGCTTACTAATCCGTTGGGCTATGTCGGTTACTCTAGTTCTAATGCGGATATCCTCATTTCTAAGTTTATCACGCAGAGAAACTCCGAGCATAGCCCTCTCCATAGCTCGCTGAGCGACCTTGAGCTTTCTCATACGACCAGCTGTGACGGACCACGTCTCAGTTCCGTAAGTCATCACTGGTAACACGCACTGGTTGTACAATTTCGTTTTAATGTTTTGAGGTATGTCTGACGAGAAGATGTGTCGTAGCTTACCGAACGCTGCCCAGCCAAGTTGAATCCGTCGATTGACTTCTCGGTCGATGTTGGACTTACCTAGTCGGACTATTTGTCCCAGGTAAACATACTCGTCAACAACTTCGAGCTTAGTGCTCCCAACAACTACCGGCATAGGTGTGACATGGACATTAAACATAATCTTTGTTTTGTCCATGTTCATCTTAAGACCTATCCGTTAGGAGACACTATTGAGGTCATTGAGCATAGTGCTTAGGTCCTCCAGCGGTTCTGCCATAAGGACTATATCGTCGGCAAATCGAAGGTGAGTGATGTACTCGCCAATGATGTTGGTACCCTATCCTTTCCAGTCCAGAAGCTTGAAAACGTCTTCCAATGCAGCGGTGAAGAGTTTCGGGGATATGACGTCACCCTGTCTTACACCTCTCTGTAATTGGATAGGTTTCGTACTCTGGTTCTGTACTCGGATAGCTATCGTAGCTCTACTGTACAAACACTTCAGCACTTCAATATACCGACAGTCAACTTGGCACCGCTGAAGGGACTGCAGCACCGCCCAAATTTCGACGGAATCAAAGGCTTTCTCATAGTCCACATACGCCAGACATAGTAGCAAATTGTACTCTTCGGATTTCTGTACAATTTAACGAAGGGTATGTATGTGGTGTATGGTGCTAAAACCCTTTCGGAAACCGGCTTGTTCGGGAGGCTGGAAGTCGTCAAGACTGCGCGCGAGACGATTCGTAATGACTCTCGAAAACAGCACGTAGACGCGGCTCAGAAGGGAAATCGGTCTGTAGTTCTTCAAGAGAGCGTTGTCACCTTTCTTGAAGAACAAGACCACCGCACTTCTGCTCCACGCCTACGGTGTAATGCCACCATGGAGGACGGAATTAAAGAGCTTCTGAAGGACTTCAAGTACCGGTCTTCCACCCGCTTTCAGAAGCTCCGCTGTAATTCCATCTTTGCCTGGGGCCTTACCGTTTTTAAGGTGCTGGAGAGCCATTCTAATCTCACTCTGACTGACGTCCGGGATATCTTCGGAATAGTGTCGGATGAGTCTCGCTCTTGGATCGTTACTCACACTTGCGTGTGACTACAACGATTTCGTATACAGCTGCCCATAGAATCTCTCAATCTCACTCAAAATCTCAGGTGTCCCGGAAACGATGCTGCCACACTCTGTCTTCAGCTTTTACAGTTGGCTCTTTCTGGCAGATAGATCTTTGGCAAAGACTTTGGAGCCTTGGTTTCGCTTGATCTCTTCTTCAATACGAGCTGTATTGAAGTTGCGTAAGTCCCGCCGCATGCATTTCGAGATCTGTCTGTTCAGATACCTGTATGCTGTCAAGTCTGTTGAAGAATTTAGCTTCATCTCCCATCTAACAGCCATGAGATTAAGATTGTGATCGGAGAGTTTTTGTGTTTTTCTGCGGTGCGTCTTGCAGAAATTAACTCCGACCACATGGTCAGTTTTTACGAGCTTGTCATTCATATCGTCCACTTCATTGCAGTCTTCTAGGCACTGAAAACGGTTTTGTAACTCGAGCTGAAAGGTTTCGGAACTTTGGAACAGAGCACGAGGGGGACGGAGCGTTGACTTCATTAGACGAGACCTCTCCAACTTAACGTTTAGGTTCAGTGTGCCTCTAACCATTCGGTTAGTGGCACACTGAACCTAAGTTAGCTAGATATATTAGCATCTAATCGCTTTTTTGACCATCTTAAAACGCCTTTTAATTCCCACAAACTTGGTATAATGAAAATGCATTTTTTCCTTTCTCTATGGTTTCCAAAATTTTAAACGGCATATTTTCCTAAAAAGTAAAATAAAACGAGTATAAAATACACAACAGTCAAATTACTTCACAATAAGTTAACTTATGTATCAAATAAAATAGCTAACTCTTTTGTTTTTGTTGTACCTACGTGACGTAAGATTATGACTAAAAAACGACATGCGTATGCGCTTGCCATGAGCTACCTATCAACTAAACACAATAACAAAATAAACAGCATGCTCGCACTGGTACCGTACTGCTGAGCGAGATTAAATATTCTTTCATAAAATCTACCTTCTTTAATATTGTTTGGCAAAGAAAGAGATAGCTTTAATTCTTTACTCCACTTTTTAAAATTAGAAAGAAAAGATGTATAGGTAATTTATTTGCTAAAAGTAGTCATATTTTTGTTTTGGTTTGTGAATTTAACTGAATCAAAGAGGTAGTAATTTATTTCCAATAAATACAATAATTTCGATTAAATCTCTCTCTCAAATCTATAAGATTGGTACAAAAATGAAAAAATATTTTGTCAATTTATTAACTTTGTGTGTGTGGCTTTATATAGTCTCTGTCTTAAAAGCAGTAAATAAGTTACCTTTTTTTGTCCTTGTCCATAAAATAAAACAACAAAATTATTAAAACCCGGTTACATCTTAAAATATTATTAAATAAACGAGATAAAGTGAAGTGGGGATAAAAGTGTTGTTTCTTAAACAAAGGCTTTTCATATTTTATGCATATCTCTAAAGACAATTATCTGTGATGTTTTTAAACTACTATACAGCGCTAGTAATAAAAATATTCTATTATACAGTTAATTAAAAACGAATGGCTGTATGATAGAATACATAACATACATAGAACAGCTACTAAGGCTATAAGACCCTCGAAATATCCTTTAAGCTGTTTAGCAAATTGTTTTTTTTTTATTTTATTTTTTAGAACATATAAAAACAAAATTTAAATTGTATATTTAGGAATATGAGACATTAGTTTTAGTATCATTCAATTAAGTACATAAATAAATCTATTAAGTTATGTTTGTCCTAAATTCATTTGTGATATCATTCAAACACCAATTTAGAAGGTTTATCTTTAAAAGATACTTATAAGATAGTATTTGTAGTGTAATAGTTTCCTTGTACACCAGATAACTGCTATAATACAGCTATTATGCACCCCCTTTTACGCTTGTACAGCTACCGTGCAGCGCTTCTAACACATAAAGCTGTATAATTGTTTACTTATAAGAGCTGTATAAGCGCTTATACAGCCTGTGTACAGCCAGTAAATGAAGCCTTTAGTATAAAAAGGAACTCCAATACAGCTCGTATACAGCTTGCATGCTGCTTGGGTAGTTGTTGGAAGTACTAAGCTCAAAATAGTTGACGAGTATATTTACCTGGGACAAATAGTCCGTCTAGGTAAGTCCAACTTCGACCGAGAGGTCAATCGACGAATTTAACTCGGCTGGGTAGCGTTGCCTTGAAACTTAAAAACGAGGCTGTACAACCAATGCGTTTTGCCAGTGATGACTTATGGAACTGAGTCATGGTCCTTCAGTGCTGGACGAAAGAGGAAGCTCAAGGTCGCTCAGATAGCTATGACGAGGGCTATTCTCGTTGATTCTTTGCGTGATTAACTAAGAAATTAGGATTTTCGCACTTTTCACTTAGTTTTGTCACCAATTTCACTTTTAATATTGTTTTTAATCACTTCGATTCCAAATACTTTTCACCGTCGCGAATATCTCTCCCGCCGTGCAGCGTCTTGACAATCTTCTCACAGCGGCTCTGCATCCGTTTCGGTGAACGACGTTGCTTCTTCTTCGGCAGAGCCACGAGCTTCCTGGTTGGCCTTTTAATTAGGCCATTTGCAATGCGTACCTCCAGAGTGCGTATCTGTCCGTTCGCACCGGGGTGTACTGCTTCCACTCTTCCTCGTGTCCAGGTGTTATATGCAACTGGCTGTCAGCTATTAAAACTGGATCACTCACCTGGAGATTGGGGCATCGGCCATGAGCCTCCTGCCGGCTTTGAAGTTTCCAACAGGAATTCTCGGCCAATGCACCAGGCCCAAAGTAGTTCAAACCGGTGAAGTTGAACGGTCTCTGGTGGTGAGCGAAACATTTGCTGGGATGATCACCGGTGGCTGGCACTGAAGGTTGCGCTTATTTAATGCGACACTTTACGCATTGGCTCACTATCTTTTTCGTAGTGGGTCGAAGTCGGATCAGCCAGTAGTGCTGTCTAACCTAGTTGATGGTAGGATCGGTTTCGCATTTCAGTCAATGTAAAGTTGCGTGATGTAATGATCGCCATTCAATATAGGTGACCCTTTCATGTTTTCTGTGACTCCCTTTACGGCGGCTATGCAACTTCGTAGAGCGATGACCCCTTCTTTCAATTCTATTTTGAGCGGTCGTAGGCGGCTATCATGGGCCACTTTTTCAACCTTACGGAGGTCGAATATCTCTTGTTTGAAGGAGTCATCTTGAATGACACATATTAGGAGCCACATTTCGGCCTCTCTGATGAATTCGGCCTCGAGTGTTGCACGAGGTGTCGTGGATTATTTTTCGATTTCCTCCAGTTGGGATGTGGTTCTTTATTCCTTCTAGTCTTTTAGTAGAAGACTCTATCTGTGGTTTTGCGGTAGAGTGTTATAAATTGTAGCACTCTGGCCGTAGCTCGCAATAAATGTTCCCATCTAGAAACTTTACTGAATCGATGACGGCTTATCGGAGTTGCGGAGCTCGATGCGATTATGTGCTGGTGAGGGATACTCGACGGTGGGTCTTGACCCCTTAACTGCCCTTTTGTCTTTGACAGGCATCGTGACATATTTTTTCTTCCACAGGTGGGTATTCTTTATGTGCCCGTGTTTTAACTTTTGAGAGCTATTCTTTAAATCTTCAGCTTTCTTTTCTGGATCGGAGTCTCGTCTTCTCGGGTTGATAATGAGAGATTCGAGCGCCAAATATTCGCGGAGTTGATTTTCTTTGGTCTCCTTGCTCGTGTGCGGCTCATTGGCCGCGTGAACGCGCTGATGCAGGGATTTCGTGGGTGCCCCGTGTAGAACCCATCTTAGTTCTGTGAGCGAGGCGATTGGCTAGTGCGGCGGACTTCTACGGACTTGAGTGGCTATCAGAAGTCTCCATTTGTCTTGTCCTATCAGAATCCTTGGGTTGCCGGAGTCATATGTTAGCTGCTCTTTAGGTATTTTAAACGATTGCACTTTGCTATGTCTGCTGCACCCACAGTCTGTGGCCCCAAGTTTAGGCTTGGTACCATGCGTGCTCTGAATGGTACCTTTCTGCTATGGAGACTTCAGCGTAACTTTGACTCTTCGGGATCCATGTGAATCGAGAGTAGTGTTCCAGATAGCGGTGATCTTAAATGGGTCCAACCGCCCTGCAGCTTCAATCTATTTGGCGATCTTTTCATGCATTAATAAGACTGTTGATCCATCGTCTAGAAGGGAGTGTGTGTTTACAGCTCCCGCTGGTCCAATTACTCGCACTGGAATTATTTTAAGATAGGCTTGATGCCGGCGAATGAGTTAGCCACGGTTTCTTGAGGTTACTTTTGTATGACCTCGGTCTTCTTCTTTTTATTATAGTGGAGAAGTCGATTGTGTCTCGTAGTGCATCCTTTTATTCCACACCTAATGGTTTTGCATCTGTGTGTTTGATTTCTGTAGCGTAGACAGTTGAAACATAAATTATTTTTCTTTGCGAGTTCCCATCTTTCATCGACATCCGCTGCTTTAAATTTGTTACAATCGGATCCGTACTGACCTTCCTTATCGCTTACTCTGCATTTAGGAGACAGTTTGGTAGTAGCTGCGTATGTTCTATGTACTGGACGGCGGTTGATCTGCGCTTCGTTAATAATTTGTGGAGGCGCAAATGCACTGCAAAAGCGAGCTTGTTCGGTGATTAAATCGCAAAAGCAGCCGAGGTCTGGTCTAGAGTTATATTTTTCGGTGTAGATTCTATACCACTGGGTGCGTATAGAGTTTGACAGCGTGTCGGTGCGGTGTGGTAGTAGCTCTGCGTTGACGAGGTAATGTTCTCTCTTGAGTGTGTGACGACGCTTCCCTTCACTTTTCTTGCGAATGTGCATATGTCTCTAAGTGTTTCTTTACAGCATGCTAATTCTCGTAACTTCTCGGTCTCTGCTTGCGCGATTGAATCCGGACGTCAAAATTGCAGTTCCAGCTCTCGCATAATCTCATCTAGCTTAGCATGCCTGATGAGTTCTGAGCTGACTGTTTCCAAGGCTCTTCCTTATATTCTTCTTCTTAGTCTTGCTGTGTTTTCAATATCATTGAAATAGCCTCGGGTTGCCTCGTAAATGACACGGAATGAAAGCCACTACTCAGTTATATATGGTTCATGGTAACAGGGGGCTCCATTGTCTTCATTAGTGGTGGATTCCTAGTTAAGCTTCTGTGGCATTGGATACTTGGGTACATGTTCTGGATAGGGATCCTGGTATGTGAGCTCTGATGCAAATGGTAGGAGCCCCCTGTCTTCATAAACGATGGGTTCCTGGCTGAGCTTCTGTGGCATGGGATCCTTGGGTACATCTTCTGGATGGGGATACTGGTTTGTGAGCTACTTTTGCGGCTCACTGTGGTCGACGACCTCCGGGGGTCGCTTTGGTACTGTTTTACTAAATATTACCTCCCCTCCAGAGGTTGCGTCTTAAGTTAGCTTCTGTTTGGCTGCGGAATTTTCCAGCCAAGATCGGACGTTTATATTATAAATAGGAAATAAGTTTATTTATGCTTACTATTCATTTATTTCCTTAATCTATAAACCCTAATCTAATTCAATGTCATATTTATAACTCTTTCAGAACATAAAACATACATCCATCATTTTCGGGGTCAACTATTACGCAGTTAATTAAAAACGTCTAAAAAGTTCTACAATACTAATACGCCGCGCTCTGATTGGTCGACTTTTCTTTGTACAATAAGATATATTTTTATAACTATCATCAAAACGATGTTCTGTATTTACATATTAAGGTTATATAAATATGCTGTAAAATTATAATAATACACTTTTCACTTAGTTTTGTCACCAATTTGACTTTTAGTATTGTTTGTAATCACTTCGTTTCCAAACAATTTTTACAGTTGCGAACAATAAATATAGATGTATATGGGCCACAGCATCAACTTACCATGAATTGGAC
The DNA here is from genome assembly GCA_033319125.1 of Parnassius glacialis. NCBI lineage: Eukaryota > Metazoa > Arthropoda > Insecta > Lepidoptera > Papilionidae > Parnassius > Parnassius glacialis. Next base: position 27,492,308 of record JAVANC010000007.1, read on the forward strand.
TGTGCGCTAGTTTATCACCCTTATTCTTTAAAAAATATATAAGTTAGACTACTAGGCAGAAAAGGAGCCGACCTCTTAATAGTTTTTAAAAATCTACACAAATAAATTATTTATTTCCTTTGACGTTATGTGATATACATATTAAAGATAAAGTATGGCAACATTAAAATAATAAATCACGAAGTAAGAAAAACTATAGCAAGTTTTTCAACAAAAGATATAAAAAAGAACTCTCTTAGTTTCCACTAACAACGCCGACTTGAAAATTTGTCCAAACCTTGTTATTTGAAGAAGCGTCAATATTATGCTAACGTTGCCTGAATCTGTTAGCAACAATATTTTTTTCCATCAGTCGAACGGAAATGTTATATAACTATCAATTTAAAATAGAAATCTATAACCCATTTTTATAAAATAAGCGTGACAAACGAGCACACCGTCCATTTCACGGAAGGTGAATGCTGTGGCCCATATACATTTTCATTTCTACTCTATTAAGAATCAAAATGCAGATGCGTTGTCACTCCTGAGGTCTATGATGAAATGACTTACTATTTAAAAGGGATCTCTAGTTTTTAGTTACTTATCATACGTAGCAGAACATAATTATTCTACTGTCTCACGCTGGTACTTTATACGAGCGTGAAGCGTGGAGGAGGACTAGATTATAGGTCACGTGTGTGTGCGCCAGCACAGGTGCACTCTCTATTTTCTCACTCTCATAGTCCGATGGGTCCGCAATCTGTCACGTACTGAGAGAAATCAAACGCAGGACCATCTTTAGACTTTACGTGGACGTGCGTTCCTGAGACATGGGGGTGAAACACCACCAACTTCCAGACTCCGTGCTGCCACTTAGAATTTGACAGAAAAAAGTAATAATAAATTTTCGGGCCCGACCCAGAGTTTGAATCTGGTACCTAATTCTCAACAGTAGCTTTTAATACCACTAGACCTTCTCCTGTTAGTAGTCTTCTTTATAAAGCTTTAACAATTCTCTTCGTGACTTTAGCCTTCATAAGGAAGATTTTAGATACATTTGGATTAGAGCAGGGTTATCGCCAATCTTGAATAGGATATTGGCAATCATAGTACAACACTTCTTGGAACTTTTACGCGGCGATCATGGTCGGACTGCTTACTTTATATCTGCTAAATTAGAATATCTTGTATACCTCCACCTATCAAAAGTTAAGATTTTTTTTTAGGAGAGGCGGCCAACGAGCATGCGTCTCACCTGATGGTAAGTACCTACCGCCGTCGGTACCTACGTCGGTATCTGCCGGAAAGGCTGATGCGTTGCCGGCCTTTTAAAAAGGAGTAGGCTTTTTTCTTGAAGATCTCTAAGTCGTATTGGTCTGGAAGAATCGCCGGTGGCAATCGATTCTACAAGGAATTTGAGCGAGTGATATAAGAGAAGAAAAATTAACAAAATAAGTGGCTGTCTAAAAAGCTAGTTTTCTATAAATGAATTTCTAAATGATTAATTTGAAACTGTTTTCAATTATATGTAAAATTAAACATTTGTATGGCTAGGATTGTTTCAGAACATATATGGAACAATGTCCTAAGTTCCATTATAATATATATATAATAAATACTTATTTTCTGCAAGTAAATTACATCATTTTATTTCATTTCAAGAGCCTACTTCATGCCGTGCCATGATAAGGAACAAAGAAACAAAGTAAAATATAATTTGTTACAGAAAAATTGACGTATAACAATATACTAATTCATAATAAAATACGAACTTTAATAAAAAGATGTAGGTGCCTATGGGCCACAGCATACACTTACGATTAGGTCGACTGTGGGCTCGTTTTCGACTCTTATTTTTTTATTTAATTGTGTACTTTAAATTCAAGAGCAGCAAATCAAATAATATATTTCATGCACGTAGTGAGTGCGACCGAGTTTATAAATGGGATTCAGTAAAATATATATTCTATATAAATTTCACTGTCGCAAGACTCTAGAAAGCCAACAATATTGCAGTTGACATATTTGTGCAGCGCGCTATAAAAAATTTCAAACGTTTTGCTTACCTTTTATTAAATTTATGGATACAAAAATAATAAACTGTTATAAGTGTTTAATTATTTTAGTTACTAAGCGCGATCATAGATGGCGCTGGCTGTCTGTTGCTTCGCGCAGTAGAATTATTTTTTTGTTTTATAACCCTCGGGCTCTTACGGCTCTTAATAAATTTGGTTTGCCAGTATTGTATATTGAATTTTATTTCAATTACATCCCTACCTCGAATTACCTCGTCATACCTATGTATTGGGTTATACATAGTGTTGGTACTTCGAGCCGACTGCGGATCGGTCGGTTGGTTTAGGCAAGTTGTTCAGTTTTTTGAAGAGGTTTTGGCTGGGCAAGTGGATTGCTTGCGCAAACTAGCCAAGTTCAGCAGCGGTGGTTGCAAGGAGGCAACTATCTACTGCAGACGGTGCCGGGAGTGACGGTGCCTGTCAGGAAGCAAAGCGGAACAACTACGAGCGGAGCAGAGGGGAGTGCGGAGCGCAACGCGCTTTGTACGTCATCAACTACAGTCCATTGAGGTGATACCAGGATTAATTGTGAGTGATTTGAACCTTATTTACATGCAACAATTAACTTTGAAAATATTAAATCAAGTGAAGTGTTTACAATAAAATGGTGCAAATTTGAACTTTATTTCTCTGAATATTTAAACTTAGTAAAATTTTGGACGTTACTTGGACTTAGAATAATTTAGTAGTTTGTTTACAATTAACTTAGTTAGATTTTAAGGAAATTTGGCAAAGACGGGGAACCTATGTCCGATTTTTTTTGAAACAACAACTGTGAAAACACTTGTAATTTTTTTTAGGATTTTTCTGTAACTTGTATTTCTTATATAGTAAAATAAAAAATAAATTCAGTGTAAATTTGTATTGACGTTAAATAATAGTTTGATTCAAAATGGAAGATTTAGTTAACTTGCAGGTCGATTCTTATGACCGTATGAAAAAGGCTTTAATAAATTATAAAAAGTGTCCTAAAGAGAGAATAACACAGCAATATGTACAAATCCGATTAGATTCTCTTAATGAACTTTGGTCTAAGTTTAATGATACACATGATAAGATTGTAAGAGCATATACTGATAGAGAATTAGCTTATTTTAAAGATGATATGTATGAATTAGTTGAAGAGTTGTATGTAGAATATAAAACAGTTTTAAAACAAGTGCTGGACACCTTTGAAAAACCAGCAAAGTTAGTTTCAAATGTTTTGGATTCTAATAGTTCACAGACACAGAGTACAAACATTCAACTGCCTCGAATTATAATACCTACCTTTACAGGGCAGTATTCAGAATGGACGACGTTCCGAGATTTGTTTGTATCGTTAGTGCATAGTAATTCTCAGTTAGACAATGTACAGAAAATGCACTATTTAAAGGGTTATTTGTCTGGTGAACCGGAACAACTTCTTAGGCAGATTCCAATTGCGGATTCAAATTATACGAGATGTTGGACATTATTAAATTCGAGATATAACAATAAGAAATTCTTGTGTCATTCTATTCTCAAAAAATTATTAAGTCAAAAAATATTGTCGGTGAGTCTGCGCAAATGTTAAAGGGATTGATTGACACCACCACTGACTGTTTGAGTGCGTTAACAAACATAGGAGTCGATGTGAACTCCTGGGATATACTTATAATACACTTGTTAACCCTTAAACTTGACATAGATTCCAGAAAAGAGTGGGAAATCTATATTAGCAACAACAGTGAATTAGACGAACTTCCGAAGTTCACTCAATTTAAAGACTTTTTAACGAAACGTGATCGCGCTTTAGAATTTCTGGAACCTAAGTCATCAGTGTCACACAAGGCTCAAAACATTCAGTCACAAAATGTTAATAAACCTAAGGTTTTTCACACAACTCAACTTAAATGTGAATTCTGTTCTGACAACCACAAAATTGGTAACTGTAAAAGGTTCGCCAAGGAAGACGTAGATAACCGTAGAAGTTTTATTGAGAAGAACCGTTTGTGTTTCAATTGTTTTGGTCATCATGCAGCCAAGGTATGCCAAAGTACTTTAAGCTGTAGGATTTGTAAACGCAAACATCATTCGATGCTTCATCCTAAAATGTCTCACGATGAAGGTTCAGGTAGGTCTGGTGATGTGTCTAGTAGTTCTACTAGTGCTCAAGGGTCTAGTAAGGTTTTTGTTTCTCTGTCTGGTGAGGATGTTGAGGGTTCATCCACTAAAAAGATAGTTGCGTCATCCAGCTCAGTAGAAAATGACCCTGTTATCACGTGCCATTCATCAAATCAGTTGACAGTTCAAAGTCAGATTCTGTTAGCCACAGCTCTGGTTAAGGCAGAATCATCCAACGGAGAGCGTCATTTAATCCGAGCGCTGCTTGATCAAGGCTCCCAAGCCTCTTTTGTCACGGAAGCGGTTGCTCAGTACTTGGGTCTTAAGAAGATGCCTGTACAGGGGCGTATATCTGGATTGGAAGGTAACGACAACATTGCAGTTAAATATATGGTAAATTTGAAGGTTCATCCTAGGTTTGATTCCACCACAGTGATAACTGTTCAAGCTTACATTCTCAAGTCTATTACCTCTTTTCTTCCTAGTAAAAAGGTTGTTGAATTAGAGTGGATAAATAAAAGTGGCATATGCTTAGCTGACCCACAATATCACACTCCTAACAAAATTGATGTTTTGTTGGGTGCAGAGGTATACGGACAAGTCATACAAGGTCAAATCAAAAGGGGATCAAAAGGGTCATTAGTAGCGCAAAGTACTTCTCTGGGTTGGATAATTTCAGGTACTACACAACAGATCCAAGGCAACCACGTCGTTGTAATGCATGCTTTGACGGATGATTACCTCAAGGTATTTTGGGAAATGGAAGCTGATCCCAAGAGTCAATCAAAAATATTATCGCAGGAAGAAGAAGAGTGTGAAAGATTGTATGCACAAACAACGTGCAGAGACTCGCAGGGCCGTTATATAGTGCGGCTTCCATTTAAACAACAAAATGTCGAGTTTAAAAATTCTAAATTGATCGCAGAGAAAAGGCTTAGATCATTAGAATCTAGATTCAATAAAAATGAATCTTTGAAAAAGGAATATGCTAAGGTAGTCAAAGAATACGAAAACTTAAATCATATGGAGATCGTTCCAGAGAAGGAACAAAACGGAAACAAATCTTTCTTTCTTCCACATCACGCTGTTATTAGGGATGACAAAGACACGACCAAGGTTCGAGTCGTATTCGATGCATCTTGTAAAGATCAAAATGGTAATTCCCTAAATGATGTTCTTATGATAGGGCCAACCCTACAGCTAGAATTAAGGCACTTACTGATAAGGTGGAGGAGGTACCCTATTTGTTTGGCAGCTGACATCATTAAGATGTACCGTCAAGTCAAGGTGGCTGATCAAGATACAGATTATCAGCGGTTGTTATGGTGTGATCAGTGGAATGGTGAGGATGAGGAGAACGAAAATGTAGAAGCTACTAGAAAATCAAAGGCAAATATACAGGAATATCGTTTATTGCGACTAACATTCGGAACCGCTTCAGCACCATATTTGGCTGTAAAAACGTTGCAACAACTGGCTCTTGACGAAGGTGCACTGTATCCTGAAACAGCTAAAAAAATTGTTAGTGATTTTTATGTGGATGACTTGCTCTCGGGCTGTCAAACAGTGGAAGAAGGATTACAGATCTATAGGGAATTGAACATAATGTTAAAAAAGGGAAGAGGATACAAATCATATAAGGGATACATTTGTATTTTTATCTGTATGGCGACTAGGGCAATTCATCTGGAAGTTGTCAGTGATCTTACAACTGAAGGATTTCTAAGCGCGTTCAAACGATTTGTTGCTCGCCGTGGGCTCTGTACCGATATTTGGAGCGACAACGGCACAAACTTCGTGGGAGCCGCTAGAGAGTTGCGCGCATTATTTGCATCTGAAAGGTCAGGAATCTTAAGAGAGGTGGCAGATTCCTTGGCTTCACATTGCACTTCTTGGCACTTTATTCCGCCACGGTCACCGAATTTCGGAGGATTGTGGGAAGCCGGAATTAAGTCTGTAAAGACACACTTAAGGAAGGTTATCGGAGAGACAACCTTAACCTACGAAGAGCTGTCCACAGTCTTGATACAGATTGAGGCCTGCCTGAATTCAAGACCGCTAACACAACTTCGGACAGACACCAAATCATTGGAGGTACTAACTCCCGGCCATTTTTTGGTGGGAGAACCCTTGGTTACCCTACCAGACAATAACTTTGAAACCTCTAACATCAGCAGTTTACGTAGGTGGCAACTCACCCAGAAGCTGATGCAACAGTTTTGGCGACGATGGTCGCAAGAATACTTAAGTCAGTTTTTACATAGGTACAGATGGTCTCACCAAACACCTGAACCGCAGTTAGGAGATATAGTATTAATAAAAGAGAATGACTTACCCCCGTGTAAATGGCTCCTTGGTCGTGTGATAGCTAAACATCCAGGAACTGATAACATCACCCGTATAGTCACTTTGCGAACTAAAAATACAGTTATCAAGAGACCAGTATCCAAGCTCTGTATACTTCCAATTGATACTGGACTAACTGCTGACTAATAAAATATTTACTGTACTTATTTAACCCCTTACGGGTACCTATAAAATGTATTTTATTTGTAATGGGTAAATATAGATTATTTTCTTTTTTTTTTTTGGTATTGTTGCATGGTGGGCGGTTTACTTTTATTGTTTTATGTATAATATGTTAATGTTAATTAAGGACGATTCTGTTTACATCGTCCTTGGTGGGCGGAATGTTTAATTATTTTAGTTACTAAGCGCGATCATAGATGGCGCTGGCTGTCTGTTGCTTCGCGCAGTAGAATTATTTTTTTGTTTTATAACCCTCGGGCTCTTACGGCTCTTAATAAATTTGGTTTGCCAGTATTGTATATTGAATTTTATTTCAATTACATACCTACCTCGAATTACCTCGTCATACCCGTGTAGTGGCGGTCAAGAATATCCACTACCCCATATCCTCCCGTGGGTGTCGTAAAAGGCGACAAAGGGAAATAGGCAGGAGATGGGCAGCAGCATCTTCCTGGTAACGGCATAAATACAATAAAAAAACTGCGGTTGCCAACCCGCTCGCCAAGCGTGGCAACTATGGCAATATACCCCCCATGAGCAATGACAATAATAAACGGCCCCCAGTCCCCGGCGGCCTCGCTATTCCTGGCTACGGTGGCGACCATGGTAACGGCGGGGCAGGGGGTGCTAAGAATCTCCGGTGGAGGTTCGGTTGCCACCTTAGACGACTCGACCTGGCAACGTACAATGCACGCACCCTGAGGACTGACGAGAAGATCGTGGAGCTGGAAGAAGAGAAAGACAAGTTGCACTGGCATATTATAGGATTATCCGAAGTCCGAAGAGAGGGGGAGGACACGGTAACCCTCGAATCCGGCAACTTGTTCTATCACCGGGAGGGCGACCATCTGTCCCAAGGAGGTGTCGGATTTATCGTCCACAAGTCTCTCGTTAACAACGTTGTAAAGATCGGGAGTGTGTCGACGAGGGTTGCGTACCTTATACTCAGAATCACCAAACGGTATTCGCTGAAGGTCATACAGGTTTACGCACCAACCTCGCCACCCCCCGATGAGGAGGTGGAGGAAATGTATGAGGATATCTCTAGAGCCATGCATTCCTCCAAAACCCAATATACGGTGTTAATGGGAGACTTCAATGCAAAATTAGGCACAAGAGAGAACGGTGAGCTGAAAGTAGGGAAATTTGGAATAGGGCAACGGAACCCAAGGGGCCAGCAGCTGGCCGACTTCATGGAGAAAGAGGGACTTTTTATGATGAACTCTTTCTTCAAGAAGCGGCCCCACAGGAAGTGGACCTGGTCGAGCCCCGACGGTTCGACAAAAAATGAGATTGACTTCATTATGACGACCAGACGACAACTGTTCAGTGATGTCTCAGTGATCGCGAGGGTGAAAACCGGCAGCGATCACCGAATGGTTAGAGGCACACTGAACCTAAATGTTAAGTTGGAGAGGTCTCGTCTGATGAAGTCAACGCTCCGTCCCCCTCGTGCTCTAATCCAAAGTCCCGAAACCTTTCAGCTCGAGTTACAAAACCGTTTTCAGTGCCTAGAAGACTGCAATGAAGTGGACGATATGAATGACAAGCTCGTGGAAACTGTCCATGCGGTCGGAGCTAAGTTCTGCAAGACCCACCGCAGAAGAACACAAAAACTCTCCGATCACACTCTTAATCTCATGGCTGTTAGACGGGAGATGAGGCTACATTCTTCAACAGATTTGACAGCATACAGGCAACTGAACAGACAGATCTCCAAATTCATGCGGCGAGACTTACGCAACTTCAATACAGCTCGTATTGAAGAAGCGATCGAGCGGAACCAAGGCTCCAAAGTCTTTGCCAGAGATCTGTCTGCCAGAAAGAGCCAACTGTCAAAGCTAAAGACCGAATGTGGCAGCATCGTTTCCGGGGCACCTGAGATTTTGAGTGAGATTGAGAGGTTCTATGGGCAGCTGTACACGTCATCGTTGGAGCCACACGCAAGTGTGAGTAACGATCCAAGAGCGAGTCTTATTCGACACTATTCCGAAGATATCCCGGAAGTCAGTCTGAGCGAGATTAGAATGGCTCTCCAGCACGTTAAAAACGGCAAGGCCCCAGGCGAGGATGGAATTACAGCAGAGCTTCTGAAAGCGGGTGGAAGACCGGTACTTGAAGTCCTTCAGAAGCTCTTTAATTCCGTCCTCCATGGTGGCATTACACCGGAGGCGTGGAGCAGAAGTGCGGTGGTCTTGTTCTTCAAGAAAGGTGACAACGCTCTTTTGAAGAACTACAGACCGATTTCCCTTCTGAGCCGCGTCTACGTGCTGTTTTCGAGAGTCATTACGAATCGTCTCGCGCGCAGACTTGACGACTTCCAGCCTCCCGAACAAGCCGGTTTCCGAAAGGGCTTTAGCACCATAGACCACATACATACCCTACGGCAAATTGTACAGAAGTCAGAAGAGTACAATTTACCACTATGTCTGGCGTATGTGGACTATGAGAAAGCCTTTGATTCCGTCGAAATTTGGGCGGTGCTGCAGTCCCTTCAGCGGTGTCAAGTTAACTGTCGGTATATCGAAGTGCTGAAATGTTTGTACACTAGAGCTACGATGGCTATCCGAGTACAGAACCAGAGTACGAAACCTATCCAATTGCAGAGAGGTGTAAGACAGGGTGACGTTATATCCCCGAAACTCTTCACCGCTGCATTGGAAGACGTTTTCAAGCTTCTGGACTGGAAAGGATACGGAATTAACATCAATGGCGAGTACATCACTCACCTTCGATTTGCCGACGATATAGTCCTCATGGCAGAATCGCTGGAGGAGCTAAGCACTATGCTCAATGACCTCAATAGCGTCTCCCAACGGATAGGTCTTAAGATGAACATGGACAAAACAAAGATTATGTTTAATGTCCATGTCACACCTATGCCGGTAGTTGTTGGGAGCACTAAGCTCGAAGTTGTTGACGAGTATGTTTACCTGGGACAAATAGTCCGACTAGGTAAGTCCAACTTCGACCGAGAGGTCAATCGACGGATTCAACTCGGCTGGGCAGCGTTCGGGAAGCTACGACACATCTTCTCGTCAGAAATACCTCAAAACCTTAAAACAAAATTGTACAACCAGTGCGTGTTGCCAGTGATGACTTACGGAACTGAGACGTGGTCCTTCACTGCTGGCCGTATGAGGAAGCTCAAGGTCGCTCAGCGAGCTATGGAGAGGGCTATGCTCGGAGTTTCTCTGCGTGATAAACTTAGGAATAAGGATATCCGCAGTAGAACCAGAGTAACCGCCATAGCCCAACGGATTAGTAAGCTGAAGTGGCAGTGGGCCGGCCATATAGCTCGAAGAACCGACAACCGATGGGGAAGAAAGGTTCTCGAGTGGCAGCCTCGTGCCGGTAGGCGAAGTGTAGGGCGTCCCCCCACAAGATGGAGTGACGACCTGGTAAGACATGCAGGAAGTCGATGGATGCAGGTGGCTCAGGACCGTGCTTTGTGGCATTCCTTGGGGGAGGCCTATGTTCAGCAGTGGACTTGTGAAGGGCTGTAATGATGATGATGACCTATGTATTGGGTTATACAATAAGTAACAAAAAAACGTTAAATGCCGACACATATAAATATAGCTGTAGCTTTGCTCTACCACGTACTTTACTATTTTTACTTATTTAAATGCAAAACATTACCATGTTTTATTTATTATAAGCTAAAACATTTATTAAGTACAGGTTTATAAGACCTCAAATAACAATAACGAGTTTGGCGGCCTCCTGTCCCGGATATCACGAAACAATCTCGTAATATTAATTGTAACCCCACCCCGGATGTCTCGCGTTCCATATAAATGCCTTCTATGCAACCTCTTTCTTAACGGAGATATTAAATTTAAGTAGCTAAATATACGTGTAGTGATGATTCAAGAATATCCAGCAGCGGGTGTTATATTATTAATATTTTAGCAGTTTTTCAACGTAAAAATAAAGTTGCAATCTTTTATATAAACTTTTAATTGTTTATGTATGCATATATTATAATTATATTAATATGTGTTCATATATAACCGTGTCGTGACAGTGTAATAATATCTACTACCCTATATTGTATCGTGGGTTAAAGAGCAGCAGTTGACTTTTGATAGGCTGTAACAATAACAGTTATAGTAAAATCCTGCACAGTGAAATCCATTCGTAAAAGAAAAGCGGTCAAGTACGAGTCGGACTCGCCCATGAAGGGTTCAGTAGCAGCAAGTAATATAATTTACGATTTATGACGTATAAAAAAACTACTCACTAGATCTCGTTCAAACCAATATTCGGTGGAAGTTTACATGGTAATGTACATCATATATTTTTTTTTTACTTTTATCATTCTCTTATTTTAGAAGTTACATTGGGGACACACACATTTTACCAATTTGGAAGTGTTTCTCGCGCAAACTATTCAGTTTAGAAAAAAAATGATATAAAAAACCTCAATATAATTTTTGAATACCTATCCATAGATACCACACACTATGGGTTTGATGAAAAATTTTTTTTTTGGGTTTTAGTTCTAAGTTACGGGGACCCCCAAAATTTATTGTTTTTTTTCAATTTTTGTGTGAAAATGTTAATGCGGTTCACAGAATACATGTACTTACCAAGTTTCAACAACATAATTCTTATAACTTCGGAAAAAAATGGCTGTGACATACGGACCGACATACAGACATACATGACGAATCTATAAGGGTTCCGTTTTTTGCCATTGGCTACGGAACCCGAAAAAAAGAATCATCAAAATCCGTCTATATTTGATGAAGATATCACGTCACATACAAACAAAAAAGAACATACAGTTGTATTTTTAACGTAATACTTTTTTCGAAGTAGTTAAAAAGTTTTATGAACCAGAGCCAGGCTGTATTATAGCTGCAGCAAAAATAAGTCCGCTTTATGCGGAGAAGAACCATGTTCGCTCTGAACACCAGCGTGTATAGTAAAATATTACTTTTTTAGGGAATAAGTTTGACCATCACTGCACGTAAGGGGCTTTAACTCTTCTATATGTATAATATTATGAATTAGTACTGACTTCAGAATGTAAGATTATTTTATATTCTCTTTAATTTTTTGAAGTTGGTTTTTACTTTTTAACAAAAATATTTTGTTTTTAGCGAATCCATACAATGTAAAATGTAATCGATAGCAATAAATAAAATTGAAGTGTGTTTGGTTTTTATTTCGTTTTATTTTTTATTTTATGCACATTTGTTTGGTTTGATGTATATGACAGTATATACGATATTATAACAAAAAACTATTATTCAAAAATTTTTTAGTCTATCTTTTTGTTTCGGATAATCTCTTAAATGGCTGGACGCATTTTGACGAGATTTTTAGAGTTATGATGAGTAACTAAAGCTAGTGAAAGAATAAATATGAGAGAAAAAAGACAGAATTTTAGAGATGTTTTTTAATTAATTTTTTTTCACCATTTGCCTATATTACTTATTTTGAACCTTCTCTGCAAATTTGGCCGGTTATTGCAAAATAATCCTGTGTAAATTAAAATGATATAAATATATTTTAACCTTTTCATTTATGCATGTATACATGAATCTATATGAATACAGAAAAATAAGTAAATAAAAATACATAAATTAATAAAAACCCAAACAGATGGAAGCCGTTATCAGTAGGGGAGACGAAAGATTGAGGTTTAGGTACGGAACACAGAATCTACTATTTTATGCTAGTATGACTGTGAGAGCGTGGTTTTCCGAAGTCAAGTCATTTGTGCTGCGGAGTCCGCCTGATAACGATGATGATGATGATGTATCCATTTTATTATAATTATTTATCTTTTATTTTTAAAAGACGTTACGTCCACACTAGGGTTTTCTCCAGTAAAATTCAAAAACATTAATTTCACTAAGACAAACATCCAGACCCGGAATAATTACTTGCAGGTCATACAAATACTTGTTCCGAGCGGAATCCGAACCGGCGGCCCTTAATGCTTCAAGTCACTGTTAAGTCACTGCGCCTCGAACTTTGAGCCCTTGAACTGCGTTATTCGAACACTGCCATGACCATTCCGTGATGGCCAGGTACTGGATATGTATGAGTGCTTAATTGCTTACACACAAACATTTCACATGGACAAACATTAACACCAGAAACAATTACTTATAGGCCATACAAATACTTGTTCCGTGCGAGATTCAAACCCGCGGCCCTCGGCGTAGCAACTCATTGCTAAGCCACTACGCCACGGAGCCGTCAATTAATAAAAATAATGAATTTAATATAAAAATCATAGCACAAATCCGCCATTGAAACATTTTTTTTCCAATAAACAGTTTTCATTGCAATTACTCGCAATAGCGCGTGTTTCAATATAATTTCAATAAAAAGCCTTTTCCGTGGAGCAGCAAAGTGGATTAAAGTGAAATATATGTTCAATTTAACGTTTATCTATGGAAATGAAGTTATTTTAATATTATTCGTGCTTTCAACACAGAATAAAATATTTGTAATTGAAGGCTCCGTGAGGCAGTGACTTAGAAATAAGTTGCGGTCCCGTGTTCAAATCCCGCACGGAGCAGGCATTTGTATGGCCTGCATATAATTGTTCTGGATCTAGATGTTTGTTTACTTATCAACTGTTTTTTCTACTTCATCGCTAATTAAACAATAACCCTCGCTTAACACAAGAAGCCAGCGTCCAGCAGTGGACTTTGATGGGTCGACAAAGAACAAGATAGAGATATTAGCTATGTACAAGTAACAATTAAAAATCCAATTGCAGGTTATTTATAAGTAGATTCGCATTACTACGAGGTCCATTACTTTTATTTTGCACCATATGGTAGAAATATGAAATAATCTAGCCAATCGTATTGTGGTCACACAGTCCACTGATGGACATGGGTCTCCCCATAATAGGGAGGATTTGGTATAATGGTATATATCGCTATAGGTGGGTCGTCGATCGTAGAACAAGGCGTCTCACTCCTTTGACGTTATTCTCTGTCGCCAAACTGGTAACTAATATCTGGTATATTGTATTTAATATGGTGCTTAAGTACTATAACCCCCAATGATATACCAGCCACAAGTTTTCCTGTACTTCCCCATAGTCGACTCAACCCACTGGACAATTTTATGTGATAATGGATTTTCATAAGTCACCTTCATACGACATTCGTAAGACGACGAGTGTATTACTTATATAAGATAAAATTTTTGTTAAATATAGAATAGGTGAGATAAACGAACACACAATCCACCTAATGATAAGTGGATACTGTAGCAGATAGACATCTACATCTATTCTCGGTTAAGAATCAAAATGCAGATGTATTGTCAGCTATAAGGATGAAGGTGGAAGGTCACAATTATAGAAAAAAGGGTCTTTATTTCTCTATACTGAACATATGAAACACAGCAGCATTAAGCTGCTATTTTACGCTGGTATTCTGTTAAAGCGTTGTCCTTACCCGGTCGAGCCGATCCATTCGTACTACAACCATAATATAGCTGTGTGTGTGTGTGTGTGTGAGAGAGAGAGAGAGGGAGAAAAAGAGAAAGAGAGAGTGCATACGTGCGTGCGCGTGTGCGTGTTTGTTGCATGACTCTACCATGTATGGTATGGCACTACCACGTAAAGTGTGGCTTTACCACCTATGATATGGCTCTAACACGCATGGTATTGCTCTACCACGTTAAATATTGTGAGTTTCATGTTGTTTGAAAAATGGTTTAAAATTACGCCTTTATTATTATTACGATAAAGACTATACATTCGCCCAAGTCCAACAATAAATTACATTTTAAGACGGATAGACCCGGCCTTAAGATTGGATATTTGCCATAGTTGTTACACAAGGCTCACGCGTTGGCGGACGCAGCATTAAGCTGCTATTTTACGCTGGTATTCTGTTAAAGCGTTGTCCTTACCCGGTCGAGCCGATCCATTCGTACTACAACCATAATATAGCTGTGTGTGTGTGTGTGTGTGAGAGAGAGAGAGAGGGAGAAAAAGAGAAAGAGAGAGTGCATACGTGCGTGCGCGTGTGCGTGTTTGTTGCATGACTCGACCATGTATGGTATGGCACTACCACGTAAAGTGTGGCTTTACCACCCATGATATGGCTCTAACACGCATGGTATTGCTCTACCACGTTAAATATTGTGAGTTTCATGTTGTTTGAAAAATGGTTTAAAATTACGCCATTATTATTATTACGATAAAGACTATACATTCGCCCAAGTCCAACAATAAATTACATTTTAAGACGGATAGACCCGGCCTTAAGATTGGATATTTGCCATAGTTGTTACACAAGGCTCACGCGTTGGCGGACGCAGGGTTTTGATTTTTTAGTTGTTTTTCAAGAAGATGCCGCTGTCCATCTTTTCGTTTTACTATTTTAAACTAGCGCTTGATTATCATCCCACCTAATGGTAAGTGGTGATGCATCTGAAGATGGGGAAGTGCACTGACAACCAAATCCTATGCACTCTTACCTTGGATACACCCACGTGGTTATCGGACGGCAAGAGAGATGCTGGCAATTTATTTCGATGTATGACGAAGCATTTCCTGGTTTGTTTCCCTCTTCTGTCTCTTACGACACCCACGGGACAATATGGGGTAATGTATATTCTTACACCGCCACTGCAGATTTATAAAATAAGCAGAAAAACATACCTATCAGAATAAAATTAATATGTAACCCTAATTACTAATGTCTTCACCGTGTAGCTATATTGTTCCATGGATGTCGAAAGAGGCGACAGTGGGAAACTGAAACAGGAAATATACCGTATCATCTTCCTCATAACATATCAAAACTAGAAAATATGGTTGTCATCCGGCTAGTCAAGCGCAAATATGAGACAATTTACAAGGAAGACTTACATCAATTTAAGAGTGGATTTTCATAAGCTATTATAAATATAGATTGAACAAGGATGTATGAGTTGGTAGGATACTTTTAGTAAGCACTAGCATAAACATTCTGCAGTTTGAGTTGTAGTAAATACAATACCGCGATATTAGCTTGGACCAAAGTTAGTCTTTGTAGATGTGAAAGATTGCTTTGAGGTTTCTGAATTTTCAAAAATTCAGAAACCATCTTTGCTTTGAAATGGGCGCCAAACTTTACCAAGCTTTATGAAACTTTTGATCTAACTTCAAAATAATATTAAAATTATATTTTTTACGTGATAGAGCCATGCTGCAGCTATATTAGTAGTATAGTTGTAGCACGAATGGGTCGCCTCGACCGGGGAAAGACCACGCCCTCACAGAATACGAGCGTAAACAGCAGCTTAACACTGCTGTATTTCCTATGGTGAGTGTAGAGAACCGGAGACCCTTTTTAATGGAAAAGAGGCATTCCATCTTAGAACTCACGGGTAACAACGCATTTGCATTTTGATTCGCAAACGAGGATAAATGTAAATTTCTATGGGCCACAGCAACCACTTACCATCAGGTGAACTGTGTGCTCGTTTGTCACCCGATCCAAAAAAAAATTATTACTTTATATGGGTCTTGATTCCCTTGAAGAACATTTTTCTACGTCGAGCAAGCCATCATGCAGCCTCAGATCCTTTCGCAACAAAGTACGCAACTAAGCTACTTGCATTCGTCGACTCTTTTCATGTATTTTCGCTCTAATTAATGACGGTATTCTATAGGATGCAATTCGGCGAGTTTGTGCAGGAGTTATGTTATGTTTTTTTTATAGAATACGGGCAATAAACGAACACACAGTCCACCTGATGGTAAGTGGATGCTATACTCATAGATATCAAGATCTATATTAAATTAAGAATCAAATAGCTAGTGAGTTGTCACCCTTGACGACTAACATAGAATATCTCATTTCCAGTAACAAGGGTCTCCGATTTTCTACACTTAACATGCAAAACACAACAGTAGTAAGTTGCTTTTTTACGCTGGTATTCTTTGAGTGCGTGCGTGGTCCTTCACCGGTTGAACTGACCTATTCGGGCAACAACCGTAATGTATAGCTCTACCACGTTTAAAACGTACATGTCTATCAAATTTAGTATTTTTTTTTAATTTTTCTGTTGACATAAAAGCCTATAAATCGATAATGATCTTTATTACATGCTTGATTTTGAACGTTAATTATCAAACGATGTAGTAATCATCCCAGTTAGTATGGTAAAATAATCGACCAACGCAGCCTTAAGGTCTGCAAAAAAATCTTCATAAAGTCTTGCTTCAACGACGTAACACTTGTAGTTTATTGTATGTGTAATATAACTAACATTAATAAATGATAAATATTTAATGGAAGCAATAAATAGCCATCATGTTGCATGACTGGAGATACCCGATATAATTTAATAACGGGATCATAATTTATTAATAAGATGTCATCAAAATGATGTAATACCAGAAGCTTTCGGGTAATTATTTCCCACGATTATTAACGAATAGTGCTGACTTATTTTGATATTTTTTTAAAACATGAGTATCTTATACGTGGTTAAGTCATGGTGAGATTCAATTATATTTGCTACCTTGGTCCAGAGGCTGTAAGTGCGACTGGAGGGAACTGCTAAGTGCAGTCAGCCACCGTAGAGTCTACTTCACAGGCAAAGCGCGTACGTATATTCTACTAGCGTTAAAAAATTAAGATTTATCAAGCTTGTAAGGCGCCATTAACACCATAACTTACGAATATATCAATTGTTTAACTCAATGTATTTTTTAATTTCTTCATCTATGATGTGTGAAGCCATGGAATGTAAATGGCAGTTTATTTTTGTTTTATTTAGATAAAATTAAATTTTTTCGGCTCTAAAATGGCGAAATTTTTGTTGGTTTGATAGCCTTGTATGTAATTTATTTTACTAAATAGGCCGGGCTCGGAGTGCGGCTTCGCACTTCGAGCTACAGCCACATAGTACTTTGCACCAGTCCACTCTGGCCTCAAATGCTGTCGTCTGTGGTTGTTTGTTAAAGTTACGGCTCGTGCAGAAAAATATCGATCGTGGAATACAAAATATTCCAAAATCCAAATTTGATACATACTTGATCAAGGTAAGATTTTATTATTTTTATAATCACAGCTTTTTATGACAATATTTTGTTTAGATAAAAGCACGCAGGATTTATATATAAATAAATATACTTATACGTCCTGGACTTTATAGACCTGAAGTTGTGTCGGTATCTGCTACTGGAACTCCTCGACGAGGAAAACTAGATGTGCCGAGTTTGGGCTCGTTTTGTTAGATATGATGAGACCTTACCTTTGGACTTGGTAGAGTGACTTGAAAGTGTACTTTGATGACAGCTTCTGGAACTCCTCGACGAGGAGAACTAGATGTACCGAGTTTGGCCTCGTTTTGTTAGTTATTATGATACCCTTACCTCCGGACTAGATAGCGTGACTTGGATTGTACTTTGATGACTGCTACGGGAACTCCTCGACGAGGAGAACTAGATGTGCCGATTTTGGCCTCGTTTTGTTAGTTATGATGAGACCTTACCTGCGAACTTGATAGAATAACTTGAAAGTGTACTTCGGTGACTGCTAATTATGGTTTGGGAATTTCCGATAATTTCAAATTCCCGGGACACTGAAAAGCCTATTATCAAAGTCCCAGGAATTCCCGGCATTCGAGACTTTTAAGAAGAAAGCTTTTTGTTTTTTTTAAGATGGGTAAGCCTTTTTTGAAGAATTTTAATTAAGTTAATTTCTGGTGAATCGTATTAAAAAGAGGCAATTTTTATGTAAAAATCAACATTTATTAAACAATTAAACAGAAAATTAAATAACTTTAACGTTAATTTCAGTCTTAATAATTGCTTTGTTTATTTCTTTTAGTCCACACACAAACGCACTTATAAACAGTTAAATCTTATAGTTATGAAACGACCTTAGTTAAAATCTTGTAATTGTAGTATCTAATCATAGTTCATAATCTAATTGTTAATTGTCATAATCACATATTTGTTTCATTAATTGTGTTGCGTACTCAGTAGTTACGTAGTAGATCAAGTAATTGTTCATTAAACTAACACATGGCACTAGGCTCCTTCAATTATTTGAAAATAAAAATGATTACATAACAACTTCGAAAATCTTGTCTCGTCTCGAGTCTCGACCGGAAAGTTCCGGAACTTGAGACAACTAAAATTACGAAAAATTCCAAGACACGACTCGTCCCGAGACCCAAACACTACTGCTAATGGAACACTGACGAATAGAACTACAATTTACATTTTTTATGTTTTTTTCACGGGGTGGGGGGTTGGGGGGGGGGCAAAATTCCGCTCGCAACTAATAATGCTCAGGGCAAGCGGAACAATAAAACAAAGGCGACCCCTGTCACGCTATCCGTAAATTTTCGAAACATCAGGGGACTTCATTCCAACCTTAACGTTGTCCATTACCATCTAGAGACTACGAAGCCGGCCTTGCTCTTTTTAACCGAGACTCGGGTGGCCTCTTCGGCTGATACTTCAAATCTCTCCTACCCGGGGTACAAATAAGAACACTCCTTTGTGCCCCGGGCTGGAGTTTGCGTATACGTCAGAGAGGACATCTGTTTTCGACGCCTCGGCAGTCTTGAAGGTACGGACCTGTCCATCATTTGGATGGGCGTAGAAAGCGACGACCATCCCCACGTCTACAGGTTTCCTATAGGTCCCATAGCGGTAATGCCGACACAGACCGACTCATCGACCACGTCCAAATGGCTGCAGACTCCGTGATACAGCAGGTCCCATCCGCAGAGATCGTGATACACGGTCATTTTAACGGCCACCACGCTGAATGGCTTGGTTCCCGTTTTATCCGATCATGCGGGTAGAACTGTCTATGATTTTGCCTTGGCATATGGTCTAACACAATTTGTTATTTCGCCTACGCGAAACCTTTGTTATTTCCGATGTTCATGGAAGACAGTTTTGGTCCAACCGATGCCTAAAAAAGGCGACCGCTCAGACCCGTCCAACTACATGCCTATCACCTCCATGTTCTCCAGAATAATGGAATCCATTATAAACTGCCAGCTCATGAGGTGCCTTGAGGATCACCAGCCAATTAGTGACCGCTAGTAAGGTTTTCGTCGGGGTCGATCAGCTGGGTGATCTTCTGGTATACATGACTCATATATGGGCGGAGGCAGTAGAGTCCAAGTAAGAGGCATTGGCCATTAGTTTGGACATAGCGAAGGCCTTCGATCGGGTCTGGCACAAAGTGCCTCTTTTGAAGATTCCTTCCTATTGGCTTCCCGAGAATTTGTGCAAATGGATAACCAGTTTCCTTGCTGATCGGAACGCTGTTTGTCCTGCATATAAATGATATGTTACAAACTGGTAACATTCATTGTCTATGCAGACGACAACACTGGTGATGTCTCATATACTGGCCGTCCTAATATTTCTTTGGAAAACGTCGCCGAGTACGAGGGACAAACATGTGTCTTAAGTCGAGTCTTTGCTGAACAAAGTTTCGGATTGTGGGCGACTAAATCCAGTCCAGTTCAATCCACAGAAGACACAAGTTTGCGCGTTTACTACTAAAAAGAACCCATTTGTCGTATCTCCTCAGTTTCAAGGTACTCCCCTTGTTGCCTCAGCCAGAATCGGAATCCTCGGTCGTCGAAATATCGAGTGACGTGCAGTTTCGTGGTCACTTGGAAGATAAGGCCCAATTGGCCTCTAAAAGGCTTGGCGTGCTCTGCAGAGTGGGACAGTTTTTTATGCCGGCACATCGCTTGCAACTTTACAAAGCGCAAGTTCAGCCTCACATGGAATACTGTTCTCATCTCTGGGCCGGGGTACCCCAGTGCCAGCTCCTACCACTTGACCGCATCCAGCGCAGAGCGGTTCAAATCGTCGACGACGAAGTTCTGTTTATCGGCTTGATACACTAGCACTGCGTAGAGATGTTGCATCTCTTTGCGTATTTTATCGCATCCATCACGGGGAATTGTTTGGACTAATTCCAGCCACTCAATTTCACCACCGCACGTCGCGACAAAACTCGCGATACCATCCATATCACCTGGATGATTGGTGGTCCACAACTGTGCTATTTAGAAGAAGTTTTTTTCCTCGCACAACTTCCTTGTGGAATCGATTACCCCCAGCAATTTTTCTGGACCGATACGACTTAGGAACCTTAAAAAATAGCTTACACCTTTGTAAAAGGCCGACAATGCATCTGCAACTCCCCTGCTATTGCGGTTGTTCATGGGCGGCGGTAGTCACTTACTATCATGTGAGCCTCATGCTCGTTTGCCCACTCAACTATAAAAATAACTGGATTTACCAATATTTAATATTATTTTTAAGTTGTTATCAGCTAGAGTCTCATAGGGTGATTTTAAAACATGAGTATCTTATACGTGGTTAAGTCATGGTGAGATTCAATTATATTTGCTACCCTTGGTCCAGAGGCTGTAAGTGCGACTGGAGGGAACTGCTAAGTGCAGTCAGCCACCGTAGAGGTCTACTTCACAGGCAAAGCGCGTACGTATATTCTACTAGCGTTAAAAAATTAAGATTTATCAAGCTTGTAAGGCGCCATTAACACCATAACTTACGAATATATCAATTGTTTAACTCAATGTATTTTTTAATTTCTTCATCTATGATGTGTGAAGCCATGGAATGTAAATGGCAGTTTATTTTGTTTTATTTAGATAAAATTAAATTTTTTCGGCTCTAAAATGGCGAAATTTTTGTTGGTTTGATAGCCTTGTATGTAATTTATTTTACTAAATAGGCCGGGCTCGGAGTGCGGCTTCGCACTTCGAGCTACAGCCACATAGTACTTGCACCAGTCCACTCTGGCCTCAAATGCTGTCGTCTGTGGTTGTTTGTTAAAGTTACGGCTCGTGCAGAAAAATATCGATCGCGGAATACAAAATATTCCAAAATCCAAATTTGATACATACTTGATCAAGGTAAGATTTTATTATTTTTATAATCACAGCTTTTTATGACAATATTTTGTTTAGATAAAAGCACGCAGGATTTATATATAAATAAATATACTTATACGTCCTGGACTTTATAGACCTGAAGTTGTGTCGGTATCTGCTACTGGAACTCCCTCGACGAGGAAAACTAGATGTGCCGAGTTTGGGCTCGTTTTGTTAGATATGATGAGACCTTACCTTTGGACTTGGTAGAGTGACTTGAAAGTGTAACTTTGATGACAGCTTCTGGAACTCCTCGACGAGGAGAACTAGATGTACCGAGTTTGGCCTCGTTTTGTTAGTTATTATGATACCTTTACCTCCGGACTAGATAGCGTGACTTGGAATTGTACTTTGATGACTGCTACGGGAACTCCTCGACGAGGAGAACTAGATGTGCCGATTTTGGCCTCGTTTTGTTAGTTATGATGAGACCTTACCTGCGAACTTGATAGAATAACTTGAAAGTGTACTTCGGTGACTGCTAATTATGGTTTGGGAATTTCCGATAATTTCAAATTCCCGGGACACTGAAAAGCCTATTATCAAAGTCCCAGGAATTCCCGGCATTCGAGACTTTTAAGAAGAAAGCTTTTTGTTTTTTTTAAGATGGGTAAGCCTTTTTGAAGAATTTTAATTAAGTTAATTTCTGGTGAATCGTATTAAAAAGAGGCAATTTTATGTAAAAATCAACATTTATTAAACAATTAAACAGAAAATTAAATAACTTTAACGTTAATTTCAGTCTTAATAATTGCTTTGTTTATTTCTTTTAGTCACACACAAACGCCACTTATAAACAGTTAAATCTTATAGTTATGAAACGACCTTAGTTAAAATCTTGTAATTGTAGTATCTAATCATAGTTCATAATCTAATTGTTAATTGTCATAATCACATATTTGTTTCATTAATTGTGTTGCGTACTCAGTAGTTACGTAGTAGATCAAGTAATTGTTCATTAAACTAACACATGGCACTAGGCTCCTTCAATTATTTGAAAATAAAAATGATTACATAACAACTTCGAAAATCTTGTCTCGTCTCGAGTCTCGACCGGAAAGTTCCGGAACTTGAGACAACTAAAATTACGAAAAATTCCAAGACACGACTCGTCCCGAGACCCAAACACTACTGCTAATGGAACACTGACGAATAGAACTACAATTTACATTTTTATATGTTTTTTTCACGGGGTGGGGGGTTGGGGGGGGGGGGCAAAATTCCGCTCGCAACTAATAATGCTCAGGGCAAGCGGAACAATAAAACAAAGGCGACCCCTGTCACGCTATCCGTAAATTTTCGAAACATCAGGGGACTTCATTCCAACCTTAACGTTGTCCATTACCATCTAGAGACTACGAAGCCGGCCTTGCTCTTTTTAACCGAGACTCGGGTGGCCTCTTCGGCTGATACTTCAAATCTCTCCTACCCGGGGTACAAATAAGAACACTCCTTTGTGCCCCGGGCTGGAGTTTGCGTATACGTCAGAGAGGACATCTGTTTTCGACGCCTCGGCAGTCTTGAAGGTACGGACCTGTCCATCATTTGGATGGGCGTAGAAAGCGACGACCATCCCCCACGTCTACAGGTTTCCTATAGGTCCCATAGCGGTAATGCCGACACAGACCGACTCATCGACCACGTCCAAATGGCTGCAGACTCCGTGATACAGCAGGTCCCATCCGCAGAGATCGTGATACACGGTCATTTTAACGGCCACCACGCTGAATGGCTTGGTTCCCGTTTATCCGATCATGCGGGTAGAACTGTCTATGATTTTGCCTTGGCATATGGTCTAACACAATTTGTTATTTCGCCTACGCGAAACCTTTGTTATTTCCGATGTTCATGAAGACAGTTTTGGTCCAACCGATGCCTAAAAAAGGCGAACCGCTCAGACCCGTCCAACTACATGCCTATCGCTATCACCTCCATGTTCTCCAGAATAATGGAATCCATTATAAACTGCCAGCTCATGAGGTGCCTTGAGGATCACCAGCCAATTAGTGACCGCTAGTAAGGTTTTCGTCGGGGTCGATCAGCTGGGTGATCTTCTGGTATACATGACTCATATATGGGCGGAGGCAGTAGAGTCCAAGTAAGAGGCATTGGCCATTAGTTTGGACATAGCGAAGGCCTTCGATCGGGTCTGCACAAAGTGCCTCTTTTGAAGATTCCTTCCTATTGGCTTCCCGAGAATTTGTGCAAATGGATAACCAGTTTCCTTGCTGATCGGAACGCTGTTTGTCCTGCATATAAATGATATGTTACAAACTGGTAACATTCATTGCTATGCAGACGACAACACTGGTGATGTCTCATATACTGGCCGTCCTAATATTTCTTTGGAAAACGTCGCCGAGTACGAGGGACAAACATGTGTCTTAAGTCGAGTCTTTGCTGAACAAAGTTTCGGATTGTGGGCGACTAAATCCAGTCCAGTTCAATCCACAGAAGACACAAGTTTGCGCGTTTACTACTAAAAAGAACCCATTTGTCGTATCTCCTCAGTTTCAAGGTACTCCCCCTTGTTGCCTCAGCCAGAATCGGAATCCTCGTCGTCGAAATATCGAGTGACGTGCAGTTTCGTGGTCACTTGGAAGATAAGGCCCAATTGGCCTCTAAAAGGCTTGGCGTGCTCTGCAGAGTGGGACAGTTTTTTTATGCCGGCACATCGCTTGCAACTTTACAAAGCGCAAGTTCAGCCTCACATGGAATACTGTTCTCATCTCTGGGCCGGGGTACCCCAGTGCCAGCTCCTACCACTTGACCGCATCCAGCGCAGAGCGGTTCAAATCGTCGACGACGAAGTTCTGTTTATCGGCTTGATACACTAGCACTGCGTAGAGATGTTGCATCTCTTTGCGTATTTTATCGCATCCATCACGGGGAATTGTTTGGACTAATTCCAGCCACTCAATTTCACCACCGCACGTCGCGACAAAACTCGCGATACCATCCATATCACCTGGATGATTGGTGGTCCACAACTGTGCTATTTAGAAGAAGTTTTTTTCCTCGCACAACTTCCTTGTGGAATCGATTACCCCCAGCAATTTTTCTGGACCGATACGACTTAGGAACCTTTAAAAAATAGCTTACACCTCTTGTAAAAGGCCGACAATGCATCTGCAACTCCCCTGCTATTGCGGTTGTTCATGGGCGGCGGTAGTCACTTACTATCATGTGAGCCTCATGCTCGTTTGCCCACTCAACTATAAAAATAACTGGATTTACCAATATTTAATATTATTTTTAAGTTGTTATCAGCTAGAGTCTCATAGGTGATTTATAATTTCATTAAATTAAAATCATACTAGTAATGTTTGTTTTCACGTTATACTAAAAATTGGCTTCATTTTTATATTTGATCTGCTATGCAAGTCAGCATCCAGAAATGTATAGTTACATTATTTCATAAAGATTTTATGGTTTTTTGGATTAAAAAATTTAATCGCGTCATTAATTA
>JAVANC010000007.1:27517472-27546508 GCA_033319125.1 Parnassius glacialis
CCATGATAAAAAAATTGGTACCTGCTTCAGCCGCCATCTTAGATTTACATTTCGACAGCACTATCGGCTTCAACACCCGCGAAAACCATGAGAATGACACCCATGATGAAAAAAAAGATATCTATTGCAGCCGCCATCTTGGACTTACATTTCGACAACCCTATCGGCTTCAACTCTCTCGAAAACCATAAAAATGACACACGCGATGAAAAAATTACACCTATTGCAGCCGCCATCTTGGATTTACATTTCGACAGCACTATCCCCTTCAACACCCTCGATAACCATGAAAATTACACCTAAGATGAAAAAATTGATATCTATTGCAGCCGCCATCTTGGATTTACATTTCGACAGCACTATCAGCTTCAACACCCCCGAAAACCATGAAAATGACACCCATGATGAAAAAATTGGTACCTAATTCAGCCGCCATCTTGGATTTACATTTCGACAGCACTTATCGGCTTCAACACCCTCGAAAACCATGAAAATGACACCAATGATGAAAAAATTGATATCTATTGCAGCCGCCATCTTGGATTTACATTTCGACAGCACTATCGGCTTCAACACCCCCGAAAACCATGAAAATGACACCCATGATGAACAAATTGGTACCTAATTCAGTCGCCATCTTGGATTTACATTTCGACAGCACTATCGGCTTCAACACCCTCGAAAACCATGAAAATGACACCAATGATGAAAAAATTGATATCTATTGTAGCCGCCATCCTGGATTTACATTTCGACAGCACTATCGGCTTCAACACCCCCGAAAACCATTAAAATGACACCAATTATGAAAAACATTATACCCATTGCAGCCGCCATCTTGGATTTACATTTCGACAGCACTATCCCCTTCAACACCCTCGATAAACATGAAAATTACACCCAAGATGAAAACATTGATATCTATTGCAGCCGCCATCTTGGATTTACATTTCGACAGCACTATCGGCTTCAACACCCCCGAAAACCATGAAAATGACACCCATGATGAAAAAATTGGTACCTAATTCAGCCGCCATCTTGGAATTACATTTCGACAGCACTATCGGCTTCAACACCCTCGAAAACCATTAAAATGACACCGATGATGAAAAAATTGATATCTATTGCAGCCGCCATCTTGTATTTACATTTCGACAGCACTTTCGGCTTCAACACCCCCGAAAACCATGAAAATGACACCAATGATGAAAAAATTGGTACCTAATTCAGCCGCCATCTTGGATTTACATTTCGACAGCACTATCGGCTTCAACACCCTCGAAAACCATGAAAATGACACCCATGATAAAAAAAATGGTACCTGCTTCAGCCGCCATCTTGGATTTACATTTCGACAGCACTATCGGCTTCAACACCCTCGCAACCCATGAAAATGACACCAATGATAAAAAAATTGGTACCTGCTTCAGCCGCCATCTTAGATTTACATTTCGACAGCACTATCGGCTTCAACACCCGCGAAAACCATGAGAATGACACCCATGATGAAAAAAAAGATATCTATTGCAGCCGCCATCTTGGACTTACATTTCGACAACCCTATCGGCTTCAACTCTCTCGAAAACCATAAAAATGACACACGCGATGAAAAAAATTACACCTATTGCAGCCGCCATCTTGGATTTACATTTCGACAGCACTATCCCCTTCAACACCCTCGATAACCATGAAAATTACACCTAAGATGAAAAAATTGATATCTATTGCAGCCGCCATCTTGGATTTACATTTCGACAGCACTATCGGCTTCAACACCCTCGAAAACCATGAAAATGACACCCATGATAAAAAAATTGGTACCTGCTTCAGCCGCCATCTTGGATTTACATTTCGACAGCACTATCGGCTTCAACACCCTCGAAACCTATGAAAATGACACCCATGATAAAAAAATTGATACCTATTGCAGCCGCCACCTTGGATTTACATTTCGACAGCACTATCGGCTTCAACACCCGCGAAAACCATGAGAATGACACCCATGATGAAAAAAAAGATATCTAATGCAGCCGCCATCTTTGATTTACATTTCGATAGCACTATCGGCTTCAACACCCTCGAAAACCATGAAAATGACACCAATGATGAAAAAATTGATATCTATTGCAGCCGCCATCTTGGATTTACATTTCGACAGCACTATCGGCTTCAACACCCTCGAAAACCATGAAAATGACACCCATGATGAAAAAAAAGATATCTATTGCAGCCGCCATCTTGGATTTACATTTCGACAGCACTATCGGCTTCAACACCCTCGAAAGCCATGAAATGATACCCAAGATGAAAAAATTGATATCTATTGCAGCCGCCATCTTGGATTTACATTTCGACAGCACTATCGGCTTCAACACCCTCGAAAGCCATGAAAATGACACCCAAGATGAAAAAATTGATATCTATTGCAGCCGCCATCTTGGATTTACATTTCGACAGCACTATCGGCTTCAACCATAGGCTTCAACACCCCCGAAAACCATGAAAATGACAGCCATGATGAAAAAAATGGTACCTAATTCAGCCGCCATCTTGGATTTACATTTCGACAGCACTATCGGCTTCAACAACCTAGAAAACCATGAAAATGACACCCATGATGAAAAAATTTATACCTATTGCGGCCGCCATCTTGGATTTATATTTCGACAACCCTATCGGTTTCAACACTCGAAAACCATGATATGTCACCCATGACAAAAAATTGATACTACTTACTTTTAGTTTGTACGAAGTAAGTACATGTATTTCCATGCTTTAGTACGTACTACTATTATTTATTCTGTGCTTTTAAAATATTGTAATAAAAAAATATCTTATTATTATTATAATCAGGTATTTAAGAAATTTGGATATTCGAATATTGTGTATTTGTACAGCGATCTTTTTGAGCCGCTGCAAACATCCGAAACGATGTCCACTCACGACGGCGACTGACCAGTATATAAAATGTACTCTGTGCGTCGAACTGAGTGAATGAGTAAACTACTCTGTGGCTTTAGCTCCCTTTACAGAATTAATTTACATACAAGGCTACCTAATCAACGAAAATTTCGCCATTTTGGAGCCGAAAAAAATTAATTATAGCTAAACAAAACAAAATTACATTGCCATTTACATTCAGTGGCTTTCCACATGATAGATGAAGAGATTAAAAAATAGATTGAGTTAAACAATTGATATTTTCAAAAGTTAGAGTGTTTACAAGCCTTCCGGACTTGATAAATCCACACCATAAGCCACTAAAACCCCTTTTTTATTTAAAAATAGCAATTAATCGATTTAAAAAAAAATATTAATAAGTTCAACAATCATTTATCTTTCTAACAATGTGCTTTTTATATCATTTATATGTATAATATGATTGCTAGATACGATTTTATTCGATAAAACGTTGGAATCTTAATTTTTAGGCGATAGTAGAACATACCTTGCGCTTTCTTAAGCGCTTAAGGTATGCAAAATTTTAAGGATTCTTTTTTCATTTGAAAGCTGGTACTTTTTCGTGTGCTTTCAAATAAAGTTTATCAAGATCTGACTAGTCGTTTCTGAGTTATTCATAATAATGCATTTTAATTGGCTTCGACTGCATTGATGATGTCGATATTATATTATATTGAAGCCGGTTGTACAACATTTTTATTTTACTACATGTTCACATCAATGTCTCATTTTTCGTGAGTCAATTAACACGTTCACTGTCCGGTTTTAAAACACAATAGTAAGACAATAGCAATGACCTATATGTATTGCACGGGACAGCGAAATGGTTAAGGTAGCGAATGAAAAGCAACGCTGTGGTACCCCTCAGATTATTACGGAGACAGGATCCTTTTTTAACGTTACACCAATTTGTTATTTGTACGAATTTCTATGTTTTTAATGTTCTGTGTTGGTCAAATAAATGTTTCTTTCTTTCTTTCTTTCTAGTCATGTTGCAATATATATCTGCAGTATGGATTTTATTTATACTTGTAATTTTCTTATATTGTGTATTTTGTTGTGTGTCGAATAAATCATTCCATTGCCGTTACAACCTATTAAAGTCCACTGCTGAACATTGGCTTCCCTCATAGATTGCCTCATGGGGGTGATATTTGCCATAGTTGCCACACTTTGCTAACGGGTTGGCAACATCAGTTTTTTATATTATTCGTTATTGGGAAGACGTTGCTGCCCATCTCCTGATTTGTTTATCTGTCGCCTCTTACGACACCCACGGGATGATATGGGGTAGTACACATTCTTACACCGCCACTACTCAGTAATAAATCATTCAATCATATATAAATGTCGGCTTAATAGGTCCTATTATAATTTCACCTGCTATCGTTCCACCTTCCGTAGTGAAAATTCTCCAAATATATACGGTACTGCTCCCGAAGTACCTATTTATTGTCAAAAGAATCGTCAAAATTGGTTCACAATTGACGAAGATATCGCGTGACGTACTTAAAAGTGAACATACATTCGAATTGTTAATCTTTTCCTTTTTAACCCGACTGCCCCAGATGGAGGGTAATCATTTTTGAGAGTATGTATGAATGTATGTGTATATTTCCTTGGCATGCCCTGTAGCCTAAACAGCTTGATGGACTTAAAAATACATTTATGTGGTGTTGTTAAATTCGTCTTAATTTTTGGGAGTGACAAAAACTAAATATTATTTAAATATTGCATCCAAACTTACTTAAAAAAGGGAGGTGAAAGTATTTTTCAGTAAACTCGTTAAAATCGAGTTTTTTTAATTATTATTTTAACCATTAAGCTTATTTAAAGTTAGCCAAAATTTTAGTCACACGCTGATTCCCTGAGGTACAATGGCTGACACTCGATTAAAAGCGAGTGAAATCACATACTTAATAGTATTAATTTATAGACACACTCCGCACATTAACAAATTGCGGCGCTAAACCAAATCAGCCCAGTTCATTAACAATGTGCGTTTCATTCGTTACAGTGCACTGTTGAACATAGGCCTCCCTTTATTGTATCGTAAGGGATATAATTGCCATAGTTATAAACATTAAAACTATATAATAATAGTATCTAGACGGCTTCATCGAGCTCTTGGATACCTGAAACTCACATAACATAATATTTTAAAGAAGAATACAGTTCGGTGTCACCTCTGAGGACTAAGATGGAATACCTCCCAACCTGTAAATATTTTTTTTAATATTTGCCATAGTTGCAATGATTTGCAGGTATCCCCAGTTTTTTATTTTTATTTTAAATTATTATCAGAGAGATACTACCACTTATCTTATGTTTATTTCCCTCTGTCACCTCTTACGATATCCATTGGATGATACAGGGATTTTTTATAGCAGAGGGGCAAACGAGCATGCGTCTCACCTGATGATAAGTGACTACCGCCGCCCATGAACAACTGCAATACCAGGAGAACCAGATGAATTGCAGATGCGTTGCCAGCCTTTTAAAAAGGAGTAGGCTCTTTTCTTGAAGGTCCCTAAGTCGTATCAGTCCGGAAATATCGCTGATGGAAATCGATTCTACGAGGAAGTTGTGCGAGGAAGAAAACATATTCTAAATCGCACAGTGGTGGACCGCCAATCATCCAGATGGTGTGGATGGTATCGGGAGTTCTGCCGCGATGTGTATTCGTGAAATTTGGTGGCTGAGATTAATCCGAACAATTCCTCAGAGCACTCCCCGTGGTAAATGCGAAAGAAAATGCAAAGGAATGCAACATCTCTTCGCAGTGCCAATGAGTCGAGCCGATCGGAAAGGACTCGGTCGTCGACGATTCGAGCCGCTCTGCGCTAGATGCGGTTAAGTGGAAGGAGCTGGCACTGGGGAGCCCCTGCCCAGAGATGGAAACAGTATTCCATGTGAAGCCGAACCTGTGCCTTGTAAAGTTGCAAGCGGTGTGCCGGCATGAAATACTCCCCCGCTCTGCTGAGCACGCCAAGCTTGTTAGAGGCCAATTTGGCCTCCTCTTCCAAGTGACCACGAAACTGCACGTCACTCGATATGTCGAGTCCGAGGATTCTGCTACTGGCTGAGGCAAGAACGGGAGTGCCTTGAAAATGAGGAGATACGACAAAGGGGTCCTTTTTAGCGGTAAACACGCAAACTTGTGTCTTCTGAGGATTAAACTGGACAAGATTTAGTCGCCCCCAATCCGAGACTTTGTTTAGCAAAGACTCGAATTCAAACACAAGTTTGTTCCGGTACTCGGCGGATGGAATGTTGGCACGGCCGGTGTATAGTGCATCACCAGAGCTGTCATCCGCATAGCAATGAATGTTACTAGATAGCAACATATCATTGATTTGCAGAAGAAACTTGTGGAACATCAGCGTTAATAATGCATTTGGAATGCATTTGGATTACCATTCCAGGAAGTAACATAGGCTCTTCGTATGACATACACATTTCGGTAGTTTATATACCACCTAATCATCAAATATCTTCGCGCATAAAGGATCTCATTAACACACTGTTAGCTGTTCGTGATAAATACCCAAATGACTATATAATTGTTTCAGGAGATTTTAATTTACCATGTATTGACTGGACTTCTGGAGACCCAGTTGTACGTAGGAAAGGATCAGTCGAAGTTCAAACTGCAGCATCTGATCTTATATCTTGTTGTTCTTTTATAGGCCTTTCTCAATACAATACACTCTTAAACAGTAGCAAGAACACTCTAGACTTAATCTTTTCATCTTTCCCAATAAAAGTTCAAAAATCTGAATTTGTGCTTGTTATAGAAGATGTATATCATCCAGCTCTGTACAAATCTGCGACGGACATCTTAGTACCTTCACGTAGGCCTTCTTTTAGGACTAAATATCAATTTAAGCGAGCAGACTACCGTAGTATGAATGATTTACTTTTGAAACAAGACTGGGATTTTATCACAAGCGAAACAAGTTTAGATCGTGTTACTGATAAATTTTACAGTATAGTAAATGAATTAATTGAAAAATTTGTTCCTAAAATCCGATGTAGTAGTAATTATTCTTATCCAATATGGTACAGCAGAGCACTAATTAACCTTATAAAAGAAAAGAGTAAATTGCACTCTAGTTGGAAGA
Organism: Parnassius glacialis; assembly: GCA_033319125.1. Classification (NCBI taxonomy): domain Eukaryota; kingdom Metazoa; phylum Arthropoda; class Insecta; order Lepidoptera; family Papilionidae; genus Parnassius; species Parnassius glacialis. Next base: position 27,524,558 of record JAVANC010000007.1, read on the forward strand.
AGCATAAAAATCCGATTGAATACGCAGACTTTTCGGAGCTGATAAAACGACAAAAGATACTCCAGCAACAATGTTATAAACAGTACCTAGCACGCACTCAAGAGAATATTAAACATAACCCCAAAGCTTTCTGGAGTTATGTAAAGTCTAAGCGTAAAAACCATTCTGATTATCCTCAAGAAATGACATACGGAGACACTAAATTGAATAACCCAATAGCAATCTGCTCGTCATTTAACGATTTTTTTAAAGTAATTTTACTAAATCCATTGACAATAATTTGACTACACGATCTGATAATTTAAATTTAAATGTAATCCAAAATATTGAAATAAATCCAGAGAAAGTTGAAAATTTAATTTGTAAGCTTGACATTACGAAAGGTGCCGGTAGCGATAAATTGCCTCCTGTATTATTTGTAAAATATGCCAAATCCTTCTCTGTTCCTATAGCACTATTATTCAATAGGTGTCTTCGCGATGGCTACTTTCCAAGTATTTGGAAAGAAGCTCATGTTGTACCTATACACAAGAAAGGGCTGAAGACAATAATTGAGAATTACCGGCCAATATCAATACTCAACGTGTTAAGTAAATTGCTAGAAAGAATCGTTCATATGCACATATACCCCATCATATTACCTTCAATACCCCCAGAACAACATGGCTTTGTGAAAGGGCGCTCTACAGCAACTAACTTGGGCGCATTTATTGATTATACTACCACAAATATGGATGGAGGGTCGCAAGTAGATGTCATTTACACTGACTTTGAGAAAGCCTTTGATCGCGTAGATCACATCATATTACTACGTAAGCTTTTTGAGCTGGGCATACGAGGTAACCTTTTCAGGTGGATGGAATCATATCTGTGGAAACGATCTCAGGCAGTAATCTTAGGAGGGTTCCGTTCTGACTTCGTGGAAATAACATCCGGAGTTCCACAAGGTTCTATTTTGGGTCCTCTACTGTACGTGTGCTATCTATATGATGTGGGTAAGTGTTTTCATAATGCTAAGTTTCTGATGTACGCTGATGACACTAAAATATATATGAAAATCACTGATTATGTAGATTGCCTGAAACTTCAAGATGATCTTGTGCGACTTGGTAACTATTATGTAGTAAATCGTATAGGAGTTAATGTCAGCAAGTGTCTTTACGTTTCTTTCACAAGGAAAAGAGAACCTACAAATTTCAACTACCAAATAAATCACTTTAATATAACTAAGAAAGAATTAGTGAAGGATCTGGGGATATTACTGGATTGCAAATTAAGCTTCTCAGAACATATTGAAACAATTACGCACTCGGCCTACAAAAACCTTGGCTTCATCCTACGCGTAAGCAGACCCTTTACTGATATTAACTGTATTAAATTACTTTACTATTCATATGTTATAAGCGTCCTTGAATATTGTAGTACTGTATGGAACCCGCATTACACTGTTCATATAAATAACCTAGGAAAAATTCAGTACAAACTCATGAGACATTTAAAGTATAGAAATTTTATTTTCACTAATAACTATGAAGAGTCTTGTAGATATTTCAATATAATAAGCCTTGAGGATAGACGTACTCTAATGAACATGGCATTTTTGCATGGTTTATGTAATGGAAGTATTGACTGTGTAACTTTAGCTGATAGAGTTCTCTGCTTTTGTACTCCGAAACGTAGAACGAGACATACACCTTTGTTTGCGGTTGTTAAGACGAAGACAAACTATGCACAAAACTCTCTGGTGAATCGTTTACAAAAAGTTTATAATAAAAGATTCCACTCAGTTGATATTTTCCATTTCAGTAAGGATAAGTTTAAAAAGGATGTCTTGAAACTTCTGATGTAATGAAGTTAGGTAACTCATTAACTCATACACACACATACACACACACACACACGCGCGCACACACACGCACACACACACACACACACACACACACATGCCCGCGTGCGAGGGAGGCGCATACGAGCATTATGTATGTTGAAAATCTTTTGATTTTTCTTGTAATGTTTTCTAGATGTTTAAATATAGTTATATATTTTTAGTCCCAACTACTTTGTCTTCAACATGTCCTTTATAAATTGAAAATACTATTTAAATAATGTAAATCCGTTTTTGGCTATAATTTCAGATCTTAAGATGTGCGTACGATGTAATAAAGAGCTGTGGATTTTGTTTGAAATAAAAAAAGAAATAAAAAAAAATAAAAAAAAATAGGCTTGTAGTCAGAGCATGCACCGTCTACAATGACCTTGCTGCTCCGATCTGCAAGGAAGCTGGTAATCCAATTGCACGCTTCCTCTGGAAGCCCATAGTAAGAGAGCTTCGAAAGAAGCGCTTTGTGCCAAACTCGATCGAAGGCCTTCACAATGTCCAAACTAACGGCCAATGCCTTCCCCTTGGACTCTTCTGCCTGCTGCTGACTGCTTGACTGCTTCCGCCCATCTATGAGTCAGGCAGACCAGAAGATCACTAGCTGATCGGCTTCAACGAAAACTATATTGGCGATAACTAATCAGCTGGTGATCCTCAAGGTACCGCATGAGCTGGCAGTTAATAATTTTTAATTAATTATTTTGGAGAACAAGGAGGTGATGGTGATAGGTCTGTAGTTGGACGGGTCTGAGCGGTCACCTTTTTAAAGGATCTTCCGGACAAAAGCTGTCTTCCATGATTTCGGGACTACGCCTAGGGAGTAGGAGTATCAGAAAAGACGCGTTAGGGCCGGTGCCAACTCCAGAGCTCAGCACGATTGGGGGATTCCGTCAGGTCTACTCGACTTATGGATGTCCAGGGAGAGGAGTGCTTTGCGAACCGAGCGCTGTAAAAACCGCACATCCGGCATGGAGCACTCACACCGCGGGATGGTCGGCGGTGTTTTCCCCCCGTCATCAAGGGTCGAGTTGGACGCAAAATGGGAGCCTAAAAGGTTGGCTTTGTCTTTTGCGGCTTGGGCCAGTGAGTGGTCCTCCCTGTGCAAAGATGGTAGTGATGGCTTAAAGAAATTCCCTTGGACAGCCTTGGCGAGAGACCGGAATGCACAGGTTGCCGAAGGCGAACTGGTAATGAATAACGGACTCCTAGGCAGAAAGTTTCACAAACTAGTATTATTAAAAGTTATCATTACTATTACCACCAGTTAGGAAAAAACCTCTTATCTTAAAAGAACAAGCAAAAAATCCAGGAGAGCATTTAAAATTTTTAACTTAATTGAGCCATGCTGCAGCTATGTTAATAGTATAGTTGTACCACGAATAGATCGGCTTGACCGGGGAATGATTATGGTATCACAGAATACCAACGTAAAATAGCAGCTTCACGCTGCTATTTCGTAAAGTGAGTGTAGAGAACCAAGTATCCTTTTTACTGGAAATGAGGCATTTCATTTTAGTCCTCACGGGTGTCAACGCATCTGCATTTCGATTTGTAATAGAGGATAGATGTAGATATCTATGAGTCGAAGCAACCACCTACCATCAGGTGGACTGTGTGCTCGTTTGTCTTTGTATTATGTGAAATGGGGTCAGCACAACTAGAGAAGAACTACGCTCACGCAGAATACCAGCATGTAATATTAGCTTAATGCAGCTGTGTTCCGTATGGTAAGTGTAGCGTATCGGGGATCATTTTTACTTGAAACAAGGCACTCGTTGTCAGGAGTGGCAATGCATTTTGATTATTTATCAAAGATAGATTTAGTCTACTGGCCACTGCATCCTACTTACCATCAGGTGGACAGCGTGCTGGATAGTCATCCTCAATTCTAAAAAAAACACGAGTCACTATTTAATAGACAAAACAACTGATATTTCTCTCCTCCTTCCTTTAATCTAAATAAAACAATGCAAGCCTTTTACAAAATTTTTTTCGAAAATTGCCTCGTTAAAAGTACTTACCAGAAGCCACGCTCAAAAATGACCAAGCCAGAGTGTATATATGTGTGTCCCAGTATTGGGACCGGGGCATCATCACGGACAAAACTTTTCTTGCAAGTAAGCTTAAATATGTGTTGATGAACCGGGCACAGTCAAAGGCATTGGTCGACTTTACTATTCCGTATGACGAGAAACTTGTGAAAGCCGAAACAGATAAGCAAAAAAAATATGTGGACATAGCTCACGAGATTACCGACATGTGGGGTGTTCTGCCGACAGAATAGCTGGCTGTCTACGACGCTGAATTATCAGTGCTTAGAATTCGTCCCCTATGTCAGGCCAGTGATCCCCTTCCTACGACCTTACTTTGTACGTGTGTGGAAGTAAGATAAATAAAAATAATTAACTATAAACCTTGACTTTTTAAAGAACCTACCTACTTTTAGACGACCTACTTGTTCAATTGCTTACATTTTTCATCGACACTTTCATGATTAAAGATGTTTGTTATGTATGAACCAGTGAAGGAGCGGGGAAAAACATCCGAGTGAACTCCACCTGAATATTAATAAGTCCGTGCAAAAAGATCGGTAAGCGGATATTTCAGTATTAAATTAAGAATTCACCAAGTCTAATCTCTTGCTGCATACAGAAGTGGTGCATGGTGCATGAAAATAGGAAAGTATGAAGAAAATCTAAACCGCAATCTAAACAAATATATAAAATTGACGTGTCTGTTTGTAATTTCAAAATAACAGGATTTTACATTTTTTTAAATTTTTGTCTGTATGTCTGTTCCGGCTAATCTCTGAACTGGCTGGACCGATATTGACGTGATTTGATGTTAAGAGTAACTAAGCCTACTTTACTTTGGAACAATAATTAGGGTTCCGCGTAAAAAAATTAAAACCCATGAAATCCGATCGTTATAAATAGCATATTTATGTAGATAAATTCGCTTAAAGTATTCTCGTCGTCAGTTATGGATTTTTTAAATTTACAGGCAATTGAATCAAAAAACTATTTGTTGAAAAATTAACGTGTATTATAAACCAATATCATTGCTTATAACGACCAAGTTTTTCAAAGAAAAGCGGTGCCAAGTGGACTGTCGGTATATCGAAGTGCTGAAGTGTATATAAAGTAGGGCTACGATAGCTATCCGAGTACAGAACCAGAGTACAAAACCTATCCAACTGCCACCTCTCTGGTGTAAGACAGGGTGTCGCAATATCCCCGAAACTCTTCACCGCTGCAGTGGAAGACGTTTTCAAGCTACTGGACTAAAAAGGATACGCTATTAACATCAATGATGACTACATCACTCACCTTCGATTTGTCAACGATATAGTCCTTATTGCAGAATCGCTAGAGGATCTAAGCTTAATGCTCAATGACCTCAATAGTGTCTCCCAACGGATAGGTCTTAAGATAAGCATGGACAAAACAAAAATCTGTTTTAACGTCCATGTCACACCTATGTCGGTGGTTGTTAGGAGCACTAAGCTCGACGTTGTTGACGAATATGTTAACATGGGACAAATAGTCCGACTAGTTAAGATGAACTTCGGCCGAGTGGTCAATTGACGGATTCAACTTGGCTAGGCAGCGTTCGGGAAATTACGGCACTTCTTCTCGTCAGGTATAACTCAAAAACTTGAAAACGATACTGTACAAACTGTGCATATAGCCATAACCTATGTAACTGAGACGTGGTCCTTTACTGCTGGCCGGATGAGGAAGCTCAAGTTCGCTCGGCGTTTCTCAACGTGATAGACTTAAAAACGAGGATATCCGCAGTAAAACCAGAGTAACCGACATAGCCCAAAGAATTAGTATGCTGAAGTGGCAACGGGCTGGCCATATAGCTCGAAGAACTGACATCCGATGGGGAAGAAAGGTTCTCGAGTGTCAGCCTCATATCGGCAGGCGAAGTATAGGGCGACCCCCCACTAGATGGAGTGACGACCTGATAAGACATGCAGGAAGTCAATGGATGCAGGTAGCTCGGGACCGTGCTTTGTGATATTTCTTGGTGGAGGCCTGTATTCAGCAGTGGACTTGTGAAGAGCTGTAATGAATGAATGATAAAGTTTAAATTATATCTTGGTCTATGCTCCTGTGGCCACCCCTGTATGTAAGGCAATGTAAAAAAGATAACGTTATGCACATTTAAGTCATTAAGATATTCAATATATTTTAATAATTCATTCTTGTTCATATAGCCTCTTCTTTAACAAGAATGATTAATATACAGTTGAGGCAAAAATTACTAAATAATTATTCATAATATCACTGTATGATGCTCCGGCCATGCGGTAATTACTTCTCTGTTACATTTATAAACAGTTATTTAATGATATTCCCAAGTTCTATTTTGAAATGAAATCCCTCACAGAAATAAGAGGAGGTTTGTTTCCGGCAGTGGGACATACTGTATGGACCTTACTTTAATTTTCTAGGAAAATTAAAGACCTACTAGTATTTTAGACCGTTTGTATCTAAATGAACTCACTCGCATGTGAATAATTGCTTTTATGTCAGAAAACGAATAGTTATAGTAATTTATTTCAGTCGTTAAACAAAAGGCGAATTGTCTTATTTGCCGTCCTTTATCGCCAAGTTAAAGTTTTTTCGTACATGGTTTCCTATATTCTCATCAATAGCACGAAGCCTTTTTATTTTGTTATAAAAATTGTTTGAAAATATATTTAAATATAGTTTATCATCCCATATGAATCACCACAAAGCATTGTGCATCGTTCATCAGTTCGCCACAGTTTCCAACAAGTTACTTTTCATTCATGTTACTGTCTCTGATTACAGGTTATTGTTTATTTATCTCTACGTTACAGGCTAGTAGCCCTGCATATCTTACCAGGTCGTCAGTCCAACTATTAGGGGGACGCCCTACACTTCGTCCGCCAGTACGAGGCCGCCACTCGAGAACCTTTTTTCCCCAACGGTTGTCGGTTCTTCGAGCTATATGGCCGGCCCATTGCCACTTCAGCTTACTTATCCGTTGGGCTATGTCGTTCACTCTGGTTCTACTGCGGATATCCTCATTTCTAAGTTTATCACGCAGAGAAACTCCGAACATAGCCCTCTCCATAGCTCGCCGAGCGACCTTGAGCTTCCTCATACGGCCAGCAGTGAAGGACCATGGCTCAGTACGTAAGGTCAACACTGGCAACACGCACTGGTTGTACAGTTTTGTTTTCAAGTTTTGTGGTATACCTGACGAGAAGATATGCCGTAATTTCCCGAACGCTGCCCAGCCGAGTTAAATCCGTCGATTGACCTCTCGGTCGAAGTTGGACTTACCCAGTCGGACTATTTGTCCCAGGTGTTTACCGTCAACTACTATACTACCTATATACTATATACTATACTCGTCAACAACTTCGAGCTTAGTGCTCCCAACAACTACCGGCATAGGTGTGACATGGACATTAAACATAATCTTTGTTTTGTCCATGTTCATCTTAAGACCTATCCGTTGGGAGACACTATTGAGGTCATTGAGCATAGTGCTTAGGTCCTCCAGCGATTCTGCGATAAGGACGATATCGTCGGCAAATCGAAGGTGAGTGATGTACTCGCCATTGATGTTAATACCGTATCCTTTCCAGTCCAGAAGCTTGAAAACGTCTTCCAATGCAGCGGTGAAGAGTTTCGGGGATATCACGTCACCCTACTTACACCTCTCTGCACTTAGATAGATTTCGTACTCTGGGTCTGTACACGAATTGCCATCGTAGCTCTACTGTACAAACACTTCGATATACCGATATTCAACTTGGCATCGCTGAAGGGACTGCAGTACCGCCCAAATTTCGACGGAATCAAAGGCTTTCTCATAGTCCACATACCCCAAATATAGTGGCAGATTGTACTCTTCTGTCTTCTGTACAATTTGCCGTAGGGTATGTATGTGGTCTGTGGTGCTGAAGCCCTTTCGGAAACCGGCTTGTTCGGGAGGCTGAAAGTCGTCAAATCTGCGCGCGAGACTAATAGTAATGACTCTCGAAAACAGCACGTAGACGCGGCTCAGAAGGGAAATCGGTCTGTAGTTCTTCAAGAGAGCGTTGTCACCTTTCTTGAAGAACAAAACCACCGCACTTCTGCTCCACGCCTCCGGTGTAATGCCACCATGGAGGACGGAATTAAAGAGCTTCTGAAGGACTTCAAGTACCGGTCTTCCACCCGCTTTCAAAAGCTCCGCTGTAATTCCATCCTCGCCTGGGGCCTTGCCGTTTTTAAGGTGCTGGAGAGCCATTCTAATCTCGCTCAGACTGACGTCCGGGATATCTTCGGAATAGTGTCGAATACGACGTAAGACGTGTACAGCTGTCCATAGAACCTCTCAATCTCACTCAAAATCTCAGGTGCCCCGGAAACGATGCTGCCACATTCGGTCTTCAGCTTTGACAGTTGGCGCTTCTGGCAGACAGATCTCTGGCAAAGACTTTGGAGCCTTGGTTCCGCTCGATTGCTTCTTCAATACGAGCTGTATTGAAGTTGCGTAAGTCTCGCCTCATGCATTTGGAGATCTGTCTGTTCAGTTGCCTGTATGCTGTCAAATCTGTTGAAGAATGTAGCCTCATCTCCCGTCTAACAGCCATGAGATTAAGAGTGTGATCGGAGAGTTTTTGTGTTCTTCTGCGGTGGGTCTTGCAGAACTTAGCTCCGACCGCATGGACAGTTTCCACGAGCTTGTCATTCATATCGTCCACTTCATTGCAGTCTTCTAGGCACTGAAAACGGTTTTGTAACTCGAGCTGAAAGGTTTCGGGACTTTGGATTAGAGCACGAGGGGGACGGAGCGTTGACTTCATCAGACGAGACCTCTCCAACTTAACATTTAGGTTCAGTGTGCCTCTAACCATTCGGTGATCGCTGCCGGTTTTCACCCTCGCGATCACTGAGACATCACTGAACAGTTGTCGTCTGGTCGTCATAATGAAGTCAATCTCATTTTTTGTCGAACCGTCGGGGCTCGACCAGGTCCACTTCCTGTGGGGCCGCTTCTTGAAGAAAGAGTTCATCATAAAGAGTCCCTCTTTCTCCATGAAGTCGGCCAGCTGCTGGCCCCTTGTGTTCCGTTGCCCTATTCCAAATTTCCCTACTTTCAACTCACCGTTCTCTCTTGTGCCTAGTTTTGTATTGAAGTCTCCCATTAACACCGTATATTGGGTTTTGGAGGAATGCATGGCTCTAGAGATATCCTCATACATTTCCTCCACCTCCTCATCGGGGTGTGCCGAGGTTGGTGCGTAAGCCTGTATGACCTTCAGCGAATACCATTTGGTGATTCTGAGTATAAGGTACGCAACTCTTGTCGACACACTCCCGATCTTTACAACGTTGTTAACGAGAGACTTGTGGACGATAAATCCGACACCTCCTTGGGACAGATGGTCGCCCTCCCGGTGATAGAGCAAGTTACCGGATTCGAGGATTACCGTGTCCTCCCCCTCTCTTCGGACTTCGGATAATCCTATAATATGCCAGCGCAACTTGTCTATCTATTCTTCCAGCTCCACGATCTTCTCGTCAGTCCTCAGGGTGCGTGCGTTGTACGTTGCCAGGTCGAGTTGTCTAAGGTGGCAACCGAACCTCCACCGGAGATTCTTAGCACCCCCTGCCCCGCCGTTACCATGGTCGCCACCGTAGCCAGGAATAGCGGGGCCACCGGGGACTGGGGGGCCGTTTATTATTGTAATTGCTCATGGGGGGGTATATTGCCATAGTTGCCACGCTTGGCGAGCGGGTTTGCAACCGCAGTATTTTTTTTATTGTATTTATGCCGTTACCAGGAAGATGCTGCTGCCCATCTCCTGCCTGTTTCCCTTTGTCGCCTTTTACGACACCCACGGGAGGATATGGGGTAGTGGATATTCTTGACCGCCACTACACGGCGAAGCCAGCTAAAACGTGAATAATTCATGTTGGAACCTCGTGTGTAACAGCAGACTGCGTGGCGTAACGAGAAACAGTTTTTAAAGTATCAAGGTTAGTAAAGCGACATCGTGAATTCATGAATATAGATCTATTGAATACTTAATGAATAAAAGTTGGCCAATTGTTTATAGAAATTTGATTGACGAAAGAGAACAAAATTCACATTCATATTACATAAAGAAATGACTGCCACATCATCATTACAGCCCTTCACAAGTTAGCTGCTGAACATAGGTCTCCCCCAAGGAATGCCACAAAGTACGATCATGAGCCACCTGCATTCATCGGCTTTCTGCATATCTCACCAGTTCATCACTCCATTAAGGGGGAGTAACACCTTACCTAGTCTAATCCCTACGCTTCGCCTACCGATACGAAAGTAGATGGATTATATACAGAATAATTTTTAATAATATAATTAATTACATACAAGCACACAGTTCACCTGACGGTAAGTGGATACTAGGTCCATAGTTATCTAGAGATGTAGATATTATTATCGGCATTTTGATTGCAGATGCGCCTGTGACGACTAGGATGGAATGCCTCGTTAACAGTGAAAATATACATAATTGTATAACGACAGTGTTGTTGAAGAATTGATGATTATTACCGGACACTATTTTTTGTCACGCTGGATTGCTAAGAAAATATTTTAAAGATATTTAAATTATATAGATCAGAGATATATAAAACGGTCTGAATATTTAGTATGTAGCAATCCGATTGCTCAGCTTGGAACCAGTGCTGTTACTGATGATGATGAGGAAAAATGTGCCTGTGAGCTTGCTCAGTCTTTTATTTATACATTACTAAACCAACTGAAATTATTTGAAACAACTGCAAAAAAAGAGAAGGCTTACAGTTCGTCTGTATGTTTTTTATCCACGTTACGCGATATCATCGCAAATTGTAAACTGATTTTAATGATTGTATACTTCAGGTGTGGTCCCATATAAATACATTGGGAGTAAAAATTCAACCTCTAAGAGTGGTAAATACAGGATCATGTTTTTATTGTAACTATTTAGACAACAATATTGAAATCGTAACATTCCTTAGCCACTTAAAAGGTTAAATATTTTAACTCTTAACAGAAAATAAAACTATTTTACTCGCTTAATTTCACTGCTAGACTTCCGAAGTTCAGGAATTTAAAATAAGTATAAAAAAGTGACAGAGTGAAGAAAAATATTTAATGTGTATTCTAATTCTATATACCCCTTCCCCGGTCGAGCTTACTCAGCACGCTCTCACAGCGTAAAATATTACCTTAAATATCAGCTGTCTTTTAAATAGTGAGTGTAAAGAATTGGGAAATCAGTTTTACTGGGAACGCGGGAACCACCTTAGTGTAACTGAGATGTAGATGTCTATGGGCCACGGCATCCACTTACCATCTGGTCGATTTTGTTACCTTTAAAATATTTGTTATGCACTTTCTGCGAAAATTTATTTCTAAAGACATTATACCTAGTATTATAAACGAGATTTTTGGCACACGGATCATTAAACTCTAAAGAGATACGTTCCCGCATCGGATTACGTAGGTATCGCTTACAGCAGTCCTCACAGTGAACTACGTCTAACGGATAATTGCTGATGCAACTTTTCTCCTCGAATTGAATTCTCTTTATACACATCTTGGATTTTTCGCTCATTTTATATTTTAAAGCTAACGTTAAGTTATTAAAATTGTTAATAGAAAGAAAAGAAATTGAAAAATAAACATCTTTATTTGTAGCTACTTATTATATAACTACAGCATTTTTTTTCTTTTTTGAAAATTAAGATGTACAAGTGAGTACGCAGTTCACGTTATGGTAAGTAGATGCTGTGGCCTATAAACATTTATATTTATCTTTAATTTAAATTCAATATGCAGATGGTTATCACCTCTTCAGGAATATGATGAAATACCTCGTAGCACATGGTCTCTGGTTCTACACTATCTTACGAAACACAGCAATTATTTGCTGTTTTACGCGGGTATTCTGTGAGAGTGTTGTCATACTCCGGTAAAACACCAATACGTGTTGCACCTATAGGTAATATAGCTGCAACGTGGCTTATCATGTCAAAATCATGATCGTGATGATGATCATAATGTAGCAATAAATAGGCATCCGAATTATAAAACTGTACACTATTTTAGCCCGTTTTTGTAGACAATTAAATAAATGAGTCAAATTTTAAATTATTACAACGTGGATATCTTCAAGGGTGAATAGGCTTTTTATAAGCTAGTTCGGTGCACTTCACTATCTTCGGCTTTATTTACTTACTTTGAATAAATAAATAAATTTCATTTTATTTTATCACTTACTTAACGTGGGATAGTAGTCAGGCACTGGCTTTTTTTTTTTTTTTTGCGGATGGAAAATCATCTAATGACGCCTTTCGCTGTGGGTTGAGCGGAAGGGAGTGTCAGACTTTTACTGACTAAAAACCATCCGTGTTCCTTCAGTGCCCTTACGTTCCGGAGCCGCGGTATCTCTTTCGAACAGCCCGCAGCCCCGGCAGGCGTCGGCCCTTGCGGGCCCCTTCACGCTGCTGACAGCTCTTTGAGGCGCGCGTGGAACAAAACGCGCCGTCGACACGGCCTGTCGTCGTTAGACGGACGGACGGCGAGCTACCCATTGCTCGCCGTCCACAGGCCCGCGCCTACGGTGGCCGGGGGCCACGACGTAGCCCCCGACGCCCGGGGCGTCTCCCGCGGCGGCCGGGAAGGAAAGCTGTTGCTCTTTCCTTCTCCCGCTCCGCCACCTCCTTCGCTAGCATCACTGCTTCGCAGAAGGTGGTGACGGCATCCCATTCCGTCTCGCTCCGGACCATGTCTTCGACCAGGGCCGGACGCGAGAGGTCGCCGCCGCCTATCGCCGCTACGAGGACACGGCGGTGCTCCGCCCAAGCAGGGCACACCTCCATGGTGTGCTCCACCGTGTCCTCCGGTCGATCCTCGCAGTGGAAACACCCGGGCGTTTCCTCCCGCCCTATTCGGTGCAGGAACCTCCCGAACACACCGTGTCCGGTGAGGACCTGCGTCAGGCGGAAGGTGAGGACGCCGTGGCGTCTCTCAAGCCACTCCTCAAAGAGGGGTCTTATCGCCGCTATAGTGGCGTGCCCAGCACGGGGTTGATACAGTCGCTCTCTCCATGTCGCCATGAGATCATGCCGGAAGTCTGTCCGCTGCGCGACAACTTGCCGCGGCAGCGGGGTTTCCCCCCGGCATAGTGCCTTCCGCGCGCCATTCGTGCAGGCGCGCGAGGACCATCGCCTCCAGATCCCATGGCGGCAATCCGGCAAGGAGGCTCGCCGCCTCGCGGGAGATCGTGCGGTAGCCGCGAACCATCTTTACGGCAACCACCCTTTGGGGCGCGTTTAGGTGGTGGACGGCAAGCCGCGCCAAACCACGCGCCCACACCGGGGCCCCCGTAAAGGGCCATGGACCTCACGATCCCAGCGTAGAGCCTCCGGCAGGAGGCGTTTGGCCCCCCCAGGTTCGGCAGGAGCCGCCTGAAGGCAGCCCCGGTCCGTTCCAGTTTGGGAGTCAAACGTCGGAAGTGCTCAACGAAGTTCCATCGGCCGTCGAGGACGAGTCCTAGGTACTTCAACATCGACTCGACGCCGATGGATACCCCTCCTACCATCACTGAGGATCCCGGTGGTGGCCTGTTCCGAGGACCATGGAAGTGCATGGCCTCGGACTTGTGCAGAGCCACCTCGAGACCCAGTTGCCGGATCCTCTCAACGACAGGCACTGGCTTAAGAATGGGTTTTTGGAGAAAATATTTTATCTTATATAATTTCTGGTTTCAATAACTTAGACTCTAAGAAATGCTGCAAACGTGACATTGAACAGATTTAGTATAATAATATTTTAGGCGGCAGTAGTATTAAGTTAACAGTTAACTGTGATAGTCAAAAGCCGTCATATGACTACTGTTGTCAACCACTTCTTTTACTATATGGGTCTACAGTCCACCAACACATTTGAACGCTCGCCAACTCTCGGACGAACTCACTTGGTTGGGCTTAAGCTTGGGGCCAACCGAGTAGATTCCTCGCTCCTCTTTGGTTAACATGAATGACCAAGTCATTGCTACTAAGTACCCTCTCCCCCGCTACAAGGAATACGTTTGAGTAGTCATGAACTACTGCTAGCAAAAGCATTTTAAGCTTAGTTGAATTAGTTATAGGTTGTAATAATAGTGTAAAAAAACTAGAATTATTTTTAAAAATTCTACTGGACATATGCGTCTTCTACATCAAAAAGGAAAAGAACCCCTGTGTTGGGACATGCACAATCAAGCTTTTCGCCTTTTCAACTGCTAGGCGAGCTACTTTTGCGGTTATTACTTTAGACCAGACATGTATGATCCATCCGATGTATCCAGCTCTCCCTTCAGGTGTGACGCTACTAAACCCAAAAAACTGGTACGCTATAGAGCTTAAAGTGTACAATAATTGTAGGATGAATGTGTTAAATTAACCGATGAACGAACACTTCCGCATAGAATAAACAGGCGTAAAATCACTAACAGTCTTTCTAATTAAACAAAATTCGCATATTTTAACTTAGAGAAGTAGGTGTAAATTTGTGGAAATCTATTATATTTAAGATGTTAAAATTAAAGAGACAGATTTCTCCTGATGATGCTTCGTTAAGAGAGGAAACACATGCTGTATTATCGACGGTGGTGTATTTTTCCTAGTGTAGTGATGTTGGAATAAGTGGTCACGGTGTCGGTGCATGAAATTGAGGGAGGATAGGAGGTGCTCTTCAAAATACGTAAAATACGTCAGTTTTATTCTTCACGCGTGTATTAGCTAATTAGTTTTACTGTCGATAATTTGCATGTGCATGTGTGTGTGTGTGATTGGGTTCCTGGATTGTTTAGATTCACAATTGGACCCAGTGGGTGCCGCTACTGTCGCGATCGAAAAATCACCCGTGCGAAGCCAGGGCGAACAGCTAATACCGTTACCATTACAGACTATTAAATCCCACTGCTAAAATAGGCATCTTCCAAAGATTGCCCCAAAGGGTGGATATTTGCCAATGGTACCACGCTTGGCAAGCTGGTTGGCAATCGCAGTTTTTTTTATTTTTAGTCGTTATTAGGAAGACACTACTACCCATCTCCTGTTTTGTTTCCTTCTTTCGCCTCTTACAACACAAAAGGTACGATGAAGGGTATTAGATATCCTTACACCGCCACTACATCGTCTGAACGCTAGTAACGTTATGTAATTAATTTCAACATTGTAGTAATTACACTCTTCAAAACTATAATTTGTTCAACTATTTTTACGTGAAAGAGCCAATCTGCAGCTATAGTTATAGCACGAATGGGTCGGTTCAACCGGGAAAGGACCACGCTCTCACAGAATACCAGCGTAAAATAGCACCTTAAAGCTGCTGTATTTCGTATGTTTAGTATAAAGAATCGGATACCCTTTTAACTGGAAAAGAGGCACTCGATCTTAGTCCTCACGGCTGACAACGCATCTGATTTTGATTCGCAAACGAGGATAGATGTAGATGTCTATGGGCGACAGCAACCACTTACCATCAGGTGAACTGTATGCTCGCTTGTCACCCTTATCCTATAAGAAAAACGTAAACAAGAAAGCTCTTAGCAAAATAGTGACGTAATTCAAGCTGATATCACATAACATCTTGATGAGTACGTAGCAACGTTTGCTCGAGATACTCTCAATAATACTTTACATTTATCGGGGGGGGGGGGGGGGGGGGGGGGGGGGGGGGGGATAATTTCCTTCCTTGAGGTAATTTATTTCTAATAACAATTACATTCATTTACATGAAAAACTTAAATGATACAGAATTCAAAACATTTTGGCATATTTTTTTTTATATAGATAAGGGTGACAAACGAGCACACAGTCCACCTGATGGTAAGTGGTTGCTGCGGCCCATAGACATCTACATCTATCCTCGTTTGCGAATCAAAATGCAGATGCGTTGTCACCCGTGAGGACTAAGATGGAATGCCTCATTTCCAGTAAAAAGGGCCTCCGGCCACCTGCACTCACCAAGCGAAACGCAGAGGTAAACCTCTACTTCACGCTGGTATTCTGTGAGGTCGTGGTATCACCCCGGTTCGAGCCGGCCCATCCATGCGACAGCAAAAGCTGCCGCGTGGCTCTACCACTGAAAATGTATATGGTACATAAAACTAACTACTGAATATGGTACATAAAAAAAGAAAGCATACATTTATAAGTTTAAAAAGGTAAGTTGTTAATATTAGGATAAGGATTTGTTTCGTGTGTTGCGCGCCAAACTATGTAATATGAGAAGTTATATGTGATCATAGAGTAAATGCAACTGGAAGTGGCACACATCAATGCGTCGAGTCCGCAGTGTTTATATTTAATTTTTTTTTAAATGATGAATTTGATTTTGCTACTTTTATTTCTTTTGGAAGTATGTCTAGCACTTTCATACAAAAGGCTCTTTTTACCATAGTTCGGCCGGGGATTGTATAACTCTATGTTGTTTGCTCGTCTTAGTCTATTTTTTTTGTATTTGTTGTTTCATGGTTAAAGGTTATTTGTAGATATATCTTTATTTAATATTTTCCTTATAAGAATTCAGGTACAATATATATATATACACACACACACACACACACATATATATATATATATATATATATATATATATATATGTGTGTGTGTGTGTGTGTGTGTGTTTGTCAAATATTCATAATTTTAGTTTCCTTGTATATTTTATGTCAGTTTGAAAAAACATTATTTCGTAATTGTTTTATATATAATTATGAAGGCCTTGGTATTTTCTTGATATTTTTTTTTTGCTTTAAATATTATTTAGTTTGTTTTAGAAATATTCATGGTTAAAAGACTATTTTGATCACTTATTTAGTAGATTAAGTCCATTTGAGCGTTACATATTATGTCATAAATGCAGTTACCATAGTAAAATAAACTAGTATCATCTGCATATAAGGTTGTCACCTTTTAGTCCAAGCTTATAAATGCCATATATATATATATATATATATATATATATATATATATATAATATACTTAAAACTGGTTTTTACACTATTACACACACGTAAGTTAAAAGGAGTTGGATTTTGTAGCCACAAATGAAATAATTAAATCGTACCTTTCAAATCGTCGTCAAGTGGTTCAGATTAATCAAATGCAAAGTAGCTCTACAATCATAATTTATGGAGTACCGCAGGGCTCAGTTCTTGGGCCCCTGCTGTTTCTTATTTATATAGTAAGGAATGAGGGTAAAATAATAAAAGAAAATAAGAAATATTAAAGGTAGAACTATAATCTCCCACTTGTTTTAGCAGTATAAAGTATCACGCAGTCGACTAAGGGGGATCAGTCAGTCTGTAATTCTACGACAACATTACTTCAACACGGAGATTCTGCCTAAATAAGACAAGTGATGTGATTCAGTGTCAGCACGGAAGATCGTGTTGCTGAGAAGCTGCCCGGTGTTACATCGAGAGGAGTAGTGTAACTGTTGCTTTGCAATCTTTGGTGTTATCATGTAATTGTGTCCTTCACGTTACAACAATTTGTGATTGTGGCTGGTACATATTACGGTTGGTCGAACTGTATTTGCTCTATACTGAATGTGTAGTGCTGTACTCTGTCTTATTCCTGATAATGATCAATTGCGTAAGCAAGAGAGCAAGTTGAACATCCGCTCTCACACTTTTATTATTTTTAACAATTAACCTCCAGAGTAACATTATTTTAATACGAGTATTATTATTATTCTAATACGAGTAACATTATTTTATTTAAATCATTTTGAGAATAATTTCTCACATCAGAAGTGGAATAATTTCTAAAATCAGAAGTAAGGTAAAGTCCCAGTTATTGTCTACGTATAAACTTTGAATATTGTGAGAGTTATTACGTTGATGTAAGAATATGACGCGCCCGCCTCGCGTCTTGATTTTATTTTTAATTATCTGTCTTTTGACTAGCGCAAGTAACGATTACTAAGCCATTATTTAAGTCATTTGTTTACGCACATCACATTTTTCTCTTTAATGCATTAATAATCATCAGACTACTTTAATTTATTTCGATAAGTATCCGAGCAAAATTCAGAGAAATGAAGAGCTTGGCTGTAACTTGCTAAATATGGCTGAGATTCATTACGTCCAGTACCTAGACTACTTCTAGTCGGAGAGCGTAACATGTTTTTATATATTCGTGGTAGGATTACTCACGTATTACTTAAATGAGTGACGATGGTCAGGCCTAACAAAATTACTGAGCCTGTCTCTTTTCCACGAGATGGTGATAGGCGCTTGCCTTGTCTTTAGTATCTTGAGTACAGCGTTTGATTACACACAGTTCACTAAGCAATTTTGAACCTTTTCAGATTTAACCTAGATCATATATTAAATTATACTACTTATAAAGTTTAAAAAAATAACTTGTAACACATCTTGTACGTACAAACTGCCCTGCAGTCAATTAATTTCCTTTCTTTTTCTCTATATTCGCCTTCCGTTATACTAAAAACTCACGCTGTTATATAATCAACGGCGTCACTAAAAGCCTAACGCAATAGAACGGAATTTAGAAGGAAAATTTCGCTCTACTTACATTAACTACCAGCAATCCGCCTTGGCTTTGCCAGGATAGCATCTATTAACATGGTGTTATTTCGATTCAATATATATTTTATTTTATTTTTTTTTGTATTTTAAAATAAAACTTGGATAAAATGAGCCTATATCCCTCCTTACGTTGCTTTCTGTTTGTTCGTAAAGATTCAACACAATCGGTTCAGCCATTTCGAATAATAGCCCAGACAGACAGTCGGACAATTTTTCTTAAATTGATTATTTAAGTCTTAGTAGCATGAAAATAACCTCTTGAGCTTAATACGAGTAGAAGCCAATTATTTTAATATTGCATACACAAATTTCAATTTTATTAATATATTTAGATTTCCAATTATAACAGTGGACTTTAATATAACGTTGTAGCTGTAACGATAACGGTAGGGGTTTCCGTTTAGATGTTATTTTATAAAAAAAATGCTTTTTACTCTATTGTAGTAAGTCAGAATGTGTCAAAAAGGCACACTCATCGTCGGCAATACTGTGATAGTCCGTACCTTAATGTATGCTAGTGAAAGTTGGTTGTGACAGAAGAAACACCAGAGTGAACGACCGCAAGGGGAACCCTGGATGAAAGTTTATCGATCAAGTTAGGATTTTTTTTAGGTTACACTAAAAGAACCCTTAACCGACGAACGTATGCTTAGATGAATGTAAAGGAGCTAAAAGAGATGTCAGGATCGTGCCAAATCAAAGTCCGTAGTCTCTGCCTACTCCATTGGGTGACAAACATGAGTATTTACGTATTTTTGCATGTTATTTAATTATGATTTACGCGTGGGTATACAAAAATGCAATAATAAGGAAAAAAGAGTTTTATTTAAAACTTATCAATAAAAATACAACACACGTTTTTTAACAATTGTGTAAAGATTAACAAATCCAATAATAATAATTCACAATAATTATGAAAATACGAGAGTTTTTGTAGACCAGTATTATTAGTTAGTAAAATTGCTTTAGACACTATTGAAAGCAAAGCACTTTCAGGAATATTTAAGTTAGCGAATGAAATACTAGCAAACGATGATAATATAACTGTTTTGCCTGCGCTCTCGCATTTCAAATTTTAGTGTTTTCGCGTCCAAAATAATGTCCTCATGTGCCAGTTTGAGTGATTTACAAGCGGTGTAGCTGCGCGCTACTTGTGTACAAGAGGACGTACTTTTGATTCATCTTGCCTTGTTCTTTGTTTTGTGCTTGTAAAACTAGTCACAGAAAAGAAAAACAGATTTAAATCTTAATTTGTTCATACATTTATTACAGCCTTATCTATATTTTTCGTCATAGAGGTGGATAAATTAAGTTATTACTGCTATTCTTGGCTGACGAGTTTGCCACTGCATTTTTTTTATAGGAGAGGGTACAAACGAGTATGCGGCTCACCTGGTGGTAAGTGACTACCGCCGCCCATGAACAGCTGCAACACCAGGGAGGGAATCGCAGATGCGTTGCCGGCCTTTTAAAAATGAGTACGCTCTTTTATTGATTTATTTTTATTGAGTTGTTATATTAGGAAGATGCAACTGCCATTTTTCTATTCTATATATATATCATAATGAAAATGCTTTATTACTCCTGGGAACTCAAATAGACCAGAAATAGACAACCTTGTTTACAGAAAAACACTTAACATACGAAACACAGCATTAAGCTGCTATTTCACGGTCAAATCAACCCATTCGTATAGTTTTAGAATGGCTATTGCAATCCATGGATACATGAAATCTACCTCAAATAAAGAAGGCTACAATTCGTCGTTACTTTTTAAATCTAAGATGGAATATCTCAGGGCTTGTTATTGTGCTGTCTCTGTATACCCCTCAGACCGAAAAACAGCAGTGTATGCACTGCCATTTCTCGGCAGAAACAGGTATGAGGGTTGTACCTAACCAGCAAATGTCAAGGACCCTCCCTCATTCATCATAATAATCATTAAGATAAGTCCTCCCTTCCACGAGACTCATATATAGCAGTGGATTTTGACGCGCTGATTAACAAGATTATACTCGAAAATATGATTTTGGTAATATTTCCAATCGATTCATATTTAGAAAAAACCTTTTTCATATCGATAAATCTCTTGCTTAGATCTTTCACAAAGTATTAAGGAATATCAGATTACAATATCAATTTATACAAGTTATTCGAACTCAAAGGCCAGCAAGCCCGAAGTGAAAGCAATTAACGGCCTCAAACATCTGAAATTACATTTTAAAGTGAAATCTGTATAATTAAAACTTGGCTAAAGCGATATCAATTATCATATTATTTAGCGATAGGTTTATTTTACATTGAGCGATAGATAGATTTATTTTATATCAACTATCTATAATTGATATCGCTAAATAAAATATTAATCTGATGAGAAAAGAAAAAAGAAGAAAGGAAAAACAAGTTCGTGGATTAAGCAGACATAAACATATTTTACAAAAACAATAAGTATGATAGTAAAAAACAGAATTAAGCGTGTGCAATAGCCTAGGCCTAACAAGAGTTAACAATATTTTCATATAGTTAAAGATCACTGAAATAAGATACTGCGTACTGGCGTTGTAAAAAATATCCGTTAGCTAATATCGTCCCGTGATTTGTGAAATTAAACTAGGAGATACGCAGCAGCGTCTTCCTAATACGTGGCAACTAAGGATTATAAATTTTTAACAAATATGGATAATTGTACTGAAATAATTATTAAATTAATTATTATGTTGGTAAGTATCCGCATTTTGAGACAATCTTTGTGGAGGCCTATGTCCAGCAGTGGACTTTGATAGAGTGTAATTGTGATGATGATAGACCACGAACTGGACCAGTTTTAGTATGCAGATGCACCAGTTTTCACTTTGGCTTACACACATCTATAAAACCGTACCTATTAAAACTATATAGCCTATATAAGCACCTATAAGAATATAAAAGCTTATTTTTCTTATCAGCCAGTACTTAACTAAAATTTCACATCGTGCTAGTGATGATGAAGCCCGAGATAGTAAATTGCAATGTCCTAACGTAACAAAAGAAATTTACTGTTACTTTGAATACAGCTATATTGTAATTGGACGGAGAGACAGACGCCGGCAGAATATTCCATTAATTTGATGTATGCATTATTAATGACAAATCAAACAGTTTGGGTGAATGCGGGAAACCACAACAAGACCCGCCGACTATCTTGTTGTCCGATGGTGAAAGAGGGTGGGTAATTTCTGTGTACACTCGCAGTTTTACGATGATAATAAAGTTTGGTTATATTTTACTTGATTATTTATTTAAATGTTGTGGTATGTGCAATTACCTACATTCCTACTGCTATATACATAAAACAAACTAAATGCTACATTTATAACGTTTATTTAATAATTTTTTGGCCAATGAAGGAAAAGGGGAGGTCTTCCCGCGCGGTAAAATGTTTCTGCCCGGTAAGCGGCCAACGCTCCGAGTAGTTCGG
>JAVANC010000007.1:27546608-27617629 GCA_033319125.1 Parnassius glacialis
GTCGAAATGTAAATCCAAGATGGCGACTGCAATCGGTATCAATTTTTTCATCATGGGTGTCATTTTTATGGTTTTCGAGGGTGTTGAAGCCGATAGTGCTGTCGAAATGTAAATCCAAGATAGCGGCTGCAATCGGTATCAATTTTTTCATCATGGGTGTCATTTTTATGGTTTTCGAGGGTGTTGAAGCCGATAGTGCTGTCGAAATGTAAATCCAAGATAGCGGCTGCAATAGATATCAATTTTTTCATCTTGGGTGTCATTTTTATGGTTTTCGATAGAGTTGAAGCCGATAGGGTTGTCGAAATGTAATTCCAAGATGGCGGCTGCAAAAGATATCAATTTTTTCATCATGGGTGTGAATCTCATGTTTTCGCGGGTTTTGAAGCCGATAGTGCTGTCGAAATGTAAATCCAAATGGCGACTGCAATTGGTATCAATTTTTACATCATGGGTGTCATTTTTATGGTTTTCGAGGGTGTTGAAGCCGATAGTGCTGTCGAAATGTAAATCCAAGATGGCGGCTAAATTAGGTACCAATTTTTTCATCATGGCTGTCAATCTCATGGTTTTCGCGGGTGTTGAAGCCGATAGTGCTGTCGAAATGTAAATCCAAGATGGCGGCTGCAAAAGATATCAATTTTTTCATCGTGGGTGTCATTTTCATGGTTTTTGAGGGTGCTGATGCCGAAAGTGCTGTCGAAATGTAAATCCAAGGTGGCGACTGCAATAGATATCACGTTTTGTATTTTGGGTGTGATTTTCATGGTTTTCGAGGGTGTTGAATCCGATAGTGCTGTCGAAAGGTAAATCCAAGATGGCGGCTGCAATGGGTATCAATTTTTTCATCTTAGGTGTCATTTTCATGGTTTTCGAAGGGTGTTGAAGCCGAAAGTGCTGTCGAAATGTAAATCCAAAATTGCGACTGCAATAGGTTTTTTTTTTTTTTTTTTTTTTTTTTTTTATAGGATAAGGGTGACAAACGAGCACACAGTCCACCTGATGGTAAGTGGTTGCTGCGGCCCATAGACATCTACATCTATCCTCAATTACAAGTCAAAATGTAGATGCGTTGTCACCCGTGAGGACTAAGATGGAATGCCTCATTTCCAGTAAAAAGGGCCTCCGGCCACCTGCACTCACCAAGCGAAACGCAGAGGTAAACCTCTACTTCACGCTGGTTTTCTGTGAGGTCGTGGTACCACCCCGGTTCGAGCCGGCCCATCCGTGTGACAGCAAGAGCTGCCGCCTGGCTCTACCACTGTTAGAAGGTATACATTTTTTTATTCATGGGTGTCATTTTTATGGTTTTCGAGGGTGTTGAAGCCGATAGTGCTGTCGAAATGTAAATCCAAGATGGCGACTGCAATCGGTATCAATTTTTTCATCATGGGTGTCATTTTTATGGTTTTCGAGGGTGTTGAAGCCGATAGTGCTGTCGAAATGTAAATCCAAGATAGCGGCTGCAATCGGTATCAATTTTTTCATCATGGGTGTCATTTTGATGGTTTTCGAGGGTGTTGAAGCCGATAGTGCTGTCGAAATGTAAATCCAAGATAGCGGCTGCAATAGATATCAATTTTTTCATCTTGGGTGTCATTTTTATGGTTTTCGATAGAGTTGAAGCCGATAGGGTTGTCGAAATGTAATTCCAAGATGGCGGCTGCAAAAGATATCAATTTTTTCATCATGGGTGTGAATCTCATGTTTTCGCGGGTTTTGAAGCCGATAGTGCTGTCGAAATGTAAATCCAAGATGGCGACTGCAATTGGTATCAATTTTTACATCATGGGTATCATTTTTATGGTTTTCGAGGGTGTTGAAGCCGATAGTGCTGTCGAAATGTAAATCCAAGATGGCGGCTAAATTAGGTACCAATTTTTTCATCATGGCTGTCAATCTCATGGTTTTCGCGGGTGTTGAAGCCGATAGTGCTGTCAAAATGTAAATCCAAGATGGCGGCTGCAAAAGATATCAATTTTTTCATCGTGGGTGTCATTTTCATGGTTTTTGAGGGTGCTGATGCCGAAAGTGCTGTCGAAATGTAAATCCAAGGTGGCGACTGCAATAGATATCACGTTTTGTATTTTGGGTGTGATTTTCATGGTTTTCGAGGGTGTTGAATCCGATAGTGCTGTCGAAAGGTAAATCCAAGATGGCGGCTGCAATGGGTATCAATTTTTTTATCATTGGTGTAATTTTCATGGGTTTCGAGGGTGTTGAAGCCGATAGTGCTGTCGAAATATAAATCCAAGATGGCGGCTAAATTAGGTACCAATTTTGTCATCATGCGTGTCATTTTCCTAGTTTTCGAGGGTATTAAAGCCGATAGTGCTGTCGAAATATAAATACAAGATGGCGGCTGCAATAGATATCCATTTTTTTATCTTAAGTGTCATTTTCATGGTTTTCGATAGAGTTGAAGCCGATAGGGTTGTCGAAATGTAAATCCAATGTGGCGGCTGCGATGGTTATCAATTTTTTTCATCATGGGTGTCATTTTAATGGGTTTCGAGGGTGTTGAAGCCGATAGTGCTTTCGAAATGTAAATCCAAGATGGCGGCTGCAAAAGATATCAATTTTTTCATCATGGGTGTCATTTTCATTGTTTTCGAGGGTGCTGATGCCGATAGTGTGTCGAATATAAATATAAGGTGGCGGCTGCAATAGATATCACGTTTTTCATTTTGGGTGTGATTTTCATGGTTTTCGAGGGTGTTGAATCCGATAGTGCTGTCGAAATGTATTTAAACTACTTTTAAAATTCCGTATATTTTCCGTAATTTTTTTAATGCGCTTAAGGTATGCCCAATTGTATTTACTAATTAATTTTATTTTTATTTTTTTTTGTTTTTCTGTAGATACAAATTTTTTATTTTATTCCATGATTAAAGCATAAATTACTTACAGTACTCGTGTAATAATAAAAATATTATAAAAATAATTTGGGTGTCAGACGACCGAGGAAGGACCACGCTCTCACAGAATACCAGCGTAAAATAGCTACATAATGCTGATGTGTTTCGTTTGGTGATTATAGAGTACCGGAGACTCTTTTTAATGGGAACAAGGCATTCCATCTTAATACTCAGAGATGACAAGACTTCTGCATTATGATTCTTAACCAAAGATAGATGTTGGTATCTATAGACTACAGCATCCACTTACCATCGGCTGCACTGTTTGCTCGTTTGTCACCCTTATACTTGAAAAAAATGTTCAGAATATTTTTCTATCCAAATGCAAGAGTAAATATTTAACGTACAAAACATTTAACAATGCAGGAGATAAATATATTTTGTTCTCGTCACAGCTAAAATGTAGATTATTTGCATTGCGTTCACATTTTACTACGAGAAATATATTCGCAGCATTTGAAATTTTAGTGAGATGGAAAAATGTACGTAGACGTACGTATTATCGACGTGGGTTGTGTCTTTCTTTGTGAAGTGGTATTGGGAGTAGTCATGCTGGGATTAGTGCTGACGTGGATACTGCACGCAATTGATGACGTAAAGAAAACTGCAGGTTTGTGGGGATTTCCGTGACAGTTATTGCGTTCGTAATAGATTTAATTGCACCTCATCTTGCTATTATTTTTAATACTTGAATCAGTTCCTGTGTTTCCTGATTTAATGAAGTACAGCAAAGTAATACCTTTATTTAAATCTGGCATTACATTGGACCCCGCTAATTTAAGACCTATTTCTGTACTACCAAACACTCAGTAAAATTTTTGAAAAAATAATTTTTGATCAATTGTTAATTTTTTTAATACAAATAAATGACTTCATAACCAATTTGGTTTAAGAAGGGGTCGCTCGACGTCTGACGCCGGTGTTGAGCTTATGAAATATATTTTTAATGCCTGGGAGAATTCACAGGATGCCTTAGGTGTTTTCTGTGATTTTCCAAGGCTTACGATTGTGTTCATCGTGAAACATTAATCAGGAAACTACAACATTACGGTGTAAAAAATTTGGCGCTTAGACTTATTACTTCATATTTAAGTAACAGAACTCAAAAAGTCGTGATCAATGGTAACGGATCCTCGGATCGGTAGTATCAATGGGCGTTTCTCAGGGCTCCATTTTTAGCCCATTCCTGTTTTTAATCTAAATTAATGACTTACTTTATCTTGTAGGGGACAATCACGATATAGTAATATTTGCTGACCATACCTCTCTAATTTTCAAACTCAAACGGCGATTAATATATTATGACGATGTAAATAATGCTCTATCGAATTTAGTACATTGGTTTGACGCCACAAATATGCTCTTAAACGGCAATCAGACAAAGTGTATTAAATTGACAATACCTAATGTAAAACATTTGAATACCAATGTGCTATTAAATGGGCAGGGATTGAGTCTTGTGGATACCACTATTTTTATCGGTTTTACTTTTGACGCGAAACTTCAATGGGGCCCCCATATATCTAAATTAGCAAGCAGACTTAGTTCTGCAGCATATGCTATAAAAAGAGTAGAAGTCTCACAGATGTTGAGACAGCTAGATTAGTGTATTTTAGTTACTTTCATAGCGTAATGTCTTATGGAATTTTGCTATGGGGTAATGCGACTGATATTGAAGCTATATTTGTTTCGCAAAAGAGAGCCGTTCGGGCGATTTATAACCTAAATTGTAAAGAGTCCCTCAGACAAAAATTTAAAGAAATAAACATATTAACTTTGGCATCGCAATATATTTATGAAAATGTAATGTATGTACATAAAAACAAAATTGATTGAAAAAAAATTGCTTTAATAAGAATAAGGATGTGCATAATTTAAACACTAGGAACAAACATAAGCTTGTAATACCAGTTACTAGACTTCACAGAATCAGTAGTTCATTTGTGGTGTAATGTATACGCTTTTACAACAAAATCCTAGAACATATTCAAAGTTTATCAATAAACAAGTTTAAAAGTTTTATTAAAGAAAACTGTACAAAAAGGGTTATTATAATATCAAGGAATACATGAATGAAAATAACCCCTGGAAATAAGGTGATCGCCACCATGCTGGTTCTATTAAAAATCATTTAAAAATTGTATAAGTTAAATTATTGTAAAGTGTAGTATGTTTGAAAAAAAGTCCAGCTGGGTTTCTTGCTGGTTCTTCCCAGGACAGCGGTATTTTCTGAACCAGTGGTAAATAAGAAATGACTTTCAATAAGAATCATGTAATAATCAATATTGAATAAAAATTATTCTATTCTATTCTATTCTATTGACGGAGGGCGGAAGATGCTCTTCAACTGAGGTGAGACACAACATTTCAATTTTTTTACCCGGTTCTTAGCTATGTAATTTAACATCTTTAATGTAATAGTCTTAATAGAATATTACATAATATTAAGTGTAGCGGAAGAAGTGTGTGGAACGATTAAAAGAGGCAGTTGTAAAAGAAGAGATGCATGGTGGAATGTTAAAGTGAAAGAAGCTGTAAAGAAGAAGAAAAAAGCATGGTTAGACTGCTTGGCCTCTAGTAATGATGAGAATATGAGAGATATGATGAAAGAAAAATATTAGCTGAAGAAAGTTCACACGAAAGCATTGATTGAGGAAGTGCGTGAAAAGTGTAGAATGGAAGCGGACGAAAGGTTGTCGCACAACTTTAAGGAGAACTCCAAACTCTTCTGGAAAGAGGTTGCAAGGACCCAAAGTAGTGCGACGGCCTTGAGAATGAACAAAGTGCTTTCGAGAACCAATGACGTTCTCTCAGAAAAATCGGACGTCATGCAGCGATGGAGCGAATTTTATAGAGAAATGTATGCGTGTGATGATCTAAGTGAGGGATACGGGTGTGACGCCGTGACTGGTACGCCAGACCTGGACCTCGATGACACTGAGGTCATCAGTATGAAAGAGATTGAATGTGCGATTCGAAGTTTGAAATGTGGTAAGGCTGCGGGACTAGACAGAGTTACTGCTGAAATGGTCAAGTATGGTGGGCCTCGCGTCTGGGACAGCTTTCATCTGCTGTGCAATTTGTGCTGGCAGACGGGAGATGTCCCAGATGATTGGCGATCCGCAGTCATTGTACCTTTATATAAAGGTAAAGGTTCAAATTTTGACTGCGAGTGCTATCGGGTGATCAGCTTGACCAGTTTAGCAAGTAAAGTTTACTCGAAGGTTTTGACACGTAGGATGCAAGAGAAATCAGAAAGATTTCTATGGGAGGCACAATGCGGATTGAGACCTGGAAGAGGATGCACGGCTCAAATGTTTTATCTCCGCATGATCACAGAAAATCTTCTGGCTGCTAACCAGAAGATTTTCATTGCTTTTGTGGATCTTGAGAAAGCATTTGATAAGGTTGTAAGGAAGAAAATGTGGGAACTGTTGCCGGGGTATGGTGTGGATGGTCGATTGCTAAGGGCTGTGCAGTCACTTTACTGTAACTGTAAAGCCTGTGTGCGGGTAGGGCATACCCATGTTTGGCGTCCAAACGAGCGTAAAACAGGGTTGTGTCATGTCTTCCTGGCTGTTCATACTGTATCTCGACAGCTGCTTACAGAAGCTGAAAGATAGCTGTTTGGGTGTGAAATTGGGTGACATTAATATAAATTGTCTGCTGTATGCTGATGATGCAGTGCTTATTGCACCATCAGAGGCAGAACTGCAGGCATTAGTCACGTGTATGAAAGAGAAATGTGAAAATAAAGGTCTCCGTTTGAATGCTAATAAAACTAAGGTTCTGGTATTTGAAAGGGACGAAGAGAGAACGAAGTGTGAAATATGGGTAAATCAGGAATGTCTAGAACAGGTTAATGAAATTGTATATTTGGGGAGTGCTTTAAGCTGGGATGGAAGATTTGATTTAGATGCGGACAGGCGTGTCGCTGCCGGGAACAAAGTCAATGGTGCCCTGACTGCGTTAGTTAAAAGGCAAGGCGTAGTGAAGAGTGCACGCCTTGCAATACATAACACAGTGTTGGTACCGACTTTGTTATATGGCAGCGAAACCTGGGTATGCCAGAAGAAGTATAAAAGCAAGTTGAATGCAGTGGAGATGCGATCTCTTCGTAAAATGTGCGTCGTTAACATGGCCGACCGAAAGCGAAACGAAGAGATTCGCAATATGACAGGTTTAAAAGACGACCTTATCACAAAAATTGATAAAGGCGTGCTTCGATGGTTTGGGCACGTTGAGCAAATGAGTGAAGATAGAATGGTGAAGAAAATATATAGTGCGAAAGTTAATATGAAAAGGTGTCGAGGTATACCGAGACTAACTTTCGAAGACCATGTGAGCAAATTGCTCGAAGAGGGGAGGGCCAAGAGTACTCGGATACCTAGACGTGCATGTATGAAGAAGTTAATGAATATGAAAGAAGCAAAAGAGGTATGTAAGGATCGTGACACTTGGCGATCTGTTCTTTCTGGCTACCCCGTCAGGGATTGTGCGTCAAGATAAGTAAGTACATAATATTAGTTCTGTTACTTTTAAATCTAAGTTATATACGAACTTATAGTAAATAGCTACTGTAGCAAATGAACAACTGCTTTTTTTGCGTGGTAGGACCATGCTGCAGCTATATCAGTAGTATAGTTGTAGCACGAATGGCTCGGCTCGACCGGGGAAAGACCACGCTGACACAGAATACCAGCGTAAAATAGCAGCTTAATTCTGCTGTATATCGTATGGTGAATGTAGAGAACCAGATACCTATTTTACTGGAAAAGATGCATTTTATCTTAGTCATCACGGCTGACAACGCATCTGCATTTTAATTCGCAAATGAAGATAGATGTAGATATCTCTGGGCCACAGCAACCACTTACCTTCAGGTGGACTGTGTGCTCGTTTGTCACCCTAATTCTTTAAAAAAAACCTGGAAATAACTTCAAATACACATGCGTTATCATGACATTTAATGATTAATATCCTGTGTTTATACTAGTTCTCTCTATCCTTGAGATCGGAGCACAACAGTGCACTCCTACTTGGTAGCCGAAATAAGTAAGAAAGTGGTGCTTACACAGATTTCTAAACAGAGAATAAGAATACTACCACCATGTAACACAGAATGACTGTAATCATACTGGCTTTCTAAATCCTTAAGAATGGAATACACAAGTACACGCGGTGTTCCTTTGATGACAGAAATAGGTAACGACATCTACCCAGACAAACACATAGGCAGAACAATCCAACCTATTAGCATATTTTTTTTTATAGGATAAGGGTGACAAACGAGCACACAGTCCACCTGATGGCAAGTGGTTGCTGCGGCCCATAGACATCCACATCCATCCCCAATTACAAGTCAAAATGTAGATGCGTTGTCACTCGTGAGGACTAAGATGGAATGCCTCATTTGCAGTAAAAAGGGCCTCCGGCCACCTGCACTCACCAAGCAAAACGCAGAGGTAAATCTCTACTTCACGCTGGTATTCTGTGAGGTCGTGGTACCACCCCGGTTCGAGCCGACCCATCCGTGTGACAGCAAAAGCTGCCGCGTGGCTCTACCACTGTTTAATGTTACGGTTTTATGTTACGGTTTTAGTACAATGCGTTTTGGCGTGAACAACACAAGCAATTGAATATTATAATTACAAATTTGAATGTCCGCATTGTATTATTAGTTTTTGGAGAGTGGCCAAAAATTCGTACAGCCGACTTCCTAGTGTAAAAAATGTGCTTTAAACAGACGCCATGTTTTACCAAACACCCGAGTTAGTTGAGATGGAATTTTTGTACAAAACGAGGGGAAAATGTTGGCGCGAATTTCGTGGTTTTTACGGAAAAGAAATTTATATTTTTAAATTAAAGTCACAATCAATCTATAGTTTATAAAACATTCCGGTCCAATATGTAGGCTTTCGAGGTATCGTGATTATCATTATTTTCTTGGAATCCTTTTCAGAAAACAGCTCCGTGGATTAGCAATGTGTTGTAGAGCTGAGGTTCGCGGGCTTGAATCCCACACAGAACAAGAATTTGTATGCTGAAATTTATGTTTGTAAACAGCCTCCACGTTTCAGGAGAAAATCCTAGCGTGGGATAACGTTTACTTAAAAAGAAATTTACATTGTAAGACATGCAGCATGGGCGGCTAATAATACACGAATTACAAAACATGCACGTTGAAAGACACCGTCGTTGACGACGGTGAATTTCAACTAGTAAAAAAAAATGCAAAATTTTCAGCTAGGTTTAAAACGATGTATTTTAAATAACAATATATTTTTCATATTCCTTAATAACAATGTTTTAATGTATTTTTAATTATCATTACGACCGTATTCTGATTTTACAGAGTGATTTTTTCATATTGTATATATATGTTAGCAGTAGGATGACATACAATAAAATACATGAGAGGTGTCATTACAGAGAGGGTATTGCGAGGATTTGTGGTCTATCAAATATAATTTAATAGCGAGGACGATCTTGAACATGTTAACAGACTGCAGACTTCCCGGAACGTCGAGGTTTCCATTCATATAGCACACATAGCTGAGTTGAATCACCAAAAAGATCGTATCCGCCATTACATTAGGTTTCATAGATGAAAAATCATTGCAAAAGAACTCCGATTCCTATTAAGGATGATTCACGAAGCTATTGAAATCAAAAAAACACCCTTATTTTAATGGAGAAAATGAATGGGGGCTGACGTCTGATTAAGGCCCGTTACATACATACGGAATTCCATTTCGGGATTCCGTTTCGATATTCCGATTCGAGATTTCGAGTGCAGCAAGTTCGTATAAAATCTATGACCCGTCACACACGTACGGTAGTTTTCCGTTCAAATTTTTGCGGGCAAAACGGGATTCCGTATGTGTGTGGTTGACCAATTCGGAATTCCGAAACGGAATTCCGAAACGGAAAAACATCAAAAATGTTTTTATTTATTTTTTATTATAATAAATATAATATAATCGTTTACTGAATCGATTTCTATCCTTTATAATATAGGTATTATTTTTATCCAAAAATAATTGAAACTACGTAATTTACAGTCACACTAAACCTGTAGAGTCATTACAAACTGAAATGGACGGAAACTCAAAGCAATAAGACTTTTAAAAGTGCAGTTTTATTTGTATTAATACAAGTTCCGTCATTTAATACAAAATAAAGAAAATTGAATTTTATTTCAAGTATGTTAAAGTCTTTACAAATACAGAGTTTGGAGTACCTTATAAAGGTCGCGGCGGCCGGGCCATTGAGCTCCCAGATCACCTGATTACGTACGTATTAAATGTTAATACGTATTAAATCATTAGTTTATTTTAGTGAGACAACAAGTGCCAAGTACCTAAAAATAGTAATTCTATGAGTGAACGAGTTTAGAATAGTGAATAATGACACTGAATTGCTTTCTTAATTATTTTCTTTCTTTTTCTTTTTTTAAAACGTAACCTCCACACTAGGATTTTCTCTTGTATTGTGGGGGCAGTGTAAAAACATAAATTTCACAAGGACCATCATTCAGACCCGGAACAATTATTTGTAGGCCATACAAATATTGTTCCGGGCGGGATTCAAGCCCGCGGTCCTTAGCGCTGCAACTCAATTACTAAGCCACTTCACCACGGAGCCGTGGTAGACATTTTGAAAAGGTATTAAAATACAACGTTGCATGAGATTTTAGGCTATCAGTAAGTTAAATATTTGATTCTTAAAATTATTGTTATCTTGATTCACATCTTTTAAACACGCCGTCTTTGAATTATGTTTTCATATTGCCTCTTAGTTTTAGCAGTTTATTATTATTTACAATTACAGTTTAACAGTGGTAGAGCCACGCGGCAGCTTTTGCTGTCTCACGGATGGGCCGGCTCGAACCGGGGTGGTACCACGACCTCACAGAATACCAGCGTGAAGTAGAGGTTTACCTCTGCGTTTCGTTTGGTGAGTGCAGGTGGCCGGAGGCCCTTTTTACTGGAAATGAGGCATTCCATCTTAGTCCTCACGGGTGACAACGCATCTGCATTTTGATTCGCAAACGAGGATAGATGTAGATGTCTATGGGCCGCAGCAACCACTTACCATCAGGTGGACTGTGTGCTCGTTTGTCACCCTTATCCTATAAAAAAAAACAATTCAAATGTTATGCAAATTTATAACATTTTGTAACGTATATCATAATCAATAAACAAAATTGTTCAGAGACGAAAGTCCAATGATTGAAAAGTGTGATTGAAAGATGCGATCAAATGTTTACTAGACTTAAACGTGTTCATAGGTAGGTATTTTTTTACATAAACAAATGTGTATTGTAGGCTTTTTTCGGCACTAATACCTACCTACAGTTGTGTCAAGCGGCGGGGGCGTTAACTCGTTTCGAACGCGAGCGAATAGGTACCTACTGTGATAGAAAGTCCCTCAAAACCTATACCTACGTGAGCGACTGCGTGCGTTCGTGGATTTATACTGCGACCACAATATTGTTCCGGAATTAAAATAACTAAGGTAATAAATAATCAATGCATAAACATGTTTAATTAAGAAGTCAGTGTATACACGGTGTAACTTGAGGGGTGGATCATCGAAGACTGGGGGGTGGAGGACCTCAATACCTAACGAATTAACCCCCCTATAGGTAATGCGATATTCAGTGGTTCAAAAGTTATTTGGACTTTAGTAAAAATTTTGTCAAAATCCGATTTTAGCCTAAACTTCGCAATTGCAGCCAAACTTTTAGGTCTGCGACCGTGATTCTTTTTTTCAAACAAGATAAACAGAGGGTTATTTGTATGTTTACAGCAAACAAAGGCTTAGATTTTTAAAAATCAAAATAAAAAAATTGTAGTGTCATTTTTTTTTTTCAAAATCTAATGTTTGCCTTAACTTTCGATGGTTCTAAAACAAATATTTCACATATTATTTTTTTCTACAACCTATCTTAAAAACAATTGGTTTTCATGAAGAATTAAGTCTGAAAATTTAATTTAGCTAGTGCTGGGGCATCATGTTTAAAAATGTACATAAATACTCCATGTGGCAATAATCGACATTTTTTCTTTAATTAAAATTTAAAGTCTACTATAAAACGTAAGTAAGTTTATTTTATTAAGCGTACGCTACGCTAATAAGTAGAATAACGAGATTACTATACGAAAGGACAGGAAAAAGAATACACACGAATATGTACTGTTATAATTAAAAATAAAAAAATTTTGTACAACCGACTTCAATATAAATTATTAAGAATAACTCAAACACTTTTGGTCAGATCTTAATCAAATTTATATGAGACCAAATGTGAAGCACCAGCTTTCAAATAAAAAATCCTCGAAATCGGTTTACCCAGTAAAAAGTTATGAGGTAACATACAAAAAAAAATCATACAGTCGAATTGAGTACCGTCTCCTTTTTGAAGTCGGTAGAAAATATTATTTATTGTTTTTGACACACTTATTCACAGTAAATGTTCAAAATGAGCTCCATTATTGACGATACATAGCCTGCATCTTTTTATAAAACTTCTTTTGATCCTGCGGAATGATTCTTCTTTTTCTTTAATCTTCATTTTGGCCTGTTTCAGTTTCAGCCGTAATTGTTCAATAGTGGTGTATTCGCTTTTATACACCAGCTCTTTTTAATATCCCCAGATGAAAAAATCTACGGGGGTCTGACGACCTTGGAGGCCAGGCTATTGGCCCGCCACGGCCTATCCATCTACGTGGAAAAATTTGATTAAAATATTCCTTTACATTCCGTGCGAAATGGCATGGCGCCACATCGCATTGAAAGTACATGCAGCTCCGTACAGCCAAGTTGACTTCCTCCAAAATTTCAGGAAAGTTATTTTGTAAAAATTGCAAGTATGCGTCGCCGTTTAATCTGGCTGGTAACTCAAACGGTCCAATCAGCTGTTTGTTGAATACTCCTGTCCATAAATTAATACTATACTGTAGTTGAAAATTGTAGCGGTGAATCGCATGTGGGTTTTCAAAACTCCAGGAGTGGTAATTATGCATATTCAATATTCCACTCAGGCTAAAGGGTGACTTATCTGTCCACATTATGCTATCAAAAAAGTTTTTATCTGCGTCACATCTAATTATCATGTCCTGACAAAAGGCCACTCGTCGTGGATAGTCCGCAGGTAGTAAATCTTGCACTTTTTTCACGTGGTAAGTGTGCATTCCCTCTGCTTGCAGAAATCTGTGCACAGACATGTGAGGTAGGCCTCTGCGACGGCCAATTGCTCTCGTACTTGTTGACGGATCTCTTTCTATTTCTTCCAAGATTTGTTCGATTTGATCTGGGTCGATTCTCGGAACTCCTTCGGGCCGAGAAGAACCGGGTATGCGACCTTCCATGTACGCGTTTCGGGCACGTAAAAAAAAACACGGTAGTCAGGGTATACCTCAGGTTGTGGACCACCTCTTCTAATCAGTTGCTCACGGTACATCCTAGCAGCTGCTCGGGCGTTTCCTCGGGCT
Source organism: Parnassius glacialis (assembly GCA_033319125.1). Lineage (NCBI taxonomy): Eukaryota > Metazoa > Arthropoda > Insecta > Lepidoptera > Papilionidae > Parnassius > Parnassius glacialis. Next base: position 27,560,026 of record JAVANC010000007.1, read on the forward strand.
GCGCCGTAACAGTAGTACATTTCTGCATAGTCGCGTGGAGAATAAGACATGATGGACAAAATTCACGTAATCTCCAATATGTAATAATCGTCCAATAAATGCGCAGTCTTCGTTCAGAGGTAACAACAATCCAAATCACATAGAAGGTATCAAAGTCCAATAATTATGTAGTTTTCGTTCCGAGGTAACAGCAATCGAAATCAAATAGAGAGATCGAAGTCCGATAAACAAGCCGAATTCAGAGGATAAAATTAAAACACCGGATAGAAACGTAGCACATGTAAGAGCACAGGGACAGACGATAAACGACTAAGGAAGGAACTTACAATAGTCATACCCCTTACTCAAAAAATAACAAGTCCTTCTAAGAAAACAATGGCCATAAAAATACCAAACCACCTTATCAGCCAACCACGGCACTGCTGTGGGCGAGCGAGTAATAATACGAGTATTTTTTTCTAGCTATCCTCTTCTTAACTTAAACCAGATGTTACATGATAAGAAGCGCAGACCCCTGCGCTTCTAACTTTTTCGGTAACTAACTTTTTAAAATAGTTTTAGGCTTTATAAAATCAGGGATTTTTGGTACTTGGACTATTTGAGTACATTTTTCAACATGATGCTCCAGCACTAGCCAAATGAAATGTGGGCTCTTCCCCCCCGGACTGCATCCAGTGCACACGTGTATTAAGACTGCTACGACTACGAGTAATTATTAGAGTTTTTATAAATTTAGTACATTAAATAATCTACTGCATAAAATAGGAGCTCATAATCTACGAAGAGATTTTTAACAAGTTGACGCGCCGAGGGACAAAGACAGTGAGTCTTTTTTCTATTTCTATGAGACCCTATTTACACATACGAGTGCAAAATAAAGAACTCGTGTTTAAAGTAATTATCCCTTTATACATTCCGCCAACCAACGTAAGGATAGTGCGAATAGGAAGTGCGAATACACATAATATAGACATCGCACTCGCTAATTAGCACTCACTCTAGTAGATTAATTAAGAAGCACGGAGCAACAAAGACGCACGAACCGCTCGCTCATAAGCGGACAATTACCTGCGTATGCGCATCACGTGCCATACTATATTGAAGCTACTGTCGCACAGAATAAAGTGCGCTCTCTTGTTGCCGACCTCTAGCAACTTTATTATATCCTGGTACAATGGAGCGTCCAAGCGCGACCGATATGTCCGTTTGCGACGATAACGAAACGACTTCACCAACTTACGTATTTGCGCGCAGCCGGGCCGTCACTATGGAGGACTTCAATAGTTTTAAGGAGGAAATGAAAAGCATGATATCTTCTCTGTGGCTTGCACAACAAAAAGAAATAAAGTCTATACCGGACACCTTAAAGGAGATACAGAAAAGTAATACAAGTATTGAAAATTCAATTCAATCGCTTTCGACTAAAAATGAGGAGTTGAGTAAAATGGTATCACAGTTAGAGAGTAGGGTGATGGAATACAAAAATAATATTATACTCCTGGAGGATAAATTAGAAAACTTGCAAATGGCCTATCGAAAGGCTAATATTGAAATAAAAAATGTCCCCCGGGGCAAAAATGAAACTAAGGGCGACTTAGTTGAAATGGTTCTATGTCTATCTGCAAGTATTGGAGGTTCGCTGTGCAGAACGGATATCAAGGACATCTATAGAGTCCTGGGAAAGAAAAAAGACTCTATGAATACCCCAATTATTATTGAATTCGGGTCTACACTCATTAAATCCGACATTTTAAAACGGTGTAAATCTTTTAATAACACTAACAAAAATAAATTATGCACTAAACACCTGGGATCCCGCACATCATGTGACACTGCTATTTTTGTGTCAGAACAACTAACGGCAAAGGGCTCGCGGCTTTACTTCCTTGCACGGGATCTGGTCAAGACTGGAAAATATAAATTCTGTTGGACCGGATATGGGAGGGTGTACGTCCGTAAATCGGAACATACTCCGATAATCACCATCAAATCGGAAGCCCAGGTACAACAGCTTCTGAATGGAGACTGACTATCCTTGGTACTTCTTTTTTGTTTAATGTGTAATCTCGTTAATAATGTACTATTTTTGCTATTAGTTTTATTGATACTCTTGTTTTTTGCTTGCCTTGAAACTGTAAACAAGATTTATTTATTTAACACATACCAATACACCTGTCTAATTCACACTCACAAAACTTCGCACACTCAATATACACTATTTGACAACACACACTCACACACTTATCCACTCTACAACTGCAAACTACCACTCAAACACACAAAATTGCCTAATCACACCACTCAGAAAATATTTTTTGCGGATATACTAATGTTTTCTGTATTTTATTGTGCAATAATCCCTTCAAACAACTGCTACCCCATAATAAACGATGTCACAACTTTTATGACGTTCAACACAATCGAATTCTATAGTGCAGAAAAAGTTATATACATGTCCCCTGAATTTGGTAACACGTGTTTCTATTTTTACTATATTCAATATGGATGATGCCCTTAATACCTTAAATGATCTAGACAACGTAGAAATTGCAGACTCTTCTTTGGCAGATATTGAAAATCTACATAAATTTATTAATGTATCAGAAAAAGACCTAACAATAATATGTCAGAATATAAGAAGTGTTTACAAAAATTTTGACGATTTTCTTGTTTCCATTACTCAGTTAAAGTTTAATCCAGACCTAATAATTTTGACTGAATGTTGGACAAATAAAGATAAACCCATCCCACACTTATCAAACTATGCTTCGTATTACAGTACTCGCTATTTAAACCAGAATGATGGAGTCATCGTTTATATAAAAGATGACATATCAGCTAATATAAAAGAAATAAATCTAGATGACTCTTCTTGCTTACAAATTGAGACTACCAACTACACTGTATTAACAATATATAGGTCACCATCGAATGTCAATGTTGATAGATTTGTTAGCTCCCTAAACACTCAACTTGAATTAATCCAATCTCATAGATGCATTATAATAGCTGGCGACATAAATATAAACTTAATTCAAGATTTAAATGAACATAGCACTATGCACAATAGTAGACTTGCATATCTTGACATGCTAAGTAATCACAGTATCATGATGGGTCATTGTCTACCAACGCGGGATGGTAGTTGTCTAGACCACATAATGCTTAAAATGGATAGACGAATTCTGACTGCTAAAATTGCTATTCTAGACACTACCATAACTGATCATTCTATGACTTTTTTACATATTTCTAACTTATACACTAAGCATAAAACTCAGAGAGTCAAATTGGTCACTGACTATGACATGGCAATCACGAGTATAGTAGACAAAAATATCCAAGATCTGCTGCTATATGATGATCCTGAGATCATTTCTAATCTTCTGATCTCTCACGTCACACAATCTCTTAGAGAAAACTCTCGGAAGATTCGTATCCCAAGGAGCCAAAGGACTATTAAGGCTTGGATAACTCAAGGGGCTGTATTAAAAATAGAAACGAAATGCAAAAAAAATTACGTTCCAACCCTCATGATGAAGTCCTTAAAATTACATATAAGCGTTATCGCAATTTTTGTACCAACTTGTTAAAGAAACTTAAGCGTTCTTATGAAAGACAACAATTAGAAAATTCATCAAAAGATTCAAGAGCTCTTTGGAAACACATAAGGAACATCACACATTTGAATCAGGACAAAACTGGAAGTTTTAAACTCTTGACAACCAAACAAACCCCGGAGGAGTCAGTTGACTATGTCAATGACTTTTTTGCAGGCGTGGGAGAGAACCTGGCAAGCAGTATCTCAGCTGTGAATAACCCTCATGATCTGTCAACTCATCTTGTGGATAAGACCCAACTCACAACTTTTTGCCTATTGGAAACAGATCACCAAGAGGTAAATGACATTATAATGAGTCTGAAATCAAACAGTGCTCCTGGTTGTGACCATGTTCCAGCTAGTTTTTTGAAACTAGCTCGGTATATACTGGTCCCAGTCATCTGTCACCTAGCCAACTGTTGCTTTAGGAAAGGTGTCTTCCCAAGTTTATTAAAAAGAGCTATTGTTACCCCGGTGCACAAGGGTGGGAATAGGGAGGATGTTAATAATTACAGACCTATATCGGTGCTTCCTTCACTGTCCAAAATACTAGAGAAGCTTATTAATAAAAGACTGGTAACCTTCCTAAAAAAATACAACATATTGGCAGATTCACAATACGGCTTTCAATCAGGAAAATCTACCCAGGATGCTATTTTATCCCTAACATCACTCATAGCTAATCAGTTGGACAGTGGAGGCAAATGCTTGACGATATTCTTAGACCTGAAGAAGGCCTTTGACACCGTATCTGTTCCCATTCTCGTGCGCAAACTAGAAAAAGTTGGAGTTAGAGGTACTCCATTAAATTTAATTAAAAGTTATTTGAGTGGCAGGAAGCAGAAGGTTAGGGTGGGTAGTTTTGTGAGCAACGATGCTGACTTAACTTTTGGTGTACCACAGGGCTCAGTTCTTGGGCCAACATTATTCCTCATTTACATCAATGAGCTTTGCAGTATGTCCCTAAACAGTACCTCGATCTTCTCTTACGCTGATGATACTGCCATGGTCATTACTGGCAACTCCTGGGACTCTATCAAAAAGAACGCGGAATCGGCACTTTTTATTACTGCTTTATGGTTAAGGTTAAACCTACTTTCGTTAAATACATTAAAGACTAACTTTATGTGTTTCTCTATAAGCAATAGAACGCAACCAAACCCAGATTACAATCTCACGCTACATAATTGCTGTCTTCTAAATGCTTCAAACTGCAACTGTCCAATCATTGCCAAAGTGAACTCCACAAAATATCTGGGAGTAATGATTGATGACAGACTTTCATGGCACGCCCACACTGACCTTATTACAAGTCGCATCAGAAAATTAATCTGGATTTTTAAAATTTTACGACATTCTGCGAAAGAAGACCTATTAAAACGCATATATGTTTCTTTGGCGCAGTCTATCATGACTTACTGCATTCCTGTATGGGGTGGTGCATCAAAAATAAAATTTTTAGTAGCTGAACGTGCGCAGCGCGCACTTTTGAAGGTCATGTTCTTTAAAAAACGTAGGTTCCACACCCAAGCACTCTATGCCGTAGCAGATTTGTTGTCATTACGTAAATTATATATCCTGCATACTGTTGTTAAAAAACACAAATCTCTCCCACTTGACACTTCTATATTCACCAGAAGAAGGATTGACTCAGTAGCTAAAATGCAAACATGTAAAACATTTTTTGCTAGACAACAACACGCAAACCTGTCATGTCAACTATATAATAAGGCCAACAAAGCACTTAACATCTATACCAAAACAACTTTTGAATGCAAGGATCTAGTCCTAAATTGGCTTAAGCCACTAACTTATGAGGAAGTAGAGAGCATGATTAGGTTTTAAACATATAATTACATCCGCACATAGTATAGAAACACACACACACACACACACACACGCACGCACGCACGCACGCACACACACACACACACACACACACACACACACACACACACACACATTTACACACACACACACACACACACACACACACATCCTATTCAATCACACAAGAGTAAAAATTGTATGCATGCCTTATTTAAATAATTAGTATGTAGTCTCTCAGTTCATTAAAAATAGTAGTCTAAATATATGTTGTAAAAGTGTTTTTGGAAGAGCGGAGTTTCCTAGAACAAGCAATTTATTTAGCTTAAAAGGAATCTCCAAACATAGAAAACTTGTATATTTAGACTTAAGTTAATGAAATAAACATTTTTGATTTTTTTTTTTGATGAAATTTTCAGACATAATTCTTCATGATTACCAATAGTTTTTAAGATAGGTTCTAGAAAAAAATGATATGAGAAATATTTGTTTTAGAACCATCGAAAGTTAATGCAAACATTAGATTAAAAAAATGGCACTATAATTTTTTTATTTGGATTTTTATAAATCTAAGTTTCTGTTTGATGTCAACATACAAAAAACCCTCTGTTTATCTTGTTTGAAAAAAAGAATCACGGTCGCAGACCTAATAGTTTGGCTGCAATTGCGAAGTTTAGGCTAAAATCGGATTTTGACAAAATTTTTACTTAAGTTCAAATAACTGTTGCACCACTGAATATCGCATTACCTATAGGGGGGTTAAATCGATAGGTATTGAGGTCCTCCACCACCGATGATCCACCCCTCATGTTACACCTATTATACCATAATATACTAATTGGGGTGTCTGAGTGTGTGCGTTAATTACGTTATTTATTGTAACTAACAGTGACATTTTTTTCCGTTTGCGATAAGCGCAAGCGAGTGATTCGTATGTGCATTGTGTGTGCGTGTGTGTGTATGTACGCTCGTGTGTGTGTGTGTGTGTGTGTGTGTGTGTGTGCGTGTGTCTTTGTGTATGTGCGTGTGTGTGTAAGAGTGCGCGCGCGCGGGTGCATGTGCGCACACACGTGTGTGTGTGTGTGTGAGAGAGAGAGAGAGAGTGCACGTGTGTGTGTGCGTGTGTATGTGTGTGTGTGTGTGTGTGTGTGTGTGTGTGTGTGTGTGTGTGTGTGTTAACTCGTACGTGGTATGTGAAGATCCGATATGCAGTATTAAATAACTTATTCCTCCCTCTTTTTGTCAGCCGGTGATAGTTCACAACTAGTCATCAGGCTCCCCTGTGTGGAAAGAATTGCTTAAATCGTTGCGCTTTTCAAGTTTACTACCGATTACTTCATGAGACGCCTCGCATCGATGGTGATTCCAATCACCGAACTGGGTATTTTATGTCTGACGTAAACAAGATTATGGTAGCGCCATTTGGAAGACTAGATTTTTCTGGCATATTCTATGTTTGCCCTTAGGAAACTGATGGGATAAAATGAAAAGTTAAATTAGGGCTAATAATCTTCCAATCACCAGATGTCGCTAGTTGTGACTGAGGTAAAGTTTTTGTTACGCAGTATCAGTTAATTGATTGTATTATTTTTAAATAATAGTTTATCAATATCTAGAGTATTATATTAATGCACAACACAATGCGTCAGTGGTTTAATTTTGAATTTTTTGCACATTATAACTCTTTTTTAAAAAAGTCGTCTTTTAGTTATATTCATAGTTTAGTTTATTAATTTCTAATGTAATTAATATAAAATATAACTAATAATACAAAAAAAAACCTTAAATATTACATTTTCCTAAGAAAATATCGTCCCCGCTATGAAATCTTTCAAATATTTTACCTCACTTTAAAGTGGCGCCGCCCTGGTGGCATAAAAAGTTGTGGATGCCCTCATTCCTCATTACTTTTCAAAAGAAAGTACTTTATAGCCTATAATTAGTAATAACATCTTTTCTATATACTTAAGACGGAAAACCAGAAAACAGCTAACCCTTTTATACGTGGTAGAGCCATGCTGCGGTTATATTTTTGGTATAGTTGTAACACAAATGGGTCGGCTCGACCGGGGAAGGACCACGCTCTCACAGAAAACCAGCGTAAATTAGCAGCTTAATGCTGCTGTGTTACGTATGGTGAGTGTAGAGAGCCGGAGACCCTTTTTACTGGAAACAAGCATTCCATCTTAGTCCTCACGGGTGATAATGCATCTGCATTCTGATTCGTAATCAAGGATAAATGTAGATGTCTATCTGCCACAGCAACCACTTACCATCAGGTAAACTGTGTGCTCGTTTGTCACCCTATCCTATAAAAAACCTACCGAGGCGATTTCTTATGTAGAAAAACAGACCTTCCACCTTATTTTCTTTTATAGAATAAAGGTGACAAACAAGCACACAGTGCACTTAGTAGTAAGTGGATGCTGTAGCCCAAGCACACATCTATCTTCGATTCAAATCAAAATGCAGATGCATTTTCACAAAGATGGAATTCTTCGTTTCCAGTAAAAGTAGTCCCCGGTTTTTGGCACTTACCATACGAAACACGAAAACATTGATCTCTTATTTTACGCTGGTATTTTGTGAGAAGTAATGATGTTTGTTAATACTGTAAAAAGTCAGTGTACTGAAGTGTGCTGAAATAACAATGATGCATGTTATGTCCGAATCACTCTGATACGGACATCAAATTCACCAAACTGCTCTAAAAAAAAAGATTTATTTAAATAGTCGGAGAGTGTCCAATACAGAAAAATAGGAAATGTTTGTTTTTCTTGATCAAATTGTAACCGGTAAAGCTCCACAAATATTTATTCATTGAAATTGTAAGCTAAATGTATTGGATTTAATTTAATTGTGTTTGTTGTTGATTCTATTTCTTTACATCCTTGAAAAACATGCCTAGCCCTCAGAATAATTGACTTGGCCAATATTTGAAATCAAGTGGTCAGTTGGGCCAAAATCGGTTATTGGGTTTTTCCGTCAAGAAATTCTCAGAAGCAGGAGGAAATCACGAATTACAAATGTGTCCTGTTAATGGATACAGCTTCTCAACGCATCTATTACCTATCGAAGCGATAAAATACAGTCATAGTATCGGACCCATGTAGTAGCGGGTAAGAATACCCACTACCCCATATTTTCCTGTGGGTGTCGTAAGAGGCTACAGAAGGTAACTAAGACAGGAGATGGGCAGCAGCATCTTTCTCATAATAGCAAAAACCAATCAAAACTGCGATTGCCAACCCACTCGCCAAGCATCAACCCCATGAGCAACGACAAAAATAAACGGCACCCAGACCCAGGCAGCGCCGCTTTTTCTAGCTACGGTGGCGACAATGGTTACGGCAGGGCAGGGAATGCTTAGGATCTCCGGGAGAGGTTCGGTTGCAACCTACGATGACTCGGCCTGGCAACATATAACGCACGTTCCCTGAGGACTGACGAGAAGATCCTGAAGTTAGAAAGAGGTGTCCGATTTATCAACGTCAACGGTCAACGTTGAAAATATTGGGAATGTGTAGACGAGGATTGTGTACCTCAAGTATACTCAAAATAGAGGGTTTTCTAAGAATCACCAAACGGTATTCACTGAAGGTAATACAAGTTTACACACCAATCTCTCAAATTTCAAAATTCTTTCAGTCTCCCGAACAAGCTCTTTTAATAAAAGGGTTAGCACCACAGACCACAGATAACATTAGCCAAGTTGTACAGAGGACCGAAGAGTAAAATTTGCCAATTTTCCTTGCGTATATGAACTATGAAAAAGCCTTTGATTCCTTCGAAATTCGGGATATACTGAAGTTTCTTCTGCGGTGCCAGACTATCGGTATATTGAAACGCTGAAATGTTAATACATTAGGGCTACGACGGCTATTCGAGCAGATACCCAAGATCCGAATCCTATCCAACTGCAGAAAGTTGTAAAACATCACAAAGAGTTATTAACATCCATGGCGAGTATATCACTCACCTTCAATATGCCGACTATATAGTCCATATGGCATAACCACTGCAGGACCTAAGCACTATGTTGAATGACCTAAATAGTGCCTCCCAACGGATAGGTCTTAAGATGTTATGAACATGGACAAAACAAAAATCTTGTTTAACATCCGTGTCACACCTATGCCGGTAGTTGCTGGGAGTAATAAGCTCGAAGTTTTTTTTTTATATAGAATAGCAAACGAGCATGCGGCTCACCTGATGGTAAGTGACTACCGCCGCCCATGAACAAACGCAACACCAGGTGAATCGCAAATGCGGTGCCGGCCTTATAGAACGGTGTAAGGTCTTTTCTTGAAGGTTTCTAAGTCGTATCGGTCCGGAAAATTCGCTGGTGGTAATTAATTCCACAAGGAAGTTGTGCAAGGGAAAAAATCTTAACGATTCTCATGATATAAATTAGTACTTTATATGTGATACGTTAACAGACGGTAATAAAGAGGTATGTAAGGATGGTGACACTTGGCAATCTGTTCTCTCTGGCTACCCCGTCAGGGATTGTGCGTGAAGATAAGTTAAGTTAAGTTAATCACTTTTATTACAAAAATATGAAATGTACAGACGTCTGCTATTTACATTTTTATTATATGTATATATATATATATATATATATATATATATATATATATATATATATATATATATATACAAGCCGTGGTAGCTCAGATGGTTAACGCTCGCTGTAAGCTTCACAGTACTCGAGTAACCCTGGTTCGATTCCCGCCGGCACCATTGAAATTGTTGATTGCAATTTTAAGTGCTGATTTACCACCTGTTCGGCGGTTAAGGAAAACATCGTGACGAAACCTGCATGTCTGAGAAATAAGAAAAAAAATATTTCGAGACATGTGAAGTTCGCCAAAACACATTGAGGATGCGCGGCGTACATATCCTTTCCCTTAAAACCCGCTCAGAAATAAGAGGAGGCCTGTGCCCAGCAGTGGGACGTAAATAGGCTGCAACTTTACTTTATATGCACATATATATATATATATATATATATATATATATATATATATATATATATATATATACGTGACAACAAAATGTAATTGGTAGAGCCAAGCTGTACGTATATCATGGTTGTAGCATGAAAGAACTCAGGTTGACTGTGTTAGGACCATGCTCTTACAGAATACCAGCATGAAATAGCAGCTTAGTGCTTCTGTGTCTCGTATAGTGAGTTTAGAGATCTTCGCCCTTAGGTTTAAAAACACATCTGCATTATGATTTTTTATTGAGGGCAAATGTAGATGTCTATGGGTCACAGCATCCACTTACCATCAGGTGGACTGTGTACTCGTTTGCCACACTTATTCTATAATTAAGAAAGAAGTAATACAAAAAGGCAACAAAAAACAACAAAAACACACTGGCTGCATATAATTTTTAATTTCTGAGAAATAAAATAAAATGGATGCTTTTTATTCTTTGGCGTAACAAATTTAAATTTCGTTTGTCAAAGTTCAAAATGTTATTAAATTACTAAGAAAGTAGTACTAAGAGTATTTTCCATCTAATCTTTATATATAAAAAGTACGTGTCACGTTGTTTGTCCGCGATGGCCTCCTAAACTACTGAACTGATTTCAATGAAATTTTTGGTCAATGTGCAGTTTGGTCCAACTTAAAAGATAGGATAGGTTACATCTCAATTTATAGTCGCAATACAATATTATTTTATTGAAAATTATTTGTCTATTATTTGACAGTTACATATATCTGTTAGCTCCATGGAAATACATGTACTTCGTACATTAGCTCCAAACGATTCTGTCAGATGACGATATCTGTTGACTGGATTGAGTAAATATTTAATAGATGGCGCTATGTTAAAAATACAAACGTTTAATATAAGCTACAATTTAGTAGTATAACCACCACGTGTTGCTGTAAGTATTCAACAGATAGAACCGATTTCAAAAAAATTTGCAGACTGGGTGCAGTTTGGTCCAACATGAGAGATAGGATAGTTTTTATCCCGATAAGTGACCCTCAATTTTTTTTTTTTTTATATGATAAGAGTGACAAACGAGCACACAGTCCACCTGATGGTAAGTGGTTGCTGCGGCCCATAGACATCTACATCTATCCTCTATTACAAATCAAAATGTAGATGCGTTGTCACCCGTGAGGACTAAGATGGAATGCCTCATTTCCAGTAAAAAGGGCCTCCGGCCACCTGCACTCACCAAGCGAAACGCAGAGGTAAACCTCTACTTCACGCTGGTTTTCTGTGAGGTCGTGGTACCACCCCGGTTCGAGCCGGCCCATCCGTGCGACAGCAAAAGCTGCCGCGTGGCTCTACCACTGTTAAACTGTTTTTTATTGCTTATTTCAGGAGTTTTTTTGGGAAAGCAAATGGTCGTTCGGAAAGGGCAGAACAACGTCTGCCTGGTCAGCTAGTATATATATATATATATATATATATATATATATATATATATATGTGTGTATATATATATATATAAATATATATAATAAATATAAATAATAATAATTTATGATTTCCACGTAGGCGTTTGTGTGTACGTAAAATGAATGAATGTGAAAAAAAATCGATACTATTAATCTAATCGATTAAACTATATAAATAAAGTATATAAAAAATCTATATTATGTTAAAATTTTTGAAAATCCAATTTTATTTCACTTTGATCGCCAAGCTTCATGTCAAGCGTATGATTATGACTAATCACCACTACCAGGGAAGAGACATGTTCTGGCAATGAAATAAAGTCAGAAAATGAATGAAGACGTTGAACAAGAAGACCTGGAGAGTTTGACGGGATTTATTATCTTTATTTTTTTATTTCACACAATTAACAATTTCTAGGTTAATTACATTGTTATATGTGTAGTATATAAAAAGTTTTGAATAAATACTCGTATTTGTGTTCAGCAGTTCTCAGAATTAGTTTCGCTTCAAACGAATTTAGTTTACGATAAATTACGATTTTAACTTTAATAATATACAAAATCTGACATTAAACATAAGTTATGAATGAAAAATACTTAAAAATACAACAACAACGAAATTCTAAGGTATAGAAATTGAACAAATATTACATTGGAAACAACAAGTTAAAAAAGTGTGCAACAATGTCAATCGTTTCTCATTTGCAATTTATACATTGACAAAAATAGCAGGAAGGAGTACAGCTCTTATTGCGTACTTTGCTTACGTTGAATCAGTCCTGCGATACTGACTCATCATATGGGCTAATAGCACGGACATAAAAAAGGCGTTCATTGCACAAAAAAGTGTGTTAGAGCAATATGTAGTACTGCAACTGACGAGCCATGTCAACCTTTGTTTAAATCTTTGGTCACTTTGGCAATTCCTTGTCTATATATTTTTGAAGCGCCAAAATTGGTAAAGAACAATATAAATTATTTCACACTAGCTAAAGACGTATACAAACGAAGCACCAGAAATAGGAATAGGTTGGTTTCCACTATAACTGTGTGAAATTAAATAAAAATTGTTATTGGATGTGTATGACAGTATAATAAGATACCACAAGTTAATCGAGACCTACCTTTCATTCAATTAAAAAGAGAATTATACAACTTTCTCAGTGAAAATCTTTTTACACTGTACAGGTACATTTTGAACAACGATCGGTAATAGGAACTTGACAAACAAATTTAATAGGCCAATTATGACATGTTTATTATTTCCTATATAATGATTACTTGTTGACATTTTGCTATAGACACTACTGTTTAAATATTGTTATCCCGATATTTTATAGTATTAAAGATTTGCATGCTATCAATAATGGTTGATTAAGCGAATGTTTAATTACTATGACCATCTTCTATGTACCTTAACCAAATGCAAATAAATATTTCATTTCATTCTATCCTTTCCAAAATGTTCCTAGTTCTTAATTAATTTGTAGCTCAGTTGTTCTTTTCGCTACAAGATTAATTTACTAGAAAACGGAATAAGGCATCGGAAATATCCCATATATTTTATAAACACTAATAATTTTGTAAGAGATGTTATATTTACCACAATGAATGACAATTACTGAAAATAGATATTTGACACAGTGGTAGTAAGATAAGCGAGAGTAGCCTAATGGCCGGGCGCGGATCGCGAACTAAACAGCTCGTCCAGTCGAATCCGATATTCGACTACTGCCGTGAACTACCCCTAACACAAACATTTTGAGCTTAACATGAGTGGTGAAAGGGAATATTAGCAATTGTAGTACCGTTGCTAGTATTTTTCTATTACAAAAAAATATAGATATTTCAACTATATTGTCGCAGTTTTTATACAGATTTATTATACTTTGTAATATAATTCTAAAAGTATAATTAAATTTAATATAATATTCTCGACAATACTCATACATTGTTCTAAAGATTGAGTTCATTCCTTTTAATTTAACTATAACGTTTGATCTTATTTGTTTAAGCCCTTAATATATTGTGTTTGTTTAGTAACAACTTTCTTACATATTAGGAGAATATCTATTAAATGACCCCTTATATGATCATAGCAACGCTGAATTTCGATATATTATATTTTGTCCGCATTAACTTGTAATTGGCGGTATGTGGCATAATAATGAATGTGTTGGCTCGACCGGGGCAGAAACACGCTCTCACAGAATACCAGCGTAAAAGAGTGAGTAAAGAGAACCGGAGACCCTTTTTACTGGACATGAGGCATTCTATCTTAGTCCTTCAGGGGTGACAATGCATATGCAATTTGATTCATAATCATGGATAAATGTTGATGTCTATGGGCTACATAACCCACTTACAATCAGTTATAGACTGTGCGCTCGTTTATCACCCATATTTTTATAAAAAAATGCAGTGATAGACAAGCTTATCATCCATCTGAGGACTAAGATGGAATAACTCACAGCCTCTAACCATACTGGCTCTTTTCAGGCCGGAAGTCAGAAGTGCACACATTGTTATTTTACGGTGACGGTAAGAGTATTTTACCAATCCAGATGTAAACATAGGCAGCAGTGTAATCTTACCATATAGCAAAATGTAAAGGGTATAATAATATTCTATATGAAGCACACATTCCATTTCCAGTACCTTTTCTGTAATCGGTGCATTTAGAAGAAGGAAATAAAAAAGTGCATTTACCATCAGTACGTGGTAGAGGCATGCTGCAGCTATATTATTAGTTAAAGTTGTAGCACGAGTGGGTCGGATAGACAAGGGAAGGACCACGTTCTGTCAGAATACCAGCGTAAAATAGCAGGTTACACTGCTGTGTTTCGTATGGTGAGTGTAGAGAACCGGAAACCCGTTTTACTGGCAAAGAGGCGTTCCATCTTAGTCCTCATGGGTGACAACGCATCTGCATATTGATTCGCAAACGAAAATAGATAGAATAGAATAGAATAGAATAATTTTTATTCAATATACATTACATGTGTAATTCTTATTGAAAGTCATTTTTTACTTTTCCATTGGTTCGAAAAAATACCCTCTGTCCTGGGAAGAACCAGCAAGAAACCCAGCGGGACATTTTTTTTAAAATAAATTTTACAATATAAATGATTACGAACTATTTACAAAATTTATTTTAGAAAGTGCTTGGAAGCGACCACCTCATTCCCAGAGGTTTTTATCAACCATGTATTCATTTATACTATAATAACCCTTTTTATACAGTTTCAGCTTAATAAAACATTTAAACTTGGTAATAGAGAGAACCTGTATACTTTCCGGGACCTTGTTGTAATAGCGTATACATTGCCCCAAGAATGAATTACTGACTCTGTGGAGTCGAGAAACTGGCATCACTAGCTTGTGTTTGTTCCTAGTGTTTACAGAATGTATATCACTTTTTTTACTAAAACTATCTTTGAATAAAACTGTTTTTACGGATTTTATCGCGTTTGTTTTATTATTTTTATTCCCGACGTTTCGAGTGCTTTTCAGCAACCCATGGTCACGGGGGGGACTGAGATGTTTGACGTCCCAATGTCACAGTTAGCCCGGCTACCTTCAGTTTTTTAATATTAATTTTTGGTTCGATTTACGCAGAATGAACTTACAGTATCCGGAAGTCTTACAGTGTTATGCTTGGGTTTGGATTTAATTTTGTTAATTATAGGATCCCAAGCAGATGGCAGCACCCATCCATCTTCTCTA
The DNA here is from genome assembly GCA_033319125.1 of Parnassius glacialis. Lineage (NCBI taxonomy): Eukaryota > Metazoa > Arthropoda > Insecta > Lepidoptera > Papilionidae > Parnassius > Parnassius glacialis. Next base: position 27,575,608 of record JAVANC010000007.1, read on the forward strand.
TTGAAATTAGGATGTTTTTTAATTTCAATAGCCTCGCGTATCATCCTTGGTAGGAATCGTTGTTCTTTTGCAAGGATTTGTGGTCTATCAAATCTGATGTAATGGCGGGGACGATCTTGAACATGTTCACAGACTGCAGACTTCCCAGAGCGTCGGTGCTTCACGTCAGCTATATGTTCTTTCACCCGGGTTTTAATGGATCTTTTTGTTTGTCCTATGTAAGAGAGACCACATTCGCAATCAAGCTTGTACACTCCTGCATCTTGTAGAGGGATATTACACTTGACGGATGGTAAAAATTGACTAATCTTCTTCGGCGACTTGAAGTATGTTTTAATAGAAGCTCGCTTCAAGATGTAGCCAACCTTGTCTGTGACTCCTCTGACATAGGGTAGTACAGCAGGCACACGCTCGACTGTGGTCGGCTTCACTCGGTCACTGTGACGTAGGCGCGGGACCTGAAGCTTGTTGTCTTGCAATGCTTGCTCGACGTACTGAAGCTCGGCGGCCAGATGTTTTCTGTCACAGATCCCTCGTGCTCTCTGAAACAAAGATTTTCCCACGGTAGCTAACTGTGATGGATGATGGTGCGATTCACCATTTAAATATCGGTTAGTATGGGTCTTTTTTCTATACACAGTATGGCCAATAGTGTTATCAGGATTTCGGATGACTAAAACATCTAGGAAAGCTAAAGAATTGTTGGCCTCTAACTCAATTGTGAATTGTATTTCAGAGTTTATGGAATTAAGGTGGTCTAAAAATGCAGTTACTTTGTCAGATGGTAAAATTGTGAAAGTGTCGTCTACATACCGCTTGTAGAATCTTAGATTTACAGGAGCAGTTAGAAGGGCTTTCTCCTCAAAGTCCTCCATGAATATGTCGGCGACTATGGGAGATACAGGTGAGCCCATCGCCACTCCATCTACTTGCTTGTAAAACTCCTCCTTCCACAATAGATAGCCAGATGTAAGGCAGTGTTTGAGTAATACTGCATATTCTGTTGCTATTGAAATTAAAAAACATCCTAATTTCAATAGAGAAGATGGATGGGTGCTGCCATCTGCTTGGGATCCTATAATTAACAAAATTAAATCCAAACCCAAGCATAACACTGTAAGACTTCCGGATACTGTAAGTTCATTCTGCGTAAATCGAACCAAATATTAATATTAAAAAACTGAAGGTAGCCGCGCTAACTGTGACATTGGGACGTCAAACATCTCAGTCCCCCCCGTGACCATGGGTTGCTGAAAAGCACTCGAAACGTCGGGAATAAAAATAATAAAATAAACGCGATAAAATCCGTAAAAAACAGTTTTATTCAATGTGTAGTGTTCGCGTAAATATAAGAAATCATTATAAAACTATCTTTTTTTTGTGAACATACATTAAATTTTCGTAAATATACTGAGAGGCCAAAGTTAATATATTTTTTTTTTAATTTATCTCTAAGAGACTCTCTCGTTTTTAGATTGTAATTAGCTCTAATGGCCCTCTTCTGTAAAACAAAAATAGTTTCTGAATCAGCCGCATTTCCCCATAGCAAAATCCCATAAGACATTATGCCATGGAAATAACTAAAATAAACTAATCTAGCTGTCTCGATACTAGTGAGACCTCTAATCTTTTTACAGCATAGGCTGCAGAACTTAGTCTGCTTGCTAATTTGGATATATGGGGGCCCCACTGAAGCTTTGGGTCAAGAGTGATGCCAAGAAAAACAGTGGATACAACAGGGCTCACAGGGCAACAGGCAGATGTAGATGTCTATGGGCCACAGCAACCACTTACCATCAGGTGGACTCGTAGAGCACACGCTCGTTTGTCACCCTATCCTAAAAAAATCTAGACACAATGAACAAAATAAATCATGAAACATTTTTAAAGAAAAGTTTAAAGATAAAATTTAAATAATCTACTGAGCAACCACGGCTGAAATACGACCAAGAAATATAAATTAAAAAAATAATTAAGTACCCAAGAAAAATGAATTATTATATAGAATGAAAATGAAATTATAATAAATTTTTTCGGTGAACTTTTTTATACGTCCGAAAACAAATGGCAGCAATTTTATCCATATTTCATTAACGACATACTTGCTCAATTATTCTTTTTATATTTCTTTTATTATTTTAATAATCTCCCTACAAGAGTTACAAATGTTACGTGCGCATATCTGTGAATGAATATCTTACTTTTAGTTATTTTTTAACAATGTGAGTATGACAGTCCCCATTAAAAATTTCTGAAGAGTCTTTATAATGCCCTCGCATTGTAGAAACTATACGAATGTTATTTTTGTTCGATACGTTTTATGTTATCTACCGGTTATTGTACCGAAGCTATTGTGTATACAAACTTTTAGTAAATTAACTTATAGGTATAAGAATAGAAGTGTAAGGGTACGCGTACACCTAATCCGTTGACGGCCAAAGTTTGCTTGGGCGATGACGACCGAACTTGGACGATCGAATCAAACACTTGTAAAAGAAATAGAGTGGGTACATAAACACGACCGTCATCGTGAGATGACGCACGAAATCGGCCGACCAACCGTTGAGTCCGAACTTGTTGTTTTTGGCAGTGTTGTTATCTACCTAAACGACTATATATGATGAAAAATTAATTAGTTGTGTTTATAATAGACAATTACAATAATTGAGAGGTTTCAAAACGTTTTTGGGCTGAAGTTGGATCGGAAATGTATATAGCGGTTCCAGATATTTAAAAAATACGTTTTTACTCTGTTAAGCCACACAGTCAACTACAGAATACTGGCAACATTCAAGGTCGGCACACGTGATACACCGTTGCAGTGTAAGCACATACACGTCCGAGTTACTCGTCCGGGTATTTCTGTCCGTCATCGGTCGACAAAATCGGTTTTGGTGTACACATATCGTAAGTCAGTTGGTTAGCAACATTGTTTCAAAATCTAATTTAAATTACTGTATGAATGAGCCGGAACAATTATACTATTTCAAGTTTTGTGCTGAAGTCTCCCATCAACACAATATAAGATTAAAGTACGCATGACTTTAGAGATGTCCTCATACATTTCCTCCACCTCCTCATCGGGATGTGCCGAGGTTGCTGCGTAAACCTGTATGATTTTCATTGAATATCATTTGGTGATTCTGAATATAAGGTACGTTACCCTGGTCGACACACTCCCAATCTTTACGACGTTGTTAACGAGAGACTTGTGAACGTTAAATACAATACCTCCTTGAGACCGATGGCCGTCGTCCCGGTGATATAACTCTTCTCTCTTCGGACCTCAGATATTCCTATAATGTCCCAACGCAATTTGTCGATCACTTATTCCACCTGTCTCCAGCCAGGATATCCTCGTCTGTGCCCATGGTGCGTGCGTTGAATGTTGATTCATTATTAAGATGACATATATAATAAATACATTAAGTTCTGCGTAAGCCGATAAAAAAAGCTTGTAGTCCGAGCTAACTGTGATAGCAGGACATTATACACATAAATCTTCCCGTGACCATTGGTGTTGCAAAGTATTCCAAACTATAAAAATAATTAATTAATATTAACTTAAACTTAAAAACTTATAAATTAAAAAAATATAAAACCTGAAGATGCCTCGTGTAGAGGCGATATACGTGGCGTATTGTCGTCAGTGGTGTGTCTTTCCTAGTGCAGTGGTATTGGGAGTAGTGGTGCTGGAATTAGTGGTGACGTTTATAGTGCACGCAATTTTTCGGTGGGTAGGTGTGAAATAGTCAACAGCTGATTTAATATCTCCAGTTTATTTATTCAATTAAAAATAATTTAAAATCAAATTTAAGTTTAATTACATTCAAATCAGTGAGTTTACACATTTTAGATTACATTAATATTATAAACATATGTGTTTAAAGAAGATTTAAGAACTTACTTGCATCACCCTACAGCTCAACTTAGCTTACAAGTGAATATCTATAAATACACATTTGAAGTAATTATCCCATAATGGCAAATGTCACTAAGGTTGATCTGATGCAGAAGGAACTTGAAGTTAGCTGGATGCAAAAGATGACAGAGTTTGAAAAACGCTTAAAAGCTGCATTAGTCCTATCCAATCCAACTTTGGTCCAGCTAAGTGAGGAATTTTATGCTTTTAAAGATCTAGTGAGCAACATGTTTAGTCTTCTGCAGCAACAATTTCAAAGGTGTACTAATGTAGTTGATGAAATAGATATGCGACAAAGGCGTAAGGTGCTTCTTTTTAATGGTATTCCTGAAGAGCCTGGATTAAATGAGGAACAAGAGGTACTTGCACTTATTAATAATAAAATGGGCCTTTACTTATAAGCAAGTCTTCCTTGAAACGCTGCCATCGTTTGGGAGCTCCGGGAAGTGATCGGGTAAGATCTGTACTTGTCCATTTTCATAATCACGATACTAAATCCGAAGTCTGGAGATCTAAGGCTAAATTAAAGAATACATCATACACGGTATCGGAGTTTCTTACTAAAATGCGACAGAGTACATATAAGAAGGCTCGCAGACATTTCGGCATGAAGAATGTTTGTACTCTTGATGGTACCATAAACATTAAACTTCCGGATAGTACCCGCATAAAAATTTTCACTGAGGAAGAGTTTGATATCCTTCTTACTAAATGGCCCCAGCCTAGTTCCACGTCTGACACTGTGCAGCAAGGCCCATTAGGACCCAGTTGTCAGCAAGATGAGGCCAGGCGTAAACAAGTCATCCAGGCCGTTCAAAGTGTGGAAAGCAAGAAGACACGTCGTGTGGTGCCCAAAAAATAATTCCACTGTCGTCGGCAGTTTGTGTATTGTATCTTCGATTCTTAAGTTTTTTTTTTATTTTCTCTTTTTTTGTTGTTTCGTTGTTTGTTGTCATTATCAGTTATCATTAGTTGAAGGTAATTGTATTATTTACGTTAAGCTATGCAATAATGTAATAACGTTTATGTCAAATGTCAACAAAAGGTCCAAAATCAACTGAAGATCTGACAGCACAAAGAGTGTTTTTTATTGTAATTGGCTTTATAGGTCTGGGTTCTAGCCCTTCTGAGCCTGAAGTTACAATGTATAATAATTATCATTCATAGTAAACTGCTTCACAATAATATTAATCTTGTATGTCGAAACTTAATAATTTTGTATTCCTTTTTGTATTGCACCTACTTCCTGCATTGTTAGCAACTTTTTGCTTTTTTGTGTCACACTGTAAAAATACTTTAAAGTTTTTTTTGCAATACTGTTTACAACTGGTTAATTTGTTTTTAAATAATTCTATTAAATTATCTTGTTAATTGAGTCACTAAACTACCTACTTAGATCAATTTTTAAATTTTAGTGGTCTTGTTATCAAGTAGTCTTAGTTTGTGTTGATTACCTTTTGTTATTATTATTATTATCTTTGTATATTTTATTCATTATGCTTTTTGCAATCAGTTAACTGTTGGGTGATATATATGAATTGAGTCGTATTTTTATTATTTAGTTTAAGTAATTTATACTCTGTATTATATAAGTATTTTTTAACATATTGTTTTTTATTTATCATATACATATTATTATTAATGTCAGCTACGTCGGATGATGAACCTTTTTATTCTGCACATGATTCAGATGTCTCGTTCGAGTCTTGTAATTATACAAATAGCTTGCCCTCCCTCCGTGATGAGCTTATTCATTTACTTACTCCTCGTAAAAAATTTCTAAATGTATGTCATATTATTGCTCAGAGCATACCGGGTCATTACTCTTATCTTGAAGAAGTTTTATCTATAGATTGTGTTCATGCAATCTTAGTATCAGAAAGTTGGCTAAAGCCTTCATTAATGTCCAACATGTATCCCTTAAATAACTTTGTTCTTATGCGTAACGACCGGACTGAAAAAAGAGGTGGAGGTGTCGCCATATATCTAAGAGCAAATATTCCTTATAACACAATTTTAGCTTCATCATCTCCTTATTCTGGCTCATTGGAGTTTCTGTTTCTGGAAATCGATATCAAAGGTGTAAAAGCAATTCTTGGGTTAGTAAACTGTCCACCTGCTATTAACTTTTTCAACGCTTTTGAAAGCGCTCTCTCTACCATTTCATCTGAGTACACGCACTGCATAATAATGGGTGATTTCAATACTGATTTATTGAGAAATTCTACTCGTTCTCAAAAATTTCGGTCAGTCATAGAGTCAGTCGATCTCCACATTCTCCCCTTAGAGGCAACTCACCACAACTTTGACACTGATGACTCATGGATTGATCATATTATCACAGCTTCTCCCGATTATGTTATTAAGCACGGACAACTATCGGCTCTTGCTTTTTCACGACATGACCTTACTTATATATCATATAAGCTTGTTTCTCCTAAGCACAATCCCGCAGTACTATATATTCGTAATTTCGCTAAAATGGATTCTGATAAACTTAAAAGTGACGCATATCGTATGGACTTAACCCCTGTTTTTAAATCAACTTCTATTGACGATAAAGTGTCCGTGCTTAATAATATAGTTCTTAGTCTGTACAACAATCATGGTCCTAAACATCCAGTAAGAGTAAAGCGTCCAACAGCACCGTGGATGAGTAGGGCCGTAAAGGTGGCAATGACCAGGCGAGATCGAGCATTTGTGAAATTTAAGAAGCATCGTACTCAGGAGAGCTGGGATTGCTACAAAATGCTAAGAAACAGATGCAATAAGATGGTACGAAATGCTAAACGCCGTTATACCCATAGCAATATTACAAATTCTTCGACCGCCGATGTGTGGAAATTTCTTAAAACACTGGGTATTAGTAAGGCTGTTTCATCTGATCATGGTCCATCAATCACTCTGGATGAAATAAATCATCACTTTATCTCTACCTCTCCTATGGATCCCTCAGTTCGTTCTACAACAATAGCTTCCGTTCAATCCATGCCTTCTCCTCCTATTCCTTTTTTTTCCACTTTTTACCTGTGACTATAGATGAGATCCAGAAATCAGTATTAGCTATTAAATCCAAGGCTATGGGTAGCAATGAGGTTAGTAAGGTTATGATATCCATGATCCTTGAGTGCCTTTTGCCTGCAATCACACACATCGTAAACTTTTCCCTTGACTCAGGCCAATATCCTACTCAGTGGAAAAAAGCATTCATGCGACCACTTCCTAAAATACCTAATCCCTTATTACCTACCCATTTTAGACCAATCTCAATTTTGCCATACCTATCTAAAGTTCTGGAAGCCTGTGTTCACAAGCAAATCTCTATGTTCGTAACCAAACATAACCTGCTGAATAAATATCAGTCAGGCTTTCGCGCAGGTCAAGTACTACCACTGCATTGATAAAAGTCACAGATGACATTCGAATGGGAATGGATGAGCAAAAGCTTACAGTGGTAGTGCTTGTTGATTTTTCAAATGCTTTTAACACAATCGAACACGATATCCTTATAGCCTTCCTAGCTAATCTTAGATTCTCAATCCCAGCTTTGGAATGGTTTTCATCCTATCTTCGCGGCCGCCAGCAATCAGTTCGAATAGGACAACAGTCTTCTACATGGGCTGACATTGAAAAAGGCGTGCCGCAAGGCGGAATACTTTCTCCTATAATGTTTTCTCTATTTATAAATTCTATTACTTCAGTTCTCAACTGTTCGTACCATCTCTATGCAGATGATCTTCAGCTCTATGTGCAATCTAGTGTTAATGACCTTAACCATAATATTAACAAAATCAACCACAACCTTGATGCCATAAGAGATTGGTCGTACAGACATGGTATTTCGGTTAACCCTTCCAAATGTAAGGTAATGGTTATAGGTAGTAGCAGAATGTTAGCCAAGATTAATAACGCTGATCTTTGTCCTGTATTTTACAATGGAACATTGCTGCCATTTTGTAAATCTGTAAAAAATCTTGGCTCCCTTTTTACTCCCCAGATTAAGGTATGATCTATTACATATAGATCATACCTTAATCTGGGGAGTTCAAGTTTATGAAATAAGCCGTAAAGTTACTGCCACCTTACGTTCTCTTTGCCGTTTCAAAAACTTTCTGCCTTTTAAAACTAAACTTCTACATGTTCAGACTTTGATATTACCCATTATTGATTATGCGGATGTGTGTTACCTAGATCTATCTCAATATCTTCTCGATAAGTTGGAGCGCCTTCTCAACAATTGCATTAGGTTCATTTTCGGCTTACGTAAATATGACCATGTTTCTCAGTACCGTACTAAGCTTAAATGGCTTTCTATTCGTCAAAGGCGTAGCTCCCAAATTTTACAAGTACTATATTCAATTTTAAATGACCCAAATTCTCCTTCTTATCTTAAGGATAACTTTCAGTACCAATATTCTACTCATGATAGAGTTCCCCGTTCCCAAAATAGTCTTAAAATTCGTATTCCACCACATAAGAGTGGTTTCTTTAATTGCTCTTTTACTGTGCAGTCTATACAGCTCTGGAATGCCTTGCCTGTTAATATCAAAAAAAAAAAACAGTAACAAATATTATTTTAAAGACTAGTACGAGAATTCTTTAACAGAAATAATACCATCTGATATATCCGATTTTTGTTTTTCTCCCTCTTTCGCTTTGTAATTGATATTTTGTATAATATGTATTTTATATAATATGCATCATGTTATTTTATTTTTGTGTTGTATTATTTTATATTTATTTAGAGATTTTGTATATATAAGTGTCCGTTTATATTTACTATTTTTTTTTCTTTCTTACAAAGTAGATAATATTAAGTTGTATAGTTTAAAAATATTTTATTTATTTGCTTTTTGTTATAATGTTGATGTTTAGATATAATGTTTTTACTTATTTTTAATTTATGGAGTGGTTGCACCTACCACAGCTGCTCAAATCATCCAGGGTTGACTGGTATAGAATTCCACAAGGCATTAAGTCCGCCCTTTATATCACTTATTATAAGGTAGATGTAAAGAATAATAAATAAATAAATAAATTGGGAGAGGGCGGGAGGGGCTCTTCAAACTAGGTAAGACACATCATTATCAACACGCCTGCCAAGAATAGCAATATAAAAACATATCTATATGGCAGACATTTGTTAAGCAGTTGACTTTTGAAAGGCTATAATAATATATGGATACGTTGAAAAATTATTTCGTAAGTTTTATATAATTGACCAAAAACTCCATAACGACATACAAGTAAAGATGTAGAATATCTATGAGCCACAGCTTACACTTTTTTATAGGACAGGGTGAGAAACGAGCACACAGTTCACCTGATTGTAAGTGGTTGCTGTGGCCCATAGACGTCTATTCTCGTTTGCGAATCAAAATGCAGATGCGTTGTCACGCGTGAGGTCTAAGCTAGAATGCCTTGTTTCCAGTAAAAAGGGTCTCCGGTTCTCTACACTCACACAAACACATCCATACGAAACACAGCAGCTTACCGCTGCTGTGTTTCGTATGGGGCGTGGTTCTTCTCCGGTCGAGCCGACCCATTCGTGCTACAACTATACCAGTAATATAGCTGCAGCATGCCACTACTACGTATAACTTCCTAACTTCACTTACTATCAGGTGGACTGTATGCTTTCTATGCGCCCTTAATTGCACTAAATAAAACGTAGAAATCTTCAAATTCAATTCATTTCAATTTAGTTTCTATTCTTGTTTTACGAAAAACATTTTTTAGATTATTTCTTAATTATAAAAAGAGTTTAAACAGGAACTTCACAAGGGCACTGAAAATATCGACATTTAGTAATACGACTATTAAATGTACATTATGATATTACATAATAAGTTAACACAATTATTATTATTTCAAAATCAATAGAGTTTACTATAATAACCATATCATAAATATATTTTATTTATTTCTATTTCCTGCTTAATCACTATAAAACTCCCAAAAAGCTAAATATGTATTAACTTCTCTGTTTAGCATATTCATGCTTTGAGATTTATGAGAAAAATTACTCATAGACTAAAATGTAACAAGCCGTAGTGAACAAATTTAGTACATAAAAACTTGGACGCACAATATGAGCCTTTTAAAGAGCGAGTAAGGAGCCAGCTCGCATGAAATAATGAGCAGCCTTGTAGAGGTGACGTGCTACTTTGTAGCCAGTCGTGTCATATCGAGCGTAGCGGGCGGTCGCTATGCGCTACGAAGTCGCCTCTACAGACGTAGGCGATTTTAGTTGTTTTTCATTAAACTTTACGAAAAATAAGTGATTTCATATTTAACTACATATTTTTTAAACTGTGGTTACAGAGTTTTTTTGTTGTGATTAGTTTGATTCTGTGAATAAAAAATACAGAAAATTTATTTCTTAAGCAGTGACAATATAATCATCCAGATGAGAAGGATTTGTCATCTGTTCGTCCTGTTCCTTTGCCTCCTTGATGGTTCGTATTATAATTATTATTTAATACAAATCCCTGCGTGTTGTGCTCAAATTTTTAAACTGTTGATAATATTGGTTTAGTGACGTTGTTACCTACTTTTGCGACCAAAAATCAGTGCGTGGACTACTGTGGTCCATCTGAAGGGTATAGGGAGCCAGTATAGTAACAGGCTGTGAGGCATTCCAACTTAACCTTTCGAAGTTACTAGGCTTCTGTATATATTTCTATGCGCAAAGTTAGTTGCAGGAGTCCATGAACTACACTAACCGCTTAACATCTGCTGGACAGTAAGTTCCCATCTCAAATATATTATAAAAATGTTATTTCCTTTTATGTTAAAAACAAAATTATAAACGAATTGGTTTTTGGTGTTTATAAATAGCTTGGGACTTTTTACAAAATTAAAGTTTAAGAATAATTCCCGCTGGGTTTCTTTTTTATTATTTGTACTTGCTGGTTCTTCCGAGTACAGAGATTTTTATCCGGACCATTCGGAAATCTTAAATTATATTCAATAATTGTTCCCGTAATCTATATTGAATAAAATTGATTATTATAAATTCTATTCTGTACGGTAGTTCCTTGGGAAAAGCGCTCGCTGTAAATTTACAATACGTGAGTATTCGGGATTTGATCCCCACCGGCGTAAGGGGATTTTTTTATGATTTATCTCATCCATGGTCGAAAAGTAAGACATCTCGAGGAAATTTACATATCTGAGGAATTATTCTGATGAAATATTACGAGGAAATACGAAGTCTGCTAAGACACAGTGGAAGAAATTGTGTGACTTATTGCTAAGTTACCTTGTCAGACATGAATTGAAGCCTGTGTCTAGCATCGCGACGTACTTTAACTTTGCTATACTTTTACAATTCACTGACTTAAACTATTTTATGGTCTTATCAATCTATCTATCAATATATTATTTATTGTTCACCAATACACATAAAAATGTAGTAAATAATTATATCTTATATTTATACTATTTTTTTTAGTTTAGCTTAGTTTAGACTATGAGTGGTGCAAAGCACCCAAAATGTTTCAATCCAAAATAAGTTAATTATGTTGGATGTACTATTGTACCTTCCAAATAATAAACTACCTATTGACGGTTTTATCACTCTAGAAGCGATTTCTTCCAGACAACCTTTTTGTGCAAAGAACTTGTGTTTATAAGAAATAGCGAATAGGGAATGTGCACATAAATTAAATAAAAGAAAAAAATGATTACAAAAACACAGGATGATGACAGTTAAACATAGGTATGATATATAAAATAAAAGACGGAATTATGATGGAAAATGTTAGAGATCCAAGTAATAAAGCTTTGAGCAGATTTTTGAAGGATAAAAGCGACTGAGCCTGTCGAATATATAATAATAATCATAATATATATTACATAATAATATATTTTCAAAAGTGATACAAACTAACATTCAATATAAAGGCAACAAGTTTTACAAAAAATACAGGTACAGCTGTAACCGAAAGTGATTAATTTATTGAGGAATGAGGACAAATGTGCTGGGACACGAAGGGAAAGATTTATTACTGAAGTTCCTAATCAATAATAAATTAAAATAGTTCAAATGTTAATTAATACCGATATAATTAATATGTTTCCCAATTGAAAACGTTTCATTATTTCCATTTTTTTTTCATACATAAAGGTTACAACAAAATCACTAAATGTTAAACCATCAAACAACCCTATTCCCTGTGGTGTAGTGCTAAGAACACTGGTTGCCTTTCGTCGCTAAATGGCTATGCTAAGTATATATAAATAAAATCATCTAGTCTCTTTTACCTGGTTTCAAAAAAGAGGTATTCAATTAATTTTATATCATATAATGAATGTAAACTTTTTTTTTTATAGGATAAGGGTGAAAAACGAGCACACAGTCCACCTGATGGTAAGTGGTTGCTGCGGCCCATAGACATCTACATCCATCCCCTGTTACAGATCAAAATGCAGATGCGTTTTCACCCGTGAGGACCAAGATGGAATGCCTCATTTCCAGTAAAAAGGGCCTCCGGCCACCTGCACTCACCAAGCGAAACGCAGAGGTAAACCTCTACTTCACGCTGGTATTCTGTGAGGTCGTGGTACCACCCCGGTTCGAGCCGGCCCATCCATGCGACAGCAAAAGCTGCCGCCTGGCTCTACCACTGTTAAAAATATTTATAAACTGTTCTTTTCTTTTTCAAACAAAATTCTTGCTGGGTTTCTAGCTAGTTCTTCCCAGGGCCATGGCCACTAATATACCTCTGTATTCCAAACCAGTGGTAATAACATAAAAGCGACTAACAATAAGTATTATTTTATTATCATCATCATCATCATTACAGTCTTTCACAAGTCCACTGCTGAACATAGGCCTCCTCCAAGGAATGCCACAAAGTATGGTCCTGAGCCACTTGTATCCATCGACCTCCTGCATGTCTCACCAGGTCGTCACTCCATCTAGTGAGGGGTCGCCCTACACTTCGCTTACCGGTACGAGGCTGCCACTCGAGAACCTTTCTTCCCCATCGGTTGTCGGTTCTTCGAGCTATATGGCCGGCCCACTGCCACTTCAGCTTACTAATCCGGTGGGCTACGTCGGTTACTCTAGTTCTACTGCGGTTATCCTCATTTCTAAGTTTATCACGCAGGGACACCCCGAGCATAGCCCTCTACATAGCTCACTGAGCGACCTTGAACTTCCTCATATTATTTTTATAATCTAAATTAATAAAAAAAAATATTTCTATTTCCGTATGTACGTTACGTAATATCTTCGACAATTGTGATCCAATTTATATTGTTACTTCTTAAATAATTATTGTTTAAAGTTTAGACTTTATTCTGATTGTTACTTTGAGATCATATACATTATTTTATTATATACAATATTAAAAAATATAATAAAATAAAAACTTAAACTAGTAAATTAATTATCATACAGTCCAACTGGCCGCGGTATTGTGCAAAGAACATTGGCTGCATTTCCCCGCTGAATGGCTATTTTAGACTTTGAGCGAGAAAAGAACCAGCTTTCTTATCGCCAGCAGCAACGACCAGCCGCGGATGGAACTCATTTAGGACCTTAACCGAACGTGGACCGATAGTCTCTACAGCAAATGGCATAAATATATAATATTGCATATTTTTTTATAGGATCAACGACACGTGACAAACGAGCACACAGTCCACCTGATGGTAAGTGGTTGCTGCGGCCCATAGACATCTACATCTATCCTCTATTACAAATCAAAATGCAGATGCATTGTCACCCGTGAGGACTTAGATGGAATGCCACATTTCCAGTAAAAAGGGCCTCCGGCCACCTGCACTCACCAAGCGAAACACAGCGGTAAACCTCTAATTCACGCTGGTATTCTGTGAGGTCGTGGTACCACCCTGGTTCGAGCCGGCCCATCCGCGCGTCAGCAAAAGCTGCCGCTTGGCTCTACTAATGTTTATTATAATATTGTAAATACTATATTATAATATTCCATACTAAACTTAAAAGGGTTAAATTATTAAGCATTAATATTAAGTTAAAGCCGACTGCAAACAGCTAAAAAATATATAATCTAAACAAATAAATAAAATTGAAGTGTCTGTTTGTAATGAAAACATTACAGCTTTTTACTTAATGCATATGAAAGTATGTACGGTACTTATAACAAAAACACGATTTTTAAAATTTTTGTCTGTCTGTCTGTTTGTTCCGGCTAATCTCCAAAACGGCTAGACCGATTTTGACCAGACTTTCACTGGCAGATAGCTGACGTTATATGAAGTAACTTAGGCTACTTTTATTTTTGAAAAAGAATTAGGGTTCCGCGCACAAAAAATTAAAACCCATGAAATCCCATCGTAATAAATTACTCGTAGACGAAGTCGCGGGTAACAGCTAGTATTATCTTATAATAGCTTCTCATTTCGGGGCTTTAATTCTGCATACGTCAGATTTAAGAATTTCTTTTTTTAATTTAAAATGTTTATATACATATCTTTTTATTATTTTGGTTCTGCGAAGGCAGCCTTTACATTTTATTAAAAGCTTAATTTTCTACTTTATTCAAATTAAAATTTCTTTATTTGCCATAAATAGGGTAATTGATAGGTTTTTACAATAAAAATAAGTAGCTTGAAGACCTATTTAGCCATGAAATACGGCATGCACACTTTTTTTTTTTAAATTACATAATAATTTAGGTGATATTAGATTCTAAAATGTCAACTTATTAAATGTAAGTTATATAATTCAAAATGTCATAATTTACAATATCAATGTCATAATTAAAATTTATATACATTCAATCATTAATTAAAAGTCAGTTAAAATAGTAATACGCAGTGATACACAGCAATTACGTCCATCATATATCAACATGCATATTATTATCATTTTGAAATTCCTTCACACTATAATAACATTTTTTTATTAGCCATTCACGTAACTTTTTGGTCGTGAGACTCATAGAGCCGTGATTGAACTGCTTTGAAATTTTATTAAATATTTTTACACACATGCAGTAACAACCTTTCTGATATAAAAAGATACCTAGAAGTCTTTAAACCGACAAGCAGCTATGCACTCATTACTGTGCTCAGATCATAAGCTAGCTAAGCTATAACACGGGTAATATGAGCTCAGAGGTAATAACGTACACATAACGTATACTTAAGTCTGCATTGCCTTCTAGTTGGAAGTCTGTTTATGAGCCAGTGCATGGACTGCACTAACTAGCCTATAATCATATGATCTGTAAGATTTCTTGGCATTTTAGTGTTGTGGTATAAAACTTATTTTACGGATTTTTGGGCCTTTAATTTGCACTGTTTTAATTCTCGACGTTTCTGGGGTGTTTGACGTCTTGATGTCATAATTAACGAAGGCTGGGAAGGCTTACTTCCAAAGAAAAATAATTCAGAATGCGGTTGCACCTCTGGGGACTGATATGGAATGCCTCGTTTCCAGTAAATAGGGTCTCCGGACCTCTACACCCATTACACCAAACACAACAGCATTAAGTTATTTTACGCTGGTATTCAGCAAGAGCATAGTCCTCCCCGGTCAAGCTGACGCATAATGTAGCTCTTGCCTGGCTCAAGAACCAAGAATAACCATAAAATATATAGACTACTAATAATCCCTATTTGAGGCAATCTAAAAATAACCTTTGTATGGTGTAATGATGATGATATTTTATATTATATTATTTAGCTTTAACTTGTTTAAAGCTGTTATGAACGTCAAAATATAATCAGATTCGGACAACAAGAACTTTTAAATAATTGCAAATTAAGACTCTTTTTTAAACTATTGAAAGCCAATGCGTGATTTTTATGCAACCTTATGGGGATTGGCGATGCAGCCGGAGCCTTTTGCCTTGAAGTCAACCCACAATGTTTTTAACTGTTTTAAGTAAAGTAAAGTTGCAACCAGTTTACGTTCCACTGCTGGGCACAGGCCTCCTCTCATTTCTGAGAGGGTTTTAGGGCAAGGAAATGTCCACCGCGCTACCTCAAAGCGTATTGGCGAACTTCACATGTCTTTGAAATATTTTTTTTTCTTATTTCCCAGACATGCAGGTATCTTCACGATGTTTTCCTTTACCGCCGAGCACCTGGTTGCAATTTGAAGTGCTGATTTCAGCACTTAAAATTGCAATTAACTATTTCATTGGTACCGGCGGGGATCTAACTCGGGTTGCTCGAGTACTGTGAAGGTTACAGCGAGCACTAACCATCTGAGCTACCACGGGTTTAACTGTTTCTTTATCTTTATTCAACAAAATTATGTCAAATATACGAAGGAACTAACTACTGTTGCTCAGGTTAATTTTTTACAGGAACAAGGGTCACATTGATATGTATAAATTGTTGAGGTTTTTGCAATAAAGATTTTTTTCAATTTTCAATGTAATTGGATGGAAAGACAGATCCTGGCAACTTATTACACTCCTTTGCTGTACGCGTGACGGACAATGAAGTAAACCCTTTTGTTCGAATGCGTAGTAAGTCTACAACGAAAGAGTGGATAGAGACGAGCGTTTGGTTGTCCGATGGTAGAAGGGAGGGGGATAAATTACTTTCAAAGAAAGCAATCGCAAAAATATCCAATTTAACACAGTATCTTTAGAATTTCAATGACCCTTAGCCTTAGTTAGATCCGGTATGTGGCGCAGTTTCCAAAATCCAGAAATCACTCATGCGAAGCCACAGCGGTTAGCTAGTATTTCTATAAAAGAAATAGCTTTAAATGATTCGTACATCAACAGATTTTTCAAAGGTTTCCTGAAACCTGTCACACTTCAATTTCAGTTTTGACAACGTACGGCAAAATTAATTTTTGCATTTTGTGTTTCGTTTTTGTAAAAGCCATTTTCCGACACATATAATCCCATTGACTGAAATTTATGCGTATAACATAGGAAATTATTCTTTATTTTGATTACTTTTAAATAAAGTGACGAATACGCCGCCACGATTCAGGTATTTTCTTTTTAAAAATATAACAAACATTTGTATTTTACGTGGGAGAGCCACGCTGCAGCTATATTATAGTTGTAGCACGAATGATTCGGCTCGACCGGGGATGAACCACTCTCTCACTGAGTACCAGCCAAAAATAGTAGCTTAAATCTGATGTGTTTGGTATGGTGCGTGGAAAGAACCAGAGACTCTTTCTACCAGAAACGAGGTATTCCGTCATAGTCCTCAGGGGCGACAACGCATTTGATTTTGATTCTTAATGGAGGATAAATGTAGATGTCTATGGGCAGCAGCATCCATTTACCGTCAGTGTTAGGACTCTGAACATTACATTCACAATGTTTATCATGGTTTAGTACCAAAACAGGCAATTACAAAATCTGGACACGAAGGCGTCGCTATGGTCAAGTTATCAATACATGTTTTGTATCCACTTTGCAAAGATGGGGTGAAATTATAGATAACTTCATTGCGTCATCTACCGACCGGAAAGGAAAGATAAACGTCTTCCGAGCCAGTAGGTGTTGTGTGTATAATTTATTCTCTTGGGTGAGTATCGCGAGTGGCGAAGCAAAAGTTTACATGACAATGTAACAAATATTTAACTTTATATAAATAAACTACCTAAAGTGGCTACAAAAAGCTGTATCAAATATATGCAACGTGTTGTACTACGATCAACAGATCTAGCTTGGTACTTATACGTGTTGAGAAAGAATCAATCAATATCGATAGTCGATAAATTTTTGCAATTTCAAATGAATTATTTTATAATAATTGATGCTCTCTTATCAAAATCCTGTGTCCAGAAGACGAGATCAAATTTTTCTCCTGTAAAGAGCAAGTCCATTCCGATACAAAAATTACGGAAAACTCCCAGCAGAAAAGCTCTTGTTATTTCAAGACGAATGCATACTCGTATTATCGTACGAAATATATAAATATTGCACGCTGTGCCAGTACATTTTATCATCCCAAAGTCTCGTCTGAGTTTTTATTTGTTTTTGCCAGAGACAATTTTTTTATTTAATTCATCATTAAAGGATAAATTACTTTTAATATTTGTGTAATAATAAAAATAGTATAGTAATAATTTGGGACAGACGACCGAGGAAGGCCACGTTGTCACAGAATACCAGCCTAAAATAGCTACTTAATGCTACTGTATTTCGTGTGGCGATTATAGAAAACCGGAGACCCTTTTAATGGAAACGAGGCTTTACATCTTAATACTTAGTGATGACAACGCTTCTGCATTATGATTCTTAACCAAAGATAGATGTTGGTATCTATAAGCTACAGCATCCACTTACCATCGGCTGTACTCTTTGCTCGTTTGTCACCCTTATACTTTAAAAAAATATCCAAAATATTTTTCTATCCAAATGCAAGAGTATATATTTAAAGTACAAAACATTTAACAATGCACGAGATAAATAAATTTTGTTCTCGTCACAGCTAAAATGTAGTTTCTTTGCATTGCGTTCACATTTTACTACGAGAGCTAAATTCACGGCATTTGAAATTTTAGTGAGATGGAAAAATTTACGTAGACGTTTCGTATTATCGATGGGGGGTATGTCTTACTTTGTGAAGTGGTGTTGGGATTAGTAATGTTGGGATTCGTGCTGACGTGGATACCTCAACCAATTGAGAGAGGGCGGAAGGCTCTCTTCAACTTAGGTAAGACGCATCATTTCAATTTTTTTACCCGGTTGTTAGCCATATAGTTTTAACATCTTAAATGTATTACTCGTAATAGAATGTTACATATTAGATCGGTTATTTCTAAATCTAAGTGATAACCGAACTAATGGTAAATAGCTACTGCAGCGGATGAATACCTGCTTTTTTACATGGTAGAGCCATGCTGCAGCTATATTAGTAGTAAAGTTGTAGCACGAATTGCTCGGCTCGACCGGGGAATGATCACGCTGTCACAGAATACATGGTATATCGTATGGTGAGTGTAGAGAACCTGATACCTATTTTACTAGAAAAGATGTATTCTATCTTAGTCCTCACGGCTGACAACGCATCTGCATTTTAATTCGCAAATGACGATAGATGTAGATGTCTATGGGCCACAGCAACCACTTACCTTCAGGTGGACTGTGTGCTAGTTTGTCACCCTAATTCTATAAAAAAAACCTGGAAATAACTTCAAATACACATGCGTTATCATGCCATTTAATGATTAATATCCTGTGTTTATACTAGCTCTCTATATCCTTGAGATCGGAACACAACAGTGCACTCCTACTTGGTAGCCGAAATAAGTAAGAAAGTTGTGCTTACACAGACTCCTAAACAGAGAATAAGAATACTACCACCATGTAATACAGAATGACTGTAATCATACTGGCTTTCTACATCCTTTAGAATGGAATACACAAGTACACGCGGTGTTCCTTTAATGACAGAAATAGGTAACTGCATCTACCCAGACAAACGCATAGGCAGAACAATCCAAACTCTTAGCACATTTTATGTTACGGTTTTAGTACAATGCGTTTTGTCGTGAACAAAACAAGCAATTGAATATTATAATAACACATTTGAATGTCCGCATTGTATTCTTAGTTTTTAGAGAGTGGCCAAAAATCCGTACAGCCGACTTCGTAGTGTAAAAATATGCTTTAAAGAGGCGCCATGTTTTACCAAACACGCGAGTTAGTAGAGATGGAATTTTTGTACAAAACGAGGGGATAATGTTGGTGCGTATTTCGTGGTATTTACGGAAAAGAAATTTATATTTTAAATTAAATTCATAACCAATCTATAGTTTATAAATCAACCCAGTCCAATATGCAAGGCTTTTTAGGTATCGTGATTATCATTATTTCCTTGGAATCCTTTTCAGAAAACAGCTCCGTGGATTAGCAATGAGTTGCAGAGTTGAGGGTCGCGGGCTTGAATCCCACACAGAACAAGTATTTGTATGCTGAAATTTATGTTTGGAAACAGCCTCCACGTTTCAGGAGAAAATCCTAGCGTGGGGTAACGTTTACTTAAAAAGAAATTTACATTGTAAGACATGCAGCATGGGCGGCTTATAATACACGAATTAAAAAACACGCACGTTGAAAGACACCGTCGTTGACGACGATGTTACCAGTTATAAAAAATGCAAAACTTTGAGCGATTAGTAGCTCAAAACGATGTATTTTAAATAACAAAATATTTTTCATATTCTTTCATAATAATTTTATTATGTATTTTTTATTATATTATTAGGACGTATTCGGATTGGACAGAGTGATTTATTCATATTGTATATCCTTCCACTTGTATGTTAGCAGTGGGATGATATACAATATAATAGGGACATACGTGAGAGGGGACATTACAGAGAGGGTTTTGCGACCAAATTTAATAGCGGCGACGATCTTGAACATGTTTACAGACTGCAGGCTTCCCTGAACATCGGTGCTTCAAATCATATAGCACACATAGCTGAGTTGAAGCACCGAAAAGATCGTCCCCGCCATTACATTAGATTAGATAAACGAAAAATACTTGCTAAAGAACATACATTCTTACTAAGGGTGATTCGCAAGGCTACTGAAATTAAAAAAATACCCTAATTTCAATAGCGAAGATGGATGGGTGCTGCCATCTGCTTAGGATCCTATAATTTATAAAATTAAATCCAAACCCAAGCCTACCACTGCAAGACTGCAGGATACTATAAGCTCATTCTGCGTAGGTTAGACCAAAATGAATATCCAAAAACTGAAAATAGCCGGGCTAACTATGACATCGGGACGTCAAATACAGTCCACCTCGTGATCATGGGTGCTTTATAGCACCCATGATCACGAGGTGGACTGTGTTTAACGATCCCAGTATCCCCGAAACATTGGGAATCAAAAATTTTAATTAAATGCGATAGAATTCATAAATAATAGTTTAATTTAGTTTAACCCAAATTATCTTATGAGGACTAATAATCTTACTCATACCAGACTAATGTCCCTAGTATGGACTAAGGTGAATTAGTTACGCAGATGGTAATACAGTGACCATTAAAAGTTGTGATTTAATTATTTTTTCCGATTCTAGTATATTATGCATAATGTATATAAACAAAACAATGCCATTGAGGCATTGTTCAATTCTGTAATTTTTACACATTTTTAACTTTTTTTATTAATCTAGTTTTAGAAAGATACTAAGTCGGGTTTATCCATTTCCAACCTTACTATTTAAAAAGTTACCAATACTGCTTGTATTACTTTCTAAAATATTAATCTTTACACTTTTGTTATAAATTAAATTCGCCCGCAATAATATCATTCAAATATTTCTTCTCGTTCCTAAATGGTGATGACCTGATAGGAGAAAAGTAGTTGATGTCCTCATTGTTTCTTAATCATAAAGTAAGTTAATTCACTTGCTTGTTAATACATAATAAGTAATGTAATGTATAATTAAAATGCGTCATAATTAATTTCAAATCGTATGTACAAATTCTGATCGATTCTAAATTGGATTCAGCAAATACGCTTTCTATTACGATTCATTGACTATACTAAACAATGTGCTATTGTACTTGCGTTAACAGATATTAAATAGGTATTACGAAATTAATTAATTCATCGTTGAAATTATTATATTTTATTTATCCTACTGATTGTAAAAGGTTGCTGTGGCTTATATATATCTACAACTCTCTACGGTTATGAATCAAAATGAAGATGCGCTGTTACCCGTGAGGAATAAGATTGGATGTCTTGTCTCTAGTAAAAATTATCTTTGGTTCCCGACACTCATTTTACGAAAAAACAGCAGCATTAAGCTGATTTTTACCGCTAGTATTCTGTGTGAGCGTAGTCCTTCTCCGGTCAAGATGCTACAACCATATTAATGTAGCTGCAGCATGGCTCAACCATGTGCGAAAAAAAATTCGAATAAGTTATTGTAGAAAGTCTTTACCTGGATCGCTTTGCTTTTCACGTGGTTCTCTAACCAGTGAAGAAAATCAATGTCAAAAGTGCAAGACGATTGTTGCTGCAATCTGTAATACCCTTATTGTTGAGTCATCTATCTCTACAGATCATCCGAGGCGCGGAGTAACGCAATTTGTCCATTGTTCGCTTTCAAAACGTCGTAGTGGGACCGGCCACAACCCTTGTACTATTTTTTTAAAAATATCTTATAAAGTCCACTGTAGTGCGAATTATGAAACAAACCAAACTACCAACTCTACATTGGTCCTTCGAGCCGAGGCCTAGTATTTGATATTGCAGACCACCACAGATACAGTGTTTAGTTGTTTACACAACTTGAGTGATCTAGAATATGGAATGCTGACATAGTTTTCAAAGTATTGCTTATGAAATTAGAACAGACTCCTAGTATCAAAGCCACAGTTATGTTACTTATTATTTGTAATTAATAACTTATTAAACGGTGTTCTATTTCTCCGGTCCCTTTTTCAAACATTTTTTTTAAAAATCCCGACATAACACATCGTTTACCCGCGTACTCTTCGTACAACAGTTCGTGTTCAAAAGTAGGTTTTAATGAAAAGAACAAGAAGATAATACATATTTGTTTAATAGTTACTCCTAAAGAAGGATTTTTTCATATATCGCGGACGTGTTTAACTAACATAAATTGCAATTTTATATCAATATCAATCAAATGCCGTATTATACGTGAGAGCCACGTTGCAGATATACTATAGTTGTAGCACGAATCAGTTGGCTCGACTGGGGAATGACCACGCTCTCACAGAATACCAGCGTAAAATAGCAACTTAATAATGCTGTGTTTTGTATGGTGGGTGTAGAGAACCGGAGCCAATTTTAGGGTTCTGAAGCCAAAGGTTAAATAACGGGACCCTATTACTAAGCCACTGCTGTCCGTCCGTCCTGCCTGTCAGTGGGCTGTATCTCACGATTCGTAACAGTATATAGTTGAACTTTTCACAGAATGTGTATTTCTGATGCCGCTAAAACAACCAATAATAAAAATGACAATAAATTAAAAATCAAAGGGGGCTTTCCTACTAAAAATGTGTATTACGATGGTATGGAACCCTTAATATGCGATTCTGACTCGCACTTTGTCGGTTTTTTTACTGGAAACAAGGCATTTCATCTTAGTCCTTAGTCCTTAGATGGGTGACAATGAAACTACATTTTGATTCTTAATCTAGGATAAATGTAGATGTCTATGAGGTGAACTGTGTGCTCGTTTGTCACCCTTATTCTATAAAAAAAATCTGAAACACTGCGTTCAAAGTCACAGTATGTTTTTTATTTTTATTTGGTTTTATAAATCACATAACGCAGTGTTGGTACCGACTTTGTTATATGGCAGCGAAACCTGGGTATACCAGAATAAGCATAAAAGCAAGTTGAATGCAGTGGAGATGCGATCTCTTCGTAAAATGTGCGGCGTCACCATGGCTGACCGAAAGCGAAACGAAGAGATTCGCAATATGGCAGGTTTGAAAGATGACCTTATCACAAAAATTGATAAGGGCGTGCTTCGATGGTTTGGGCACGTTGAGCGAATGAGTGAAGACCGAATGGTGAAGAAAATATATAGCGCGAAAGTTAATATTAAAAGGTGTCGAGGTAGACCGAGACTAACTTTCGAAGACCATGTGAGCAAATTGCTCGAAGAGGGGAGGGTCAAGAGTACTCGGATACCTAGACGTGCATGTATGAAGAAGATGATGAATCTGAAAGAAGCGAAAGAGGTATGTAAGGATCGTGACACTTGGCGATCTGTTCTCTCTGGCTACCCCGTCAGGGATTGTGCGTGACGATAAGTAAGTAAGTATAAATCACTTATTGAAATTCAAAAATTACGCCATTCGTTTTAACCAGTCCTTTAATAAGTGCTTTTTAATTTATCTAAATATTTTAATGGCATAAATAAATTTAAAAAGTTCCAAAGAATCTCACTGTGTCAATACATACTTACTTATTTACACTTATACAAACTTACATTATATACTTTTGTATATAGAAGAATATAAAATAAAAAAATAATTCAAGCGACTGTAGCCTAATAATAATGGCGAACCGTGAACACAAAAGGTAGTGGTTTCGAATCCACCAAATTAGACTACCGTTGTGAAACACTCCTAGCACGCATTTTAAGCTTACCAGGACTGTAAAGTCTTTCTTGGTGAAAATTATTTTTAAAATATGGACTTAATATTATATTATTAATATATATATAAATATGGACTTAATATTATAAATTAATATTATATCTTTCGTATATTAGAATACGAAAGATATAATAAGAAGAATATATATAAGAGAATATATAAAAAAGAAAATATATAGAATTGTATTAAGAAGATATTATTCGGTATATCAAAGTTTAAATTTATTACGCGTGTAATTATGTAAATCACTCATTTCGTCAAAGGTATTAAAATCATTTGTTAGGATGAATAATATTATCCATAATGATTTTAGATGTAAGGATTAACATGTTAAATTTTTTTAAAAGTTCTCTTTTTTATAGAAAGGGGGTGTTAACAGGCATATGATTCGAATGATAGTATATTATTCGTTATATATTTACGTTTCTTTGGGTAACCTAGATATGTTGGGTAGTACAGTGTAGTGGCGGTGAAAGAATATCCACTATCCCATATATTCACGTCGATGTCGTAAGAGGCTACAAAAGAAAACTAAAAACGAGATTGTGCAGCAGCATCTTCCTGATAACAACTCCATATAATAGAAAGCTGCGGTTGCCAACCCAACCTGTCAAGGGTAGCAACTATAACAATATCTCAAGAGGCAATCTATGAGGGAGGTCTATGTTCAGCAGTGGATTGTAGGTAGCTGTAATGGATGAATGGATAGACTGGGTTCACTTCGAGTCGGTTAGTTGGTTCTTAATGGTAAAAATTAAAAGACCTTCAATAATTATTCTGGTTGTCTATTTTGAATAAAAATTAGTCTATTCTACTCTATTCAATTCATCAAGTGGTGGTGGCTCAAGAAAACCCAACACTCCCTTTCGTCCTGTGGGAGTCGTATGAGGTGAATAGAGGAAATGCCAGTAAGATTATAATATATCCAAAAAATGGTGGTATGTCTGTCTATACCGTTTACACCAGATATTAAATACCTAGACTGTTAGAGCAATGCTGCAGCTATGTTGGTAGTATGGTTGTAGTACGAATGGGTCGACTCGACCGGGGAAGGACCACGCTCTCACAGAATATCAGCATAAAATAGCAGCTTAAGGTAAAAGCTCCAGGGTGGCCCGCGAAATTCAAATTTTCTTACATTTTTTGCAATTTGTACGTCAGTGTTAGGTTGTATGTTTAATAAAATATGATTCGCGACTGTAACGAATATGTATTTACAGAATTATAATCATTATAATCATCAATACAACCTCCTTAGTTCGTATAATCCTATTGTATGGCTATTTCCAGAAAACCTCACTCAAAGGAATTATATGAACTTGGGGGGGTTGTATTGGTGACTTTAATGAAAATAATTCTGTATAAACATACTCGTTACTTTCGCGAATCATATTTTGTTAAACATTCAACCTAACCCTGACCTGCATAGTCCAAAAAAACGTAAGAAAATTGGAATTTCGCGGGCCACCCTGGAGCTTTCACTTTAACACTGCTGCGTTTCGTATGGCGAGTATAGAGAACCGGAGACCCTTTTTACTGGAAAAGAGGCATTGCATCTTAGTCCTCACGGTTGACAACGCATCTGCATTTTGATTCGCTAAAGAGGATAGATGTAGATGTATATGGGCCACAGCAACCACTTACCATCAGGTGGACTGTGTGCTCGTTTGTCACACTATCCTATAAAAAAATGGTGATGGGCAGCAGCGTCTTCGATGCTCACGTCTGGTACTGATAATATTATCCGCCTGCCAAGCGTGATGATTGAGGTAAATATTTCCTACAACGTGAGGGGCCCATGTCCAAAAGTGGACTTTTATAGTCTGTTAAAGGTGAAGGTGAAGAATTCTTACTAGCATAGATATTAATGTTTTAAAATTTGAAATTTCGTGAACAATCTATTCGATGTTATATTATATTCTGTTCTGATTCACAACTGACTCAGCGGTGAAGGTAAATATCGAGAAAAAAATATACAAACATTTATGCTAACTATGATGTTCACTTTGCCGATTGTAATAGGATGTCACTAATATCCCTATCAACATGAATTTTCAATCTTTTTATATAGAATAACGTTGGATAACGAGCACACAGTTCACCTGATGGTAAGTGTTCTGCGGCCTATAGATATCTACATTTATGCTCGATTTAGAATCAAAATACAGTTGCGTTGTCACCCCCGTTTCCAGTAAAAAGGGCCTCACCAAACACTATACGAAATACAGCAGCATTAAACTACTATTTGAAGCATCTGTAGCCTAATGGCAGGGCGCGGACCGCGAACTCGAAAGGTCGTGGGTTCGAATCCGCCATTCGACTACTGTCGTGAACCACTTCTAACACAAGCATTTTAAGCTAACCAGAAGTGGTTAAAGGGAATATTAGTAATTTTTAATCGCATAACTAGTATTTTTTTAAAAAAGAAAAAAATTATGCTGGTATTCTGTGAGAACCTGTTCTTACCCCGTTCGAGCCGACCCATTTGTACTATAACTAGATAACATACCACGTCAGAATTAATATTAAGATCCCTTAAATATGATTATATTATTTTAATCTTAATTTCATGTTAAGTAAATATTAAAAATTTATAACTGAATATATTTGTATATATAATGTAAATAATTTTATGCTCTATGTTGCCCTGTTCATGTGTGTTTGCCAATTTTCGAAAACTCTTCAGAGAGAAAAGTGATTATAATAATATTTAATAAATCCTTCATAAGGATATTAGATATCCCATTAAAACAAAGTACGGTTTTGAGCTACCTGTATCCATCCACAAAATTAACGTTTACTTGAGTCTCTACTTCATCTAGTAGAGGATCGTCTTGCAGTCCACATACTGGTACAACGCTTCTAATATAAAATCTTTCTTTCCCTTCAATAGTCGGTTCTTCGAGCTATTTAGTATGGAACAAACAAAAAACTAACTGCAATTAACTAAAAAAAAGTGCAGTTGCCAACCCAACTGTCAGGCGTGGTAACTTTGGAAAATTATCCCCACTTGAGACATTTTATGGGGGAGGCCTATGTTCAACAGTGGAGTATAACGGTTTACAGTAGATCATTTTTATGTTACTTCTGTTTACAATTTAATAAATATACGAAAATAATAAGCGGAGAATAAAATATTCCATGTATAAAAAGAAAGATAAAGTGAAAGAATAAAGTAAGCATACTAGCCCTGCGTAGAATGGGACTAAAATATTTTAGCGTAAGAGCTTCACGTTTTTTCACAGAATATAAAGCAGCGGGGAACTAGATAGCTCCGAATTTCCATATGTAAACGCATCTGCGCACACAAAGCTCGGACTTTATTAAACGAAATAGCGCTGGGAAAATGCTAACTCACTCAGAAATAATAAGCAATCCCTTAGCATCACGCTACGTCATACTCAGTAGCTTTCTACGCCGCGAGACAAGCGGTCGCCATGTACTCGTATCACTTTTGGCAAAACCAGTCTGTGTTTTTAAGTAACTGAAACATTATAAAAACAGTTTCGTAATCTCTTTATAAATGAAACTTGTATATTTTTATAATTTGTGAGTTTTGTTATTTTCTAAGTTTGTAAATGTGTTAAGAACACGTTTTGAATTAAACTCGAAGTTAATTAAGCAGCGATAAATAAAATTATCCCCATGAAAAGGATTTGTCGCCTCTTTTTCCTGTTCCAGTGCTTACTCGATGGTGAATATAAATTATATTTTAAAGTCAATTTTATATTCTGTAGTCGTTTTAATGATGATATACTTTCAATATCTTATTTCAAAAAACAAAATCTTCGAATTATATGTACTTATTTTGGACGTGTTAGAGCCATGTAGCTATATTAATAGTATAGTTGCAGCACGAATGGGTCGGCTCGACCGGGGAAGGACCACGCTCTCACAGAAAACCAGCGTGAAATAGCAACTTAAAGCTGCTGTGTTTCGTATTGTGAGTGTAGAGAACAGGAGACCCTTTTTACTGGAAACGAGGCATTCCATCTTAGTCCTCACGGGTGATAACGCATCTGCATTTTGATTCGTAAACGTGAATAGATGTAGATGTCTATGGGCCACAGCAATCACTTACCATCAGGTGGACTGTGTGCTCGTTTTACACCCTTATAATATAAAAAAGCATCTTCCTGATTTATTTTTATTATTTTATTATTTTTATTTTTATTATGTATTAGTAATTTATATCATTTCATGTGTTAGTTATTTATATGTTATTTTATTGCATTTATTGTCTATATATCGCATGTATTGATATTATATTTTGTATAATTTATATTGCACCACCTACCTAGTATTCATTGTTTATTCCTTTACACCCTTGGTTGCCTGGAAGAGATCGCTATGTAGCGATAAGGGCGCCAAATTGTACATTTAACCTGTCTTTTGTGATGTAATTTGTTTATTTGTTTGTGATGTACAATAAAGTATATTCATTCATTCATTCATTCATAGATGTAGATGTCTATGGGCCACAGCAACCACTTACCATCAGGTGGACTGTGTGCTCGTTTTTCACCCTTATAATATAAAAAAGCATCTTCCTGATAGCAGCTCCTTAAATCATTCTCTAAATAGACCGCTTCATTAGGGAATATTTGCGATAGTTGCCACGCTAGTCATACAGGTTGACAACGGCATTTTTTTAATTTTCTAGTTGTTATTAGGAACACGCTGCTGCCCATCTCCAGGGTTTTTACCCTCTGTCGCCTTTTACGACACCCACCGATATGAGGTAATAGATATTCGTACACTACCATTACACTAAAAATTCAAAATATAAAATAACTGTAGCTACTAAACTGCCTACCAAGCATAGCAACTATGGCAAATATATCCACTATGAGAGATCTATGGGAGTGGCCTATGTTTAGCGCTGGACATTTAATTGGCTGTAATTAGGTGTAAATCTGTATTGTATGTAATCTGGTATTGTAAATTGGTATTGTAAAGTAAATAATATTAACCTGTGAGAATGAGGTGGTTGCATATTTTTTTAAATATTTTAGGGTTCCGTACCTCAAAAGGAAAAAACGGAACCCTTATAGGATCACTTTGTTGTCCGTCTGTCTGTCTGTCTGTCAGTCTGTCAAGACCCTTTTTCTCAGGAACGCGTGGAGGTATCAAGCTGAAATTCATACGAAATACTTAAGTCTACAGTCCCATGGAGCTGTGAAAAAAATCAAACTTCTAAGCCAACGCAATCAGAAGATACAGCCGTTTATGCCGCAAATTTTCGACATTCGCAAGGGAATCAGGGAATCAAAACCTACAGGGTACTTCCCGTGAACTCAGAATCTTAAAATTTGGTACGGAGCAACGTATTGTAGCACAGATAAAGGAAAACTTGCGTAAAGCATACATTTTTAGTTACATCATATAATAAAAATATTTTTAATAATTTTAAACTACGGATTCGTGCGGAGTCTGCGTGGGAGTCTGACTCGCACTTGGCCGGTTTTTTCTAAGTAGTTTGTCAACCTTCCTTATGACGTAATATACTTTAAAATAAAAAGTCTCGCTGAGTTTCTTCCTAGGACAGAGATTTTTTTTCAAACCAGTGGTAAAAGTAAAAAAAAATTCCTGAGAATTACATGTAATCTATAAATGTAATAAAAATATTCTATTCTATTATAAAAATGAAAGTATGAATGAATGAAAGAAGAAGATAGTTTGAGCAACTTGTTTCAAATATGATAATGCTTCAGTTTTTCGTTATTCTAGTCAAAATAAGTATAATAGGTAAATTAGTAGCTTAATGCTGCTGTGTTTCGTATGGTGAGTGTAGAGAACCGGAGGCCTTTTTTAATAGAAACGATGAATTCCGGCTTAGCCCTCAAAGGTGACAACGCATCTTCATTTTGATTCTTAATCGAAGATAAATTTAGATTTCTATAAGGAAACTTACAAGTGAACTGTGTGCTTGATTGTTACCCTTATTCTATAAAAAAGGCTTCGATGGTTCGACTGTAACACTCCGGGACCGCGGGTTCGATTCCTGCACGGAGCAGCTATATATGTATCATATACAATTAATTGCTCCGGGTTTAAATTTTTGTTCGTGTATAATTATTTACGTGAGTAAAAATTCCAAATATTCACTAAAAGCTGCTGCAACTGTAAAGCAACTGATTTACGATTGATATTATTATTGTTGTGTTTAATATTTTGAATATTACTGTTACTGTTACTATCAAAAGTCACTGCTAGACATAGGCCTCACCCACAGTTTGCCTGTAAGGGGATATTTGCCATAGTTGGTACTCGTGGATGGCGGGTTGGCAACCGCAAATTTTGTCAGTATTTATTAGAAAGACGTTGCTGCCTATTTACTAGTTTGCTTCTCTCTGTCGCCTCTTACAACACCCGCGGGACGAAATAGTGTAGTGGATATTCTTACACCGTAACTACACGGTAAAACCGTAACATCGTTTAAATAATGTTGCAAGAAATATAATGAAGCTCATGAACAAAATTTAAAATATAGTGAAAATGGATCTGCTCGTTTTGGACCGGAGCGGAAATTTCTGGACACCGTCGAAACCGCAAACACAGGGATAATAATCTACCATAATTCGATATACATACGTGATGTGGTTTAACAATCTCCTTCACTGACATAGTATACACAGTGCAAACAATTAAGTCTAAACGCAGTAAAACCACTCTCTCACTGCTAAAAATAGCTGCATTATCTTTAATTTTTTTTATGTTGTCGTACACAAGCGATCCGCTCTGGCTTCACCGGGTACCATTATGAATCTAAACCATCAAGGGGTCCGCTTAAACACACACAAAAAATTCATCGAAACGGTCCGTTTAGGAGTTCAGTGGTAAATACTCGTATTGAAGAATTACTTATATGTATAAAAATATATGAGTCGTGGTAGCTCAGATGATTAGCGCTCGCTGTAAGCTTCACAGTACTCGAGCAATCCGGGTTCGATCCCCGCCGGCACCAAAGAAATTGTTAATTGCAATTTTAAGTGCTGATTTACCACGTGCTCGGCGATAAAGGAAAACATCGTGAGGAAACCTGCATGTCTGAAAAATAAAAAAAATATATTTCAGCAGGGGCAGCGCGGCGGACATTTCCTTGCCCTAAAACCCTCTCAGAACGTAAATAGGCTGCAACTTTTATAAAAATATAAAGAGCATGTATATAGCCGCCAGCGTTGTCTCGGAGTTTAGCGAAATAAAAACTAGTGTCACTGTGACCGGTCAATTTCGTAGTTTCATCCTGCAGCACATGTTTTTTTTTTAAGTATATCTTATAATTAAGATGTAGAAAAACGTCGTTCTATTTGTTTTTTGTTTTTTTTTTTATACGTAGCGCATTTAAGATAACGTACTTTTTTTATTTAAATGACTAGCTATTCCCCGCGACTTCGCCCGCGTGTAATTTAGGGTCTTAATTTTTTGCAACGAACCTTTCACATGCATTTAGTAAAACGCTGTAATTTTGACATTAGAAACAGACACTTCTATTTTATTTATTTGTATAGATGATGTGTGATGGGAACTGAATACATTTTTATTGGAGATACAAATATGGCGTATTATGTAATTAAGGGTATCAGCGCATCCTCACTATCATACTTTCCCGAGTAACATTTACATATCTACAGGGGACAGCATGCAATTAAAAGTGGATGAACTCTGCGCTGGTTTTGCCACTCCTACTTATATAATAAACATAATAATACTGCCACTACTGGTATCATACCATCTCTCATTTCTAAAAGGGTTATAAAATTATAAATGAAAATTATTAAGGCTCTTTCTTATTATTTTTGGCCAAGGAACGTTTCTATTACTGTATAGTCTTAAAAGTTACAGCCTATATAATCCCACTACCGGGCACTGACCTCCTATCATTTCTAAGAGGGTTATGGACCGATTTGTCTACCGCACTGCGCTATTAGACACATGTCTTCAAAATATACATATTCTTTAGACACGCAGGTTTTCATCACGATGATTTTCTTCATCGCCGAGTACGTTGTAAATTACCAATTAAAATGAAATTAAAATTTCACTGCTGGCGGCAGTTATCAAACCTGGGTTGCTAGCGTACTGTAGAAATTACGGCAAGTGCTTTGTCCCTAAGATACTACGGCTCTGCAAGTTGCATAGATATAAATTAAGATGTGAAAAAGGTGACGACAATTGATGTAATATGTAGTAGGTATGTACTAAAAGAGACAGCGAGACTTGGCCGCTTGTAACATGCGTTAGAGCCCACGAGATAAAACTTATTAAGTCTGTGCCTTAAAAAGGTATTATGTGCCTCCAACCACTCGCACCGCACTGCTGCACAGATTTTATTTGCGGTGTCTGTTCTAGTTTCTAGTATATATTAATTCAACGTTAACACATTAGATTGGCGATGTAAGTATATCCACTACCCCATATTATCCCATGGGGGTCGCAAGAGGGAAATAAATGGTGACGAAAGCATAAACGACTGCGGTTGCCAACCCGCTTGCCAAGCTTGGAAACCATGGCAAATATCTTCCCTATGAGGCAATCTTTAGAGGAGGCCTATCAACAGTGTGACTTTAATAGGCTGTAATGGTGACATCTAATTTTGAAAATAATTGAATGAGAAAGTTATTATTGTGCCGTCACTCGGGTGCCTGTTTGTGCGAAAATTTGAGTGCTTCGTGACACGGAAATAATAGATCCGGACTCAGACGTGTTATCCTAAAATAACACCCGTACACATGTCGTCAACTTTTAATCAACTTCCTCGATGTATTAGCCCTTTAGTTAGCTTCACACTTTTGCTTCTAAAGAAATTACTATATAAAGCATTTTTTTAAATCAGTCTACATAATGTATTTTTTATGTTTACGCGAACACTACACACTAAACAAAATTATTTTCACGAATTTTCTTGCGTATTTTTAAATCTGAATTTTTTATTTGGTGTTGGTCTATTAAGGTTCTTATGCATCACATAATCTATCCTGAAACAGGAGACGGGCAGCAGCATCTTCCTGATAACAAATCAATAATAATACAAAACAAAATTAATTTGTAATATAGCCATTATTTTACAGAATAAGAGTGACAAACGAGCACACAGTCCACCTGTGGTTACGTCAAAACAAATATAAAAGTAAAAGTAAAGTTACAGCCTATATACGTCCCACTGCTGGGCACAAGCTTCCTCTCCTTTCTGAAAGGGTTTTAGGGCAAGGAAATGTCCGCCGCGCTGCCCCAATGCGTGTTGGCGAACTTCACATGTCTTCGAAATATATTTTTTTCATATTTCTTAGACATGCAGGTTCCATGCAGCACTTAAAATTGCAATAAACAATTTCATTGGTGCCGGCAGGGATCGAACCTGATTTGCTCGCGTACTGTGAAACTTACAGCGAGCGCTAACCATCTGAGCTACCACGGCACAAAACAAATATATCAGAAATTAATGTAGATGCGTTGTCACAACGAGAGACTTTTTCCTAATACGAGGCATTATGAATCTTAATCGAGAGTAGATATAAGGGCCCCATAATCCACTTACCATCACGTGGACTGTGTACTCGTTTGTCATCCTTATTCTATATAAAAAAAGGAAAAATAACTGTGGTTGCCAATTCACCTACCAAGCGTGGCAGCTTTAGCAAATACCTCATCTATCAGGCAATTTATGGCCTATATGCAGTAGATGGCATTTGATGGTCTGTAATTAATCCCAAAATATATCCAACAGCAAGACTCCCACAGTAACAATAGTAAGACCTTCACAGTAAAAATAAAAATGCTTTTTTTTTTCTCTGGGGACTAGCATGCAATGTCTCGTTTCCAGTTATTTATTTTTTTCTTTTTATAAAAACGTTACCCCACACTGTGATTTTTTCCTGTACCAGCAGTTTACAAACATAAATTGCATGAAGGCAAACATCCAGACCCGAAACAATTATCTGTAGGCCATACAAATACTTGTTCCGTGCGACCCCCAGTGCAACAACTCATTGCTAAGCACTGCGCCATGGCGTCGTCAAAAACAAAAATGGTCTCCGATGCTCTACGATTACCATACTAAATTCAGCAACATTTAGCTGTTACTTCATACCGGTAATCTGTGAGAGTGTGTTCCTTCCTCGGTCGAGAAGACCCATTCGTGATATAACCATAATATAGTTCCACCGTGGCTCTATCACCTATAAACCACCTGAGGAAAGTGGCTATTGCAGTTCTTGGACTAATGCAATTAACTTCAAGCAAATTTTGTATATGCGTTATTATTTCTGAAAATTAGGGTGCTTTTCCACCAGAGATGTGCTATGCAGATATGTTGCGAGGATGTGAAAGCTAAGCTATGAAACTATGTGTCCGTTTCCACTGATGCGCTATGTAACGGGGCGAGTAAGATGTGCTATGAAGATGCACCACCGCGTTGTAGGTGTACGAGGAAGATGCGCAGCTCGAGCTATGCGATGTCTCGACAGTAGGGAAGGCACAGAGGGCTACGACGTGTATGCCGCTATGCTATGACTACCGCCGCCCATGAACAACCGCAACACCAGGGGAATCGCAGATGCGTTGCCGGCCTTTTAGAAAGGTGTAAGCTCTTTTCTTGAAGGTTCCTAAGTCGTATCGGTCCGGAAAATTCGCTGGTGGTAATTGATTCCACAAGGAAGTTGTGCGAGGGAGAAAACTTCTTCTATATCGCACGGTGGTGGACCGCCAATCATCCAGATAGTATGAATGGTAACGCGAGTTTTGTCGCGATGTGCGATAGTGAAATTGAGCGGCTGGAATTAGTCCGAACAATTCCTCAGAGCACTCCCCGTGATATATGCGATAAAATACGCAAAGAGATGCAACATCTCTACGCAGTGCCAGTGTATCGAGCCGATCAGAAAGAACACGGTCGTCGACGATTCGAACCGCTCTGCGCTGGATGCGGTCAAGTGGAAGAACCTGGCACTGGGGTACCCCGGCCCAGAGATGAGAACAGTATTCCATGTGGGGCCGAACTTGCGCTTTGTATATAAAAAACATAGCTTAATAAAACCTGTTTTCACCAGTGCTAAGCTATATGAACAAATGAATATGATTGGTGGATATCAAATGCATTCATAGCAACGTAGTATATCATATTTTTCGTGAAAAAGTACCCTTAAGGTGGAATGATCATCTCAATACTTAGGGGTAACAACGCATCTGGATTTTGATTATTAATTAAGGAAAATCTATCAGCCACAGCATCCACTTCACACATCAGGTGGACTGTCTGCTTGTTTGTCACTCTTTTTGTATAAAAAGGTAGAATATAAATTAGCCGTCACTTTAATTTTATAAAAAATCCAAAAGATCTTCCATTCTTTTCTTCATTATATACCCATCTCTTTTCACAAGAAAATTATATACGTAACGCAACAAAAACACGCCAGACACGAGCCGTTATACTTGTGAAAAGTAAAAGAAAAACAACAAAAACTTTAAGCTTTTGAACTAGGGAATATACCTAATAAGAGCACTGTTAGCTCGCTTCATTGTATCTCTTATAAGAACCCTATGGCAGTTTCGGCCTTTTGTCCGTGGTTCGGCACTCGGTAACTGAATTGTTGAACAACTTTTCCCTCGTTGTAAATTTCTACGATGAACTTTCCAACTTCTGACTTTTGCGCGTGAATGTTTTATCGTAAAAAAGGTTTATGTCTCGGTGAAGGTAAATTTATCTAAAATCTTGGGGAAGTTTTATATATTTTTTTCTTTCTCTGTAAGTTAATTGGCCTGTATATTTTCGCGGGAAGGTAATAACGAAATTTCTTCACGTATTTTTTGGAAATATTTTCTACTGAACATATTTATGTCACTCCACCCAGCGGGGGGTCGCTCTACTCTTCACTTACCCGTACTTTACTTACGGTTTATGGTTACTTACAACAGTAGGTTTTGCGAGCTATATCTTTAACCCATTGCTACTTCAATTTATTAATTCATTGGGCTATAGCAGTTACTCTGAATCTACTGCAAATATCCTAATTTCTATGTTACCTCTTCGGAAATTGTAATGATGGCGTTAAAGCTTTATGAGTATGTTAGGCATTTTGGCTAAGTTTTCTTTAGATTAGACTTTGAATTAAATGGGTGCACTTAACTTACGTAGTAACAATTACATTACTCTGTGGTTAAATTTAATACCTACCAGACCAATTTACTCTGTGATTATACCATTGGACTGTGACTCACATTCTTTTATAATACATATACATTGGTGCGTCTGTTAGTGATTATGTAACATTTAGATTACTTGACTGATTGACATCATATTCACATAATGACTGCCTCGTTGGTTTTGTAGTGGTCGTAACCGCGGTTTCTGATCATAACGTCCTGGATTCAAATCCCAAGTCGGGCCAAAATCTTTATTTAATTCCAACTAAAGAAATCCTCGGTAGCAGCCCGGAGTCAGGATATTCGCGGTGTTTTACCCCCGTGCCTCGGAAGCACGTAAAGCAGTTGGTCCTGCGTCTGACCTTTCTCCAGTCGTTGCGAATAACCATTTAATTGAACTACGATAGTAAGGAAAGAGAGAGTGCATCTGTGCTTGAGCACACACTTGTGTGCTATGATCCTGTGCAGATGGCCAGTCTCTTTAGAGACTGGTTTCCGTCACCGAAATTCGGTATTTTTTTATAGAATTAGGATGACAATCGAGCACACATTCCTCCTGATGGCAAGTGGTTGGCTGTGGCCCATAGACATCTATATCTATTTTCGTTTGCGAATAAAAATGCAGATGCGTTGCCATCCGTGAGGATTAAGATAGAATGCCTCTTTTCCAGCAAAATAGTTCTCCGGTTCTCAACACTCACCATACGAAACGTAGCAGCATTGAGGTACTATTTTAAGCTGGTATTCTGTGAGAGCGCGTTCCTTTCCCGCTCGAGCCGACCTATTCGTGCTACAACTATAATTTTAATATAGCTACAGTAGGCTCCACCACGTAAAAAAAGGTAGCTGTAGGAAATTATTAATATTCACGTAATATATTTATTTTATCATGACGATGGTTCATAGCTATGTTGCAGCCAAATAGCTTAATTAGCCTTTCCGTTAACAGCCTAGATATTACATGGCATGGTCACATTATTAATTCCATTCAAAGAGATGGTCGCTAGTATGCTATGCTATGCTTAAGTAGTGCTTTGTGTTATATTATATAAATGTACGTGGCTCTAGGGTGGACCAAGGGCCATCCCAGCAGCACTTTAACGTACGGTACGAGTAGATGATATTATGTTCAATCTTGTATTAGGATCATCGGTAGAATATCATTCAGGCTGCTAGTTAACCGGCGCCGTTTATTAAAAAGGCTAGACTGTTAATTGAAAGGCTAATAAAGGTAGTTGGCTACGACAGCTATACTAAGCTCGGATAGGTTGTAGTTAAGTTGTTAACACAGTCTTTATTCTTGGCTCAAAATCACTCATATTCGCAACCATAATAAGTCAGCTTAGCGCCAAAAAAATCACGAAATTTGAACCCGATAGATGGAACTGTTATCTAGTCATCAATCTTTTATTATTTACACCATAATATATACGAAAAAATTTATGAGTGAAATCATCGTGTCATCTAAAGGAAAGGG
Source organism: Parnassius glacialis (assembly GCA_033319125.1). Classification (NCBI taxonomy): domain Eukaryota; kingdom Metazoa; phylum Arthropoda; class Insecta; order Lepidoptera; family Papilionidae; genus Parnassius; species Parnassius glacialis. Next base: position 27,613,234 of record JAVANC010000007.1, read on the forward strand.
CGGAAGTACACCTGTCGAGCCAGCAAGTATTAGTATGTATATACACATATTATGTTATGCAAATTTATTCAGAAAGTTCCATAGTGCAAATTACGCTTCGTTTGTCGATCCATCCGCAAACATAGATCGTATCACGGTGACAGCGCCGCCACAGAAACAATGACAAACTAGTTTCACTTGTAAGTGAATTTCCATTAGTTTTAAAGTTTCCGTAATGTACTTTCTCAACTTAATGGAAAAGTATCTTCAACTGAATAGAATGTTTATTTGAGGATTTCTGAAGGCGAACATTTACTTTGTAAGAATTTAATTAAGGGCCCACCGAGGAGACGCCGTCGTAATTAAAAATGTGCTAACTGACGTTAAAGAGATTTTTTGCGAGATTTTCTAACGTAGTAATCGAATGCAGAAAAAATGGTTTGCTGAAATTCGCTTCATTTTAATGTTAAAAAAAATAATTACCTGACTTTGTTAATTAAACGTAGTCTTAATGGATGAAAATGTATGCGTAGGTGTATGGATGTGAATGAAACGGGAAAGATTTGTCAGGAGTGTGCCAAAATAAAGTACGTAGTCTCTGACCTCTCTTTCTTTCTTATGGAAAATATGTTACCCCACACTAGCATTTTTTCCTGTATCATGAAGGCAGTTTATAAACATAAATTTCACAAGAACCTTAGGCCCTACAAATACTTGTTCCGTGGGGGATTTGAAGTAGAGTAACTCAATGCCCAGCCTCTTAACTAAGGCGCCTCTGGGTGGGAAGCGTGTGAGTTTATGTATGCATTTTATGAAACATTGTGAAATTGTTTTAAGTTAGTTTTGTTTACTATTAACAAATTCAATTATAATACTGTTATTGGTATTACAACTGGCTCGTTGGTCTTGAGGTTTTCAGCGCTACTGCTGCTCATGGGGTTCTCAGTTCGCATCCCGGGTTGGGCCAATATAAGTTACTGGGAATTTCTATCAAGAAATTCTCAATTGTAGCCTGGAATCTCGAAATTGGACGTGTTTCACCCCCGTGCCTCGGAAAGCACCTAAAGCCGTTGGTCTTGAGCTTGATTCTCTCCGGTCGTGTCGGATTTCCATCCTATTTGTCTATGAGTGTGAGGGAATAGAGAGCGCACCTGAATTTGCGTATACACTGGGACACTACAATCCTGTACTGCGCTAATGATTAATCTACGTTAAGGCTGGCCACCGTAACAGAAATTCGGTCTGAATGATATTATATTTATTATTATAGGGGTATTTATTAAGTATTCTCATTTGGTTGGGATTATTATTATTGTAATTATTAATATACTCTCACTATAAAAACAAGTGACGTTGAAATTGCAAACTGCAAATAAAATCCAACATAATCTCCCATAGAGACTTACGTAAAACAGCAGCGCAGGAAAATACATTTTTCTTTTACTATTTTATACTTTTTTAATATTTCCGAAGTAGACAACATCAGTATCTTTTATGAATAAATTGTAAAGAGGTAAAACACGACCGAGTGCCTTTACATTTTACGTTCCTTGGAAAATTGAAACAAAAAAATAACCTAGAAGTTTTTCTTGATGTTGACGAGGCAAGAGCATAAATAAGCTGTTTTTTATTAAACATGCGCTTTAATAATTAAACATTAAAAAGTTAAAACCGTCAAATATCGAGAACGTAGACGAGCAGCAGCTTCAGTGATGCGTGACACCTTTTTTTATAGAATTAGGGTGACAAACAAACACACAGTCCACCTAATCGTAAGTGGTCCGTGGCGTATAGACATCTCCATTTATCATCGAATAAGAATCAATATGCAGATACCGCGCTGCAGCTATATTACCTTTCAAGCATGAATGGGTCGGGTTAACCGGGAAGGACCACGCTCTCACAGAATACCGGCGTAAAATAGTAACCTAATGCTGCTGTTTCGTATGGTGAGTGTAGAGAACCGGAGACCCATTTTACTGAAAAGGATGCATTCCATTTTAGTACTCATAAAGCATCTGTATTTAGATTTTTAATCGACGTTAGATGTAGATCTCTATAGGCCATAAAATCCATTTACCATCAGGTGGACTGCGTGTTCGTTTGTCACTTTTATAATATGAAAAAACACGTGACGGTTTAGGATTTAAAAAAAGTTATTATGATTAATTACATTAAATTTATTAACTTTAATTAATTACTCTTTCTAATTACTTATCCGACTTCCAAAAAGGGGAGATTTCATTTATTCTACTTCTTTTGCTACTTTGTGTGTTTGGCGGGCCACCCATCTGCGATTCCCCTGGTTCCCCTGGTGTTGTAGTTGTTCATGGGCGGCGGTAGTCACTTACCTTCAGGTGAGCCGCATGCCCGTTTGCTATAAAAATTAGTTACGTGATATCTTCGTTCTTTATGAACAGATTTTAATGATACCTTTTTATTAAATAAGTGGATTCAGGAAATGGACAGCAACTTTTCATGATAACAACTCAATATATTAGAATAATGTTGTTGTCAAATCGCCTGCTTAACATGGCAACTATGGCAAATCCTCCCTATAAGTAAAGCTATAGGGGAGGCCTATGTTCAGCAGTTTTTTTTTTTATAGGATGTAATGGATGGATGGATGAATGGAAATAAACTATACCTTAGGAGTGGTCCCATATAAATTAAAAAAAAAACAAGAAACCTTTTTTTTACCTCAGTAGACTTCGATATTCTTCTTGGGATCTTGGAATCTATAAACATTTCTCCATCTGCCATAACGTGGTTTGATTCGTATCTTCGTGGTCGCTCGCACTGTGTCCGTCTTAATGACACTCTTTCCGATTGGTCTGGTATCCCTATGGGCGTACCACAGGGTGGCGTTCTTTCTCCTCTTTTATTTTCTATATTTATTAACTCTATTACGACAGTTATTACATCTAATTTCCATCTTTACGCGGATGACTTACAGCTGTATCGTCATTTTCCGGTGTGTGATACAAATAACGCAATTGAAGCCATGAATGCCGATCTGAGTTGTGTCTGTAAATGATCTGCATCCTTTGGACTATTAGTTAATCCCACGAAATTGCAGGCCTGCATTATAGCCAGCAAGCATTTGCGCAATAAATTAGATTTTACTTCATTACCTCACGTTTGCTTTAACGGCGTTCCTATAGCCTTTGCCGGTACTGTGAAAAACTTAGGCGTCATATTTGATCACCATTTATCATGGTCCGCGCACATTGCTGATGTTAGTCGTAAGATCTACTTTACCTTGCATTCATTTAAATGTCTTCAAAATGTCTTACCCTTAAGAGCTAAAATATCACTCGTGCTCACTCTTATCCTACCACTGCTTGATTATGCTGACGCCTGTTATTTGGATGTTTCAGAGGAGCTCCTTAACAAACTGGAGCGCTTGCAAAACCAGTGTATTCGTTTTATATTTGGGCTCAAAAAATTTGACCGAATATCTCAGTTCCGCAAGCAACTCAAGTGGCTCCCAATTCGACTTCGTAGGAACACTCGATTGTTATGTCTCCTCTATAACATCCTTCATAATCCATCTTCTCCCTCATATCTCAGAAGCCGATTTTCCTTCACCCATTCCCCGGATAAACCATGTAGATCCCTTGTTAAAACTCTTCTTAATTTTCCCGCCCATAATTCAGGTTTTTACTCCCACTCCTTTTCTGTCCACGCGGTCAGGCTGTGGAACTCACTATCGACTAATATAAGAAATTCCGAAACATTATTAGTATTTAAAAAACGTGTTAGAGATAATTTCTTTGCTTCCTGTTAATTAATATATATTATTTTATTATTATTAGGTTATATATATATATATATATATATATTATATAGCTATTGTATGTATTATTTTTATATTTGGTATTATTTTATTTTATTTATAGTATCATTTAATATAATTTACGAATGTTTTTTTTTGTATATTATTTAAAGTAGTATTAGTATAGTACGCGCTAAGTTTGCCTTTTTAAATATATTTTCCTTTGTGGGTCTACTGGAAGATATTTCAGCAAACTATGGAATAAGTAGAACCTTTGTACAAACTCACTATATGTCTGTTTCTGTATCTTGTTGTGTGTACATAAATAAATTTAAAAAAAAACACAAAAGTCTGAAAAAATAGGGAATAAAATGTTTACTGTAACTGTTTGACAACATCCGGGCTTGTTATTTTCTTAGTCCACTCGAGAGAAACAAAACTGCAATAGGTCTATTTTTTTTCTTTTTCTATTTTCATTTAAGGCAGAAATTATTTTCTAACAAAAAGTGAAAGCCCAATTCAAAATAACTAAAAATAAGTTATTTTTTTATAATATGGGCGACAAACCACAAATACGCTGGACTGGCTATATACCGTGACATAATGATTCGATTTGATTTTCGCCATTTTGGCGCTGAT